>CM045745.1:22865281-22910281 GCA_024760905.1 Plotosus lineatus
AATTATTGTTTTGTTCATTCATTCATTCATTTTCTAAGCTGCTAAATCCTATTATGGCTGGCGCCCATCTCAGCCAACTCTGGGTGAGGGCAGGGTACACCTTGGACAACCCACCAGGCCATTGCAAGGAGAACATTCACACAACCATTCACACTCACACCTAGGAGTAATTTGGAGCCGCCTGTTAACCTACTGTGTATGTTTTTGGTCTGTGGGAGGAAACCAGAGTACCAGGAGGAAACCCATGCAAGCATGGGGAGAACATGCAAGCTCCACACAAAAACGTCCGAGTCTAGGGTCGTCCTGCTGTGAATTGTACATGCTAACCATTATGTTCCATATTGGTATATATTTGTATATACATACGGTATTATTGTTTTGCTCATTCATTCATTTATTAATTTGCTGAACCACTTAATCCACTTAATTACTTGGATTGTGGGCAACTTTAGATGAAGGTTGGATGCACCCGAAACAGTTTGCCAGTCCATTGCATGGTGAACTAAAGCAAATAATATTCTTAACATCATCAGTTAGACATTATTTCATCGCATACTGACATAATTATTTCCACTATAGTACTAATGCTGACATCTGCATGTACTAGTAGTTGCCCAGGTTCTTGAGTTATACCGTATTTGTATATGGAATCTATTACGCTAAACTATAATTTAAATAGTAGTCACCACTAGTTCTTGCTTGAGGTGAGAGTTTGGTTCTTCTGTGGAGATAATTATTATTGGCTGTACACTGAAAACACTGGGATACAATCGAGTAACATCAGTCAGATCAGTAGTAGGCGGAAGAGGCTAGATTTGATTGTAGGTGTGTGTGTGTGTGTGTGTGTGTGTGTGTTTGTGTATCAGGAGGGGGTGAAGGGCTCTGTGTGATTTGGATAGAATGGGAAGGTGAGTCAGCGAGGGTGTTAATGCAGAAATGAGCAGAACTGATGCAAGCTCACCAAGCAGCCCCAGGCTCTTCAAATAAGCCCCCAAATGTGTTTTGCCTCATTTCCCCCCCCACCACGCTCACACACCTGCACCCAGGAGTTCTCTGCTGTTACACTCCGTGTGCATATATTGTTGATATATTTGTGTGCGTTTTCTTGACTATATAACTACAACCAAATGGTTGCTCGTAATCTAAACAAATGAATTGTGCATTTTGTTAAGGCAAATGTTCACCATGCAAAATTACGCGGTACATATTTAGTTTAGGGAACAGGCCGCAGGATGCTAAACAGAGAACTCTGGGATGTTGTAGCTAGGTGAGAGGAGCAAGCCTACCTCCAGGCGTTATCTTTCATGTTTTCCCAAGATGTGGGCAAATGTATAATATAGTTATACTTTCAGAACACCCAAGAGGAGGCATTATCCAAAAGGAACAAATACTTATAGAACCTTCAGAAGTTATAATGCCATTTGAATGCATGTGCGCGTCCAGATAAAGAAAATCACTGAAACTGAAATTCATTTAAAAATAAATAAATCAATAAAATTAAGTGACAAATAGATTTACGATTATCAAGTTGTGATCACAAGTCTAATTCCCTTTTTTTAAATTTTGATTTCACCAGATTTAGCATCACGGCTAATTATTTGACTTCAGCCCACCTGTCCATTGACAAATTAAAGGATTATTGATGCCAAGGGTACTTTTAGAGCTACAGCATTGCACAGCAGTAGTTAGCACGTCCACCTCACAGCAAGAAGGTCCTGGGTTTCTGTGTGAAATCTGCATGTTCTCTTTGTACTTGCATAGGTTTTTTTTTTTTTTTTTTCCACAGACCAAAGACATGCACGTTAAGCTAATTGGCTGTTCCAAATTTGTTCCTAAGCATGAGCGTGAATGGTTATGTGTTTCTTGCCATTTGATGGTCTGGTGAGCAGTTCAGAGTGTATCCCATCTTTTCCCAGGCAACACTCAGTGGTTCAGTTATCATGAATAACTGTAAATAATGAATAAATACATTTCATGATTCCTGATGACATAATTACACTGCTCGGCCAAAAAAGGTCGCACACTATTTTTTGTTGTTGTTGTTGTTGTTGTTCTACTGTTCCCCTTGATTACAGCGTGTAATCACCCATGGCATTGTTGTTTCAGTGGTTTAGGGCGAGGCTCAGCAACATTATGTGGCAATAAAAAGAAGTCAGCTGACAACTTGAATGAGCAGGTTTTCCCATCAGTGGAATTTTTGTTCCCTGATGGCTCAGATATAAAATTTGATATAATGAATTGAAATAATTAACTGGTACCACAGAGTCCTGACCTTAAAGGTGCTCATTTACAAGTGAATAGTCTGGGTGTTATATCCTCCATTATCAGTTCATTTCGGCTAAAATCAAAAGTTTCCCGTCGAAGCTACTCCAGTTCTCTTAGTCACCAATTTTACATCTTGTTTTGGTTCTATATCTGCTTAATATAATAACAAGTAGAAAGGATTCCTGTTACACCTGCACAAGAACTTGGCATTGCAGCACAGATTTATAAAAAGTGGTTTATTTATACTGATATTATCTGAAATAATGTAGTATATCACTAAATACAATAACACCAGAAGTTTAATTACATCTGGTTTATACAGAACAAAACACTTATAATTATGAGAATAAAAAACGGTTTAACAGGTATAACAAAACACAAAAAGCATTTAAAAATGCAATTCCTAACCACTCTAAACAGACAAGGGCACAGCCTCCATTGATCCGAGGAGGCATTAAAAGATTAAAGGTTTATTGTCTGCCACTGGTGTTGACAGTGGTCTCGAGTCATTAGCATCATTAGTATTAAGCTGATCCCATCAATAACAGCCCGGTTGAGCAATCTTTCTCCCAGAGGACTGCGCCTGGAGTGTGAATTGGCATGCCAGTTTAGAGCCTAGCCCCTGGAGCTTCTATTCTATATGACAACAACATGGAGGGAGGGAGGGAGGGAGAGAGAGAGAGAAACAGAGAGAGACAGAGAGTGACACAGAGAGCGAAAGAGACAAAGAGAAACAGAGAGACAGAGACAGACAGAAGCACGAAGAAAGCGAGACCCAGAGAGAGAGTAAGAGAGAAGAGAGAAAGACAGAGAGAGACACACAGAGAGAGAGAGAGAGAGAGAGAGAGAGAGAGCAAGAGAAAAAGAGAGAGCGAGAGAGACAAAGAGACAGAAAGGGACACAGAGAGAGACACACAGAGAGAAAGAGAAACAGAGAGACAGAGACAGACAGAATCACGAAGAAAGAGAGACCCAGAGAGAGAGTGAGAGAGAAGAGAGAAAGACAGAGAGAGAGAGAGAGAGAGAGAGAGAGAGCGCAAGAGACAGAGAGTGAGAGAAAAAGAGAGAGCGAGAAAGACAAAGAGACAGGAAGGGACAGAGAGAGACAGAGAGAGAGAGAGAGAGAGAGAGAGAGAGAGAGAGAGAGAGCGCAAGAGACAGAGAGTGAGAGAAAAAGAGAGAGCGAGAGAGACAAAGAGACAGAAAGGGACAGAGAGAGACAGAGAGAGAGAGAGACAGACAGAGACAGAGACAAAGAGAGAGAGGGACAGAGAACAAGAGACAGAGAGAGAGAGAGTGAGAGAGAGAGACAAAGAGGAACAGAGAGAGAGAGAGAGAGAGTGAGAGAGAGAGAGACAAAGAGGAACAGAGAGACAGAGAGAGACAGAGACAGAGAGAGAGAGACGGAGAGAGAGAGAGAGAGAGAGAGAGAGAGAGAGAGACAGAGAGAGCACGAGCACCCATCCCATGTCAGAGTTCATGTCAAATCAATTAGTTAGTGGGCGGGGAAAGTACGTACTGATATTTGGTAGAGCAGATCATCATGTTGCCGTGCGGACTGCGTTAGATCTTTCAGGGTTAAAATGAAGGAAGGCGAAGTGTCGGAATGCCGGGCTGAATATAAGTAAAAGTGACACACTATCACAAAGAGAATCTGAGAACAATCCACTGAATATTTCACAAGTGTGAAAGAATTAATCTCTCAGGGGGGCCATCAGAGAGTGAACGCCTGGTGTGCACTCATGGTGAGCCCGTTTGTTACAATAATGGAATGAGTTCCAGGTTCAGCCTGGGTGAAATTGTTCTCCGAGATTTTCCAGGCTCTAATAAATTGTTTTACACCTTCCATTAGCTCTTCTTTGCACATTTAATAGAGCTTGATAGGTGTTAGAAATAATATGAGCTTCTGCTGACCCTTAATCACGCCGTCTCTGTTTTCTTCCCTTACAGTACTGAAAAATTGGACTTATAATTACTCATTCATCACATTCCATACTTATTAAAATAATATCTATACACAATCTCACCGGACGAATACTTTTGATCGTCACAAACTTTGATGGCTCATATTATTCAGTCACTAAAACAAGAAGAGATATTCTTAAAAAAAAAAAAAAAAAAAAAAAAAAAAAAGTTTCCATACATTCATGTTATAGCTCATCATGAAGTGCAGCCCCTTGTGCCAGATCCAGTGCACCAAGCATCAGCAGAGCACCAGTGCTGTTATCCTTCACCAAGATAACGAAGGAATGATCTGCGTAAAAAAGTTTAGGGTGTTCCACATGCTGTTCTTCCTCAATGCCGTCCTTGCTACCGGATTCAGGTGCTAGTTCCAATGATGTCCAATGCAGAACATCATCCAGATGAAGCTTTCCTTCGCCAAAACTTGAGAAATCCGCCACTTTCTGGTCCCAGGCATCAACCACACCCAGCAGAGCTAACTGTTTCTGCAGAAATGACAAAAAGATCGAGGAAGATATTAGCTCATGGAGGCATTAGTGGAAGGCAAATAGAAAGCCTTTGCCCCAAATTACTCCGCACTAAAAGGCTACAGAGTGCACGCAAAATGGTTCATATCAATTATGCAAAGAAAATTTAATTTAAAAAGCAGCTAAAAGCATCAGCTAAGGGGAAATTCTAAAGATGAAACATTTATGCCTCTCATGACAGTAAATGGTCTAATATAAAAAACACGCAATTCTCCAGACAGATGAAAGCGCCAATGAAAATGCGTACAACGCAGTGATACGATACATCAATGACTTTTCAAAGATTTGTTCTTGCTCTTCTGTATTGTCTTTCATATCTGAAAGTGTGACAGAAGCCCTTGATCGCAGTGTACCATTCATACTGGGCAACAGCGGTTGAAGACGGTGCCAGGGGAAGAGTTGCTTATGAATAATTTAAAAACGATCCCTCTGACCTCAGCACTGCTTTGTTTTGCTTTCTGATACGAATTCAACAAAAAGGGGCGCCGCATGACAGGTAGTCTATATTCCCGCAGATGAGATATACAAGAAGTGGCAGCACATACACAGAAGCTTGAAGTGTGTATGGATTTTGGGAAGATCAGCCCTCTCTTCACTGTACGCTTAGGTGGGATAGTGGGGCAAGAACTGACCCTTACAACTTCACGGTCTCTCCAGTGCAATGGAACACAGAGATCCACATGTTGTTTACAGGTCTCCAGTACTGTCACTTACCAAGTAATCATGTTATGCAGAGGAGCTCCAAAGCCCTTGCCAAGCCTCTGCATTTACTGTAATGCCCACCGTGCAGCCTCTGCCTTACAAGTACAAACATCCAAGAGGATCCAGTTGAAATCCTCCGTGGATGCTTTGCGGATCACCCGTGCTTCCGGTTTAAATGCCTGCATAATAATAATGGGCCGAGGACATACATGATATACAGTTTCATTTTCAAAAAGCGCTTCAGTTTAGCGAAAAACTACATCCGACATAAAGTAAACCTATTCATTCAACATATTCACAGTCATTGTCTGCGGATCCTCTTTAAATCCTCCATAAAAACTCTTTAGTTCCACCGCAGACGCTCTGTGGAGGGGGAGTCCCGTCTGAAGCCTCTGTAGACAATCAGGAGCTCCCTTGCTCAGGCTCCACAGATGATATATAGCGGTGACAGTAATGTACAGTACAGTACAGGGATCCCTCGCTACTTCGCGCTTCAATTCATGCGGCTTCAGTGCATCGCAGTTTTTTTTCTTTTTTTAAATATTCATCAAATTAAAAAAATAAGGAATTTAAGGAAGAATAGGGGAAAAAGTTAAGGAAAATGCCACAAAACAATGTCAATTGTGACACGCGCCACCGAAAGTAGGCGCTTGTCGCAAGTCACTTGACTCTTCACATACGGAGCTTGGGAGACGAAGCGCGGCTTATAGGGACTTCCGATCTTTCAAGTGAGCAAGTGCGCGTTGAATACTTGTTTAGTACTCAACCATCACTTGAAAGATCGGAAGTCCGGATAAGCCGCGCTTCGTCTCACAAGCTCCGTGTGTCACTTGCGACAAGCGCCTACTTTTGGTTGAGCGCCTCACAATTATGCAAATAAAAACCCCAAACAAACGAAAACAAAAAACAACCCAATGAATGTTTAATTGTTATTATAAGCATTTATACCATTGAATATGTATTTATTGATATTATATACACATGTATATGTACGTATACGTCAGTCGGGGGAGGGGGGGGGGTTTCAATCCTACTTCGTGGATTTAGACGGTCGCGGGGGCATCTCGGTCTCAATTAACTGCGAAAAGTGAGGGATCCCTGTACATTGAATTCTTCCACAGTAGTTTCAATCTTTTCGTCCCAACAACATACCACCAGGTGGACTGGCAATGCCAAATCTCAAGCTGCGAGCACCTGTTGCTTGATTTTCCTGGAATTCATCATAACTCAGGCACAAACCAGAACAAACTTGAATTAAAAACACACTGGCTTAAACATATTATTGGTGCGTGGTTGCACGGCATATCATATACACTCCAACTCACAACTCCAGCTCGCGGTGATTTAGATATAAACATATACGTCTGCTTGAACTATGCCAGGAGAATAAGCTGGTAGTGAGAGAAAGGAAACAAAAGCAATGACCATCCTTGTCACCTGTGTAACATGGTACAACCCAATACATCTCTCCAAGTCTTCAACTTCTCTCACACACACACACACACACCCACACACACACACACACACACACACACACACACACACACACACACACACAACTCTAATGCACTTTTATTGTCCTCATCTATTATTCGTCCTCCCTCCGCTTCATCACTGTCTCCTTCTGTGCCTCTACCACCTCTGGAGCATCCTCATCTCTCATCTGCCCTATTGCACCTTTGCATCCTCCCCTTTTTCTCATGCACCGCTCATTTCTCACACTTGCCTTTTCTCACTTTAACCTGCATGTCAGGAGAACAACACTTTTTCAACCAATCCAACTTTCCTTGTCCTCGCCTCGACCTCTGTCTAAGCGCCATCCTTCTGCCTTCGGAAACTCAAGTCGTAACTGCAATAAAGTCACCGGATTTCTCCAATTCAATACCCTTAGATACCTTTCTCAACTTTTTCAGAAAGATGAAAGGATATCCTGTGCGTGTATGTGCGCTCTTTTTCTCTCCCACAATTTAATCATGGCCCATGAAGACCTCAACTATGTCTTTTTGCTACAGCAACACTGTTGCCAGCAAATCTAATGTGCTATGTTATCTGATATCTCTACGATTGTGTTATACCAGATCCTATAAATATAGCTTTGCTTTTTATGGAATGCAGAAGTGAAGAAGCTTCACTTAATTATTTTTACTTTTTTTTTTTTTTTTTTTTTTTTTTTAAACAATCAATGCTGAAAGGTTTGCCACCATCACCATGGAGAACATTAGGGGTTTAGTGATGGTGATGGAGCAGAGCCAAACTTCCCACAACTTCTGAGACTGGGAAATGTGAGAAATGTACACATTGACTGCAGGCTACTGACAACAAAAAAGCTTTTTCTCGCTCTGCCAACATTACAGGGCCATTAATTTCCAGCCACTTGATGTCAACACTATATAATTTGCCCCATTCTGGCCAGTTAAGTGGACGCTAGTTCACCTTAAAAGGCCATTCAGGCATGAAGCTCTTGTCTGATATGTTATTTGTCATGTTATGTAGTATTTTATAGAGCATTCAGTACTGCAAGTGTCAGCCGAAGCAATTTGGGGGAGGGAAATCACAATTTTATTTGCATTGATGTTAGCACTAATGGGCTTAAAATGACCAGAATACTAAAGGCACAAATAAGGTAGCAATTAAAGATTTTTTTTCTACCTTAAAAAGGTCAGACAACAAAGTGAATCCATGTTAATATGCCAGAGACAACTGTGTAAAATTTATCAGCAGAACTATTGTGATATCCAACAATCCTTAAGACACAATGCTTCCATTTCCATTGGATAGACCAGAGTGTTTCTTGTCCTCACAGCCTCAAGAGAAGTATAATAAGTCAGGACTAAAACATGACAAGGCATGCAGTCTCAGGAAAACAGGAAAGCATATGGTGTGATGGGACCTGGCTTGAAACCGAATTGCTGTTCCCGCTCTGAGGTGGACGGTTTTCTGATAATTATTCCCCATGTGTTTAATTGCTCTTATTCCTTAATGATTTGCAGTCTATCACAATTCCATTTTATTTATCTATTAATGATTGACACATGCACTTCAACTAATTAGAATGACTTTTAATTCCATTTTCTGGAATGTCCATTAGACAAGTTAGTTGCTTTTATCACACTATGATAACTGGAAATAGTCATTCCTTCACCCCGTCCCTCTCAGAGCCTTCTTTTCTGCAGTCTCTCCCACGGCTGAATATTTTCTGGTTGTTACAATGTGCTGATTCCCAAGACTGCAGCCCCATGCTTGTTATATCATGTGTTATGCTGGTTTTAGGGGCTGTGGACACCCAAACATCACCAATATGTCCTTGCTGAACAGTCCTTTTCAGATGTTATAATAGTCTCCACTCATCCACGTCATTTTGCAGTGTGGATATGGGGATTTTTACTTATTCATCCACAAGAGTGTTATGTTTGGCGAGACGACTTGGTGTGCTCATGGGGTTCCAGTTCAAGGTTCTGTGCAGGACACTCAAGTTCTTCCATAAAAAAACTTGGCAAGTCATGTCTTCATATGTGCAGGAGCATTGTCATGCTTCAAGAGGTCCCCTTAAGCCTCTTACAGACTGAGATTTTAGCAGACTTATATGATCATTACCAACCCCACTGTGCAACATAAATGTGATAATCTTGGGAATGACAGGTGGGTATGTATGTCGGTCCTCTACTTACGAAAACCTCTGAATACGTAAAATCCAGGTTATAAAAAACATTTTTCTAAATTTTCATCCTCTGTATATGAAACAACCTCTTCTTACGAAAAGCGCCAAATGCGCCATTCAAATGCGCCATTAAAACATTCAAACGCGCCATTCAAACATTCAAACAATGCGCAAGTTGCTCTCTCATTGACCGTTTCCCAACATCCCGCCCTGATGGCTTCCCATTGGCCAGGAGGAAGCTGAACTGTACCCATTCCTGTACCCATACTTCCTGTTTGTCACACGTGTGAAGGAGAGTTGAACAGGACTGTTAGATCGTGAGTTTTTTGAGAGTGATCATTGCAGCGTTATATTTCGTTATCCATCATGGACCCCAAGAAAGTGATTCCCAGTTACACTGAAAAGAAGAAGCGGGCTCTGTTATCAATCGAAGTGAAGCAGGAGATAAAAAAAATACGAAAGTGGGATGCGGCTAGTGAAATCGCAAAGGAGTATGGCTGAAACCCCTCTACAATCGGGATGATATTGAAGCAGAAGGAGGCATTAAAAGCGGAGATACAGTGACAGAGGCGACTTTTTCGGAAAAAGCAACCGCCATATTTAAGGACCTCATGAAGGAGGGTGAGGGTTCTACAGACCAGCAATTCCCGGACTTTAAAGAGTCGCATGGGTGGTTCGAGAGATTTAAAAAAAAAAAAAAAAAAAAAAAAAAGCTAAATGATTTTCTTTTACTTTTAACACATACTTCATACATATTTCATACAAAATTGGTGTACTTTTATAATTTTTAAAGGGTTTATGGGGTAGTCTTGGAAGCCTTGGAACAAATCGTGTTTTACATGTAAAGTGCACCTCTACTTATGGAAACTCCAGGTTACGAAAAAGGCACTGGAACATATTAATTTCATAAGTAGAGAGCCGACTGTATATACACATACACACACACACACACACACACACATCCCTCACTTTCTGTAGTTAATTGGGACCGATATCCCCATGCAACCATTGAATTCCATGAAATAGGATCAACCCCCCCAACTCCACCCTATATATATATATACACAACAATCAGGAAATCACTTGACGCGGCGTAAGAAAGCTGAGTGCGTCCTGTAATAATACTGCCTGCTGCGCATGTTCCGCATCACAAGCTGCCGTCTCCAAACAGAAGGAGTAATATATTAATTATATCTAATAAAAATAAAAGGACAGGACAAAGACTTTCTATTGAAACTCCATTTATCACTACAGATCTGTTTCGAGGGGTGGTGAAACCATCCTCTCTCTTCAGGTGATTATAGAAGAATTTCAATCTTCACTTGCTCACTTCAAAGATCGGTAGTCCGGATAAGCCGCACTTTGTCTAGCAAGCACCATACGCCACTTGCGACAAGCGCCTACATTCGCTGGAGCGCCTCACATCTGATAATTAATTTATAAGCAATTATTAAATGAAGTTGAAATATAATATGAGGGCAGTGGTGGCCTGTTGTGAGGGAGCTGACTTATTGATCCAAAGGTTGGGGATTCAAGCCCCACCATCACCAAGTTCTCACTGCTGTCCATCCAGTGCAGCTTTAGTGGGTTAGCAAAGTCAGTGGTGACGTTCTAAACTTGCAAAGTCAGGCTGAATGCAGGAGATTACTTGTGATTGAGAAATTTCATGAAAATTCATGAAGGGACTGCTACTGTTCCAATGAAAGGCATCCGACACAACTGTGTGCTTTCAAATCTGTGGGAAAGTCTCACCTATGTGACCAATCGGGTGTCCACATACTTTTGGCCACCGAGGTTAAATAAATGAAGCGGCTATCCCCAAAGCAGTCTGTTTTTCGTATTTTATTTCTGAATGTAAGAAACAATATTCAAATCAGGAAAGACAGCTGTCAGACCTTTGTCAGTGAGGAATAGGCATGTTTACAGCAGATTAATTCTTTTTATTTTGGACAGATTGTGCCTTTATAAGTGCAATCCTATGGGAGGAGGTAAAACCTAGCTGAGGTACAAGAAGTTTGATATCTCCGACAGTTTGGGAAGACTGAGAGTTTGCCAGATGAGCTCAGTGGGAGGGAGAAGAAGACAGAATGAGGGAAGAGCTGTCGGATGAATGTGGCACTACAGGGCCATGGTTTTCTTGAAATAAATGCAGAAAGTATGTGAAGTGTCACGCAGTAATGCGTCACCCCAGACTGCTTGCTAAGGCGCTAAACGTGACTGGCGGATGAAGTTACAGTGAAGGTGCAAAAAAAAAAAAAAAAAAAAGCAAGATTGAGGCAAAAAATAGAGAGCGTGAGAGTGAGAGCGAGAACCTGAATAAACCTGATTCAGGTCGAATGCATTTCACTGAGTGGAAATCAACCATGTCATACTCTCTACCCTAAGCACAAATATTTTCTTTCATTCTTTTTTCCCTTGGTTTGTTTTTTTTTTTGATTAAATAAACTCAAGTTGCACGTCTGACAAACTACATATGTCCATATTACGGCAGTAGCATACGGTTATATATCACTGTCAACATCTGTCTAAAACAACAAAACCCCACCATGCAAGAATAATGGATGAGAATGCCACAGGATGTGAGTTGGCTAGTGTGTTTCTACGCGTCATCAACTCATGACACTGCAGCATAGGAGCTTGAGCATTAGTGTGCTTTGCTACTTCAAACCATATGTTTTATTCAGCTTTACAGCTTCTAGGCAGCCTCTCCTAAAATCCGCCTCTGAGATTTATTCCAGGTTCTTTGTCATTCATGTCTTATTCACGCTGGTCCTAGCATACTCTCTCTCTCTCTCTCTCTCTCTCGTGGTTCCCCGATCACTTATTTATTTATCCCTCTCACATCTTGTTCCACCAGGCCAAGTTTACAACGTTTATCAGCTCATGAAAAATCACGAGTGCTTAGTAAGGGTACCTGGCTGCTGAAAACGGAATTAGGATTGTAAGGTTGTTTGTGTCAGTCCTCCACAACTTCTCCTTGGAGCATAATGGATTACTACCTATAGACTGATAGTTGTGTTTTATATGGAGTTAGTCAGCAAATTACCACACACGCACACATACGCACGCACGTGTACAGACCCCCCACCCGACAGCAGCTCCAGCAGCCTGCTGTACATCAGTGATAAGCAGATTACACTGTAGATACCGAACAGAATGGGGCATAAATAATGTTAATATGCTTTAGAAAAAGTAGTGTGTTGCTTTGTTGTGGTGCAACTACACGTTGAGATGCTAACCTCCAGTCTGAGGCACAGGGTACGAGCTTGACAGATATGTTCTACTTTACATGACCTGCTCAGTGTGTTTCGTTGACTTCTGTTGTTTCTCTCGTACAAAAACAGAGCCTGCACTTCCCAATTACAACCCCACACTGACATTCTAAGTGTTGGTGTGTTGAATTTCTACATGGGCACAGCTACTTTTCAGTTCAAAGTGGGTCTGCTTGTGTTTGTGTGTCTTGCTGCTAGGACTCAGACAGACTGTAACCTCTCGACCCTTCTTCCTCGTTAGGGAAACCCAGCCTCATTCTTGTTAGCTGTTAACAGTGGGCAATAACTGCTCCTTAAGTGCAGTCCTGCTACACTGCCACCATCCATCAGGGCTATTTTTAACCTCTTGTTTCTCACTTTCGCCCCGTCTTCCACCTCCTACTTGTTCATTTTTACAACCCTGATGCCCCGTTTCAACTCCCACTATCCATGCATACTCCACATCATTCCTATTTAGGTCAGACCAGGCCTGTGATGTGAGTGCTAACATGGCAACTGTGCAGCCGTGCACAGGAATCCGGATGCAGCATCTCCTTCACTGAGCTACGGGAGCGCGCGGGGGGGTGGGGGGCAGTGAGCGTGACAAAGGAAGCAAGAACAGTAAGAACCGCAAGCAAGCATGCGTCAGCAGCCTCAGATGATGGCTGGAACTCCGAGGCAGAGTGAAAGACGGGGGTGTAAACACTATTAACACATGGAGATGGAGGGTGTGTTTGCACAGCTCAACTCAATCATGGAGAAGAGATGAGCGCGCGCACGAGAGAGAGAGAGGAAGGCAGCATGGGAAGGTCTTGCAGTCAAACTTTGATCACTGCATTGCCACTTGAGTGTCCAGTTATACTTCCAGATATTCTTCAGGAAAAATGTCTCTCTCCCTCCATCCCCCCCCCCCCCCCCTCCCTCCCTCCTGTTTTTTTTTGCATCTATCGCATCAATTGCATAAAATTCTCACGACGTTATTCCTTGGAAGCGCCTCTCTCAGCAACACAAGCATTTCCATGAGTTTTATCAGGATAACTACTCAGGTCCTTTTGTTGAGCCATTTTTTATGACACCATTCTTCTTTTATTTAGAAACAGAAATAATAATTTTCTCTTCTTAGCATGCAGTGCAGCTCAGACAACAACAAGCTGCTTCCATTTTTTGTTTCGTTATGCTGAGGATATTTTTGAATCAGGTCCTGTCCAGCCTTGGGTGTGTGCTATATGCACCGGTTTTCAGTTAATTCCTTGATTCCAGGTGATCACTCACTCATTTGCCAAACCACTTAATCGTCATCTGAGCTGACACTGGATGAACGTGTCGTACACACTGAAGTGGAAAAAAAAAAAACCTCCACACACATCCATTCACACTCACACCCAGATTCAATTTGGAACAGCCAATAAACCTGAGGTGCATGTCTTTAAACTCCAGTTGGAAACCAGTATAACCAGAGAAAACCTATGTCAGCACTTGGTAAATATGCGAACTCCACACAGAAACACCTGCGCCAGCGAAATACTTGAGGAATCAACCCCGGAATTTTCTTGTTGTGAGGCAGATGTGATAACCACTATGCCATCGCATCAGTCAGCCCTCGTTTAGTTTGTCTATTTATAACTGTTGAGTATTTGTCTTAATATGCCCCTTTAAGTCTACACCATGTTTCCTGGTGTTGGTTCTGTACACTGTCTCGCCTAAAAACCTATCACACCCCAATATTTTGCCAGACAGCCTTTAGCCTTGATTACAGCATGTAATCCCAATAGCATTGTTGCGTCTGTTGGTAAGCTTGAGGTTCACCAACATTACATGCCAAGAAATTAAAGTCAGCTGATGACCTGACTCTACCCAATGATCAGGTTGTCCCATCAATGGACATCAATGGCTGTGCTGGAGAAGACTCAAATTTCCCACCATTACTTCAAGATGTGGGTGAAAAAATGAGCCGGAACTTGAATGGAAATAAATGTTGTGATGTCGCCCACTCTGACCTTCGGGACATGGAATGTCACCTCTCTGGCGGGAAAGGAGCCTGATTTGGTGCGTGAGGTGGAGAGATACCGACTAGATATAGTCGGGCTCACCTCAACGCATAGCTTGGGCTCTGGAACCATCCATCTCGAAAGAGGCTGGACCTTCTTCTATTCTGGAGTTGCTCATGGGGAGAGGCGGCGAGCCGGTGTGGGTATTCTTGTTGCCCCCCGTCTCGGTGCCCAAATGTTGGGGTTCTCCCCGGTTGACGAAAGGGTAGCTTCCCTCCGTCTTCGGGTGGGGGGACGGGTCCTGACTGTTATTTGTGCTTATGCACCAAATGACAGTTCAGAGTACCCACCCTTTTTGGAGTCTTTGGGGGGGGTGTTGGAGAACGCTCCCTCGGGAGACTCGCTCGTTGTCTTGGGAGACTTCAACGCCCATGTGGGCAATGATAGTGTGACCTGGAAGGGTGTGATCGGTAGGTACGGCCTCTCCAGTCTGAATCCGAATGGTGTGTCATTGTTGGACTTCTGTGCTCGTCATAGTTTGTCTATCACGAACACCATGTTCGAACATAAGGGTGTCCATAAGTGCACTTGGCACCAGGACACCCTAGGTCACAGTTCGATGATTGACTTTGTAGTCGTGTCATCGGACTTGCGACCATATGTTCTGGACACTCGGGTGAAGAGAGGAGCTGAGCTGTCTACTGATCACTACCTGGTGGTGAGTTGGCTTCGGTGGTGTGGGAGGTTGCCTTCCAGACCTGGCAGGCCCAAGCGTGTGATCAGGGTCTGCTGGGAACGTTTGGCGGAGCCCCCTGTCCGAGAGGCCTTTAACTCCCACCTCCGGCAGAGCTACAACCACGTTCCGGAGGAGGCGGGGGACATGGAATCCGAATGGGCCATGTTTCGTGCCTCAATTGCTGAGGCGGCAGCCCATAGCTGTGGCCGTAAGGTCGTCGGTGCTTGTCGTGGCGGTAATCCCCGAACCCGGTGGTGGACACCTGCGGTGAAGGGGGCCGTCCAGCTGAAGAAGGAGGCCTATCGGGTTTTATTAGCCTGTGGGACTCCTGAGGCAGCAAACGGGTACCGGCAGGCCAAACGTGCTGCAGCCGAGGCTGTCGCAGATGCAAAATCTCGGGCGTGGGAGGAGTTCGGTGAGGGCCTGGAGAGTGATTATCGGTTGGCCTCAAAAGGTTCTGGGCCACCATCCGACGCCTCAGTAGGGGGAAGCAGTTCTTTACAAACACTGTTTACGGTGGAGGTGGGGAGCTGCTTACCCTGACTGGGGATGTTGTTGAGAGGTGGAGGAATACTTTGAGGACCTTCTCAATCCCACCAACACGCCCTCCGTGGAAGAGGAAGACCCTGGGGTTCGGGTGAGGGTCCGCCCATCACTGGAGTGGAGGTCACTGAGGTTGTTAAAAAGCTCCTTAGTGGTCGAGCTCCGGGGTTGGACGAGATCCGCCCGGAATATCTCAGGGCTCTGGATGTTGTAGGACTGTCTTGGTTGACACGTCTCTGCAACATCCGGTGGTCATCGGGGCGTGTACCTCTCGATTGCCAGACTGGGGGGGTGGTCCCAATTTTTAAGAAGGGGACCGGAGGGTGTGTTCCAATTATCGGGGAATTACACTCCTCAGCCTACCTGGGAAAGTCTATGCAGGGGTACTAGAGAGGAGGATCCGACCGATAGTCGAACCTCGGATTCAGGAGGAACAATGTGGTTTTCGTCCTGGCCGCAGCACTCTTGACCAACTCTATACGCTCCACAGGATTCTGGAGGGGGCATGGGAGTTTGCCCAATCTGTCCACATGTGCTTTGTGGATTTAGAGAAGGCTTTCGACCGTGTCCCTCGAAAGATCTTGTGGGGCGTACTCCGAGAGTACGGCGTTCCGGATCCGTTGCTACGAGCTATTCGGTCGCTGTATCACCGGAGCCAGAGTTTGGTCCGTATTGGTAACAGCAGGTCGGATTCGTTTCCAGTGGGAGTTGGAGTCCGCCAAGGCTGTCCTTTGTCACCGATTCTGTTCATAATTTTCATGGACAGAATTTCTAGGCGCAGTCGAGGCGATGAGGGGTTCTGGTTTGGTGGCCATCAGATATCGTCTCTGCTTTTTGCGGATGATGTTGTCCTTTTGGCTTCATCAAGTCGGGCCCTCCAGCTCTCATTGGAGCGATTCGCAGCTGAGTGCGAAGCAGCCGGGATGAAGATCAGTACCTCCAAGTCCGAGGCCATGGTTCTCCAGTCGGACAATGGTGGAATGCACCCTCCGGGTCGGGAATGAGGTCCTGCCCCAAGTGGAGGAGTTTAAGTATCTTGGGGTCTTGTTTACGAGTGAGGGAAGGATGGAGCGAGAGATCGACAGACGGATCGCTGCAGCCTCTGCTGTTAAGCGGTGCCTGTACCGGTCCGTCGTGGTGAAAAAGGAACTGAGCCGCAAGGCGAAGCTCTCAATTTACCAGTCGATCTACGTTCCAACCCTCACCTATGGTCACGAGCTTTGGGTAATGACCGAAAGAACAAGATCACGGATACAAGCGGCTGAAATGAGCTTTCTTTGCCGGGTGGCGGGGTTCTCCCTTAGAGATAGAGTGAGAAGCTCCGCCATCCGGGGAGAGCTCGGAGTAGATCCGCTGCTCCTCCGCATTGAGAGGGGCCAGTTGAGGTGGCTCGGGCATCTGGTCAGAATGCCCCCCGGACGCCTCCCTGGTGTGGTGTTTCGGGCATGTCCAACCGGGAAGAGACCCCGGGGTCGACCTAGAACACGCTGGAGGGACTTTGTCTCTCGGCTTGTCTGGGACCGCCTCGGTGTCCCCCCGGGAGAGTTGGAGGAAGTAGCTCAGGAGAGGGATGTCTGGACCTCTTTGCTAAGGTTGCTGCCCCCGCGACCCGACCCTGGACTAAGCGGAAGAAGATGAGATGAGATGAGATGAGATGTCGCCCATGTTTGTTGAAATGTTGCCACGGCGATTACATGTTGTATTCCAAGCTGTATGTCGTCCACCAAAATATATTAGTGTGCAACTTTATTTTGAAAATCCAGGTGCATTGGATACTCACCTGATTCTCTCATTTATGATTATGAATCTGCCTGTTCCTTGACCTTTGCTACGGATCATTATGACGACTTGTAAATTTCACCTAATAAATATAAATGTTGCATCCACTTGCATCCTACACCCTATTTCATGCTGTGCCAGTCGGCAGATTTACTGCAGTCGTGCTTATGTTTTTTTGCACAATTCTGAATACACCCATTTACTCCTCATATTATGCAGCTTCCATATGATGCAGAATACCATACCATACCCTATCCTATTATCCTTATACCTATCTATCTACCTTCACACATATTAATTAGATCATGCCAAAAGAATCGCAGCTAAACTGTAACAAAGAATTTTGAACAACGTTTGCACCCTTACACTGACATCAGCATTATGTATGGAAAAAATGTTTTTCAGAAATAGAAAAATAATATTAATAGTCAGGCCCCACAATTGACTGGTAAGTATTTCAGGGCGTACCCTTCCTTTGCCCATAGTCAGCTGAGATGTTAGAAGAATCAAGATATTTGGCAAATGGATGAATGAATAGATAAAACAGGGGCAGTGGTGGTATAGTGGTATAGGGTGCTGGATCACTGATCCTAAGATTGGGGGATCAAGCCCCACTCAACACAGGTTGTCACTGTCCACCCCCCCAGTGCAGCTAACTGGGATATAAAAAGCTGGCCATGTCTCTCACTGTCTATGGTGTGAGGTTCATGTAAAAGAAATATTGCTGACTTTTGACAAGAGCAGGCTACATAGCCGTCAGTGTGTTTTCACCCTGTGATGGCCTTGCAAGCTGTCCAGGGTGTACTCTGCCCTCGCCTGCAGTCGGCTGAGATGGGCACCAGCTGCCCAGCGACCCGAATTTAGATTAAACAGTTACAGAAAATAAACCGAATGGATAAGCAATTTTAAAATGACCAGTTTGAGTTATTGTTTCTAAATTGTACGTAATCTGAATATTTTAAAATAACTCTTTTTGGACAGACACAGAGGAGGGATAGTGAATATATTGGTAGTCGGATGCTGAGGTTGGAACTACTAGGCAGAAGGCCTAGAGGGAGACTAAAGAGGAGATTTATGGATGTGGTGAAGGAGGACATGAAGGTAGTTGGCGTAAGAGAAGACGATGCAGAGGACAGGGTGAGATGGAGGCAGAGGATTCGCTGTGGCGACCCCTGAAGGGAACAGCCGTAAGGAAAAGAAGAAAAAGAAGAATTTTAAAATAAAGCCAGCCTGACACTAGTACGCATTTTAAATCCTCAATGGCACTCATTCATGCGTACCATGGTGGAATGACTTTGTGTTTATTTCACCTGTCAGTCAAACAGTTTGTGTCAGAGAGGAATAAGCTTTGCTCATAGCTTGCTCATTCGTACCCTTGAGGATGTTCCGCGATGTTCGACTCGATTCCTCACCATTGCGGTATTTTTGTGAATAGTTTGTGCTGGGGTGCTCAAAGTTTCTCAACGTCACTTAATGGCCAGATAAGTTTGCTCCACATCACGCTAAAAAGGTAACCGCGCTTCCGTTTATGACACGCCTTGTCACGCCTTGTCACGCCTCACAAGTGTGTGTGTGTGTGTATATATATATATATATATATATATATATATATATATATATATATATATTGGGTAGCTGGATTCATCCACTATTCATTCTTGTACGTAGTCGTCAAGATGATGAACTCTAGAGATGCCGAAAAAATGGCATTAAATCAACGAAGTGTCTTTCTTCAGGTGCTGCTGCATTACAACTAATCGAAGACTATGACATTGGCATATGTAAGCATCTAGAATCCACACCTGATACTTTCTTCCTCTACCTGGCATTCTGAAGATGTAAATGTCATGCAATTGAACACTCTTCCCTTTAAGATACAGGGCAAGTCAATGTGGACGTTGCTGATTGGTTAAACGTTTGTGCGTGGTGTTGCGGAATACAGCGGTTTGAGTGCTCACCCAAACTTATGAGGAAACAGTGAGAAACACAGTTCTGTCCACAACTCACTCCCTGGTCTGCCAACAGTTAATGTTGGACAATGCGTAGCAGTCAATGAACACCATGGAGGACACAAGAGCACCATTGAGGAAACAGATGTAACGTTGCGCGGCATTGATTACCCGTGACGTGCATGACGTGGTGGGAATTTACACGTGCCCTCACTGTTTCCTCACAGTTTTCTTATAGTTCGCGGAAAGGTGCGTGACAAAATGAATGAACATGTTTCATTTTTTTGGGTTGGCAATGCCCCTCAATGGCACTCATAGTTTCCGCATTGTTCCTGTGATGGTGCTCACAATTCCCGCGCAGGTACTCACTTTGCCGTACTGTGGCGTACCATGAAGGCATACTAGTGTCAGGCTGGCTTAACTCTTTAGCCTATTTATTATCCAATCAAAAAGCAGGATTCTGAACACTGTAGGTAAGATTTTTTTTGGTACGGCATGAACCACTAGGAAGGTGCAATAAGACCATGCGAGTTATTTTAGTTTACATGTTATTATAGTTGCAGTATGTACTGCAGTGAATTCACGATACATCAGTAGAATGTCTGGATCGTATCAATGGGTAAGACAGGCCAACACGTACCTCCCATTGTACACCATCAATCTTATTTTCAACACAAAAAAAGAATGATTGGACGAACTAGAAGGGACTCCGTGCTGTAGATTCACACGGCATGATTTTTCGAAGTAATCCTCCCAGTCAATCCGACCAAGTTTTGTGCTCCAAATAAACTGTTCTAGCTCATGTCTGCCACAGAGGCGCAGATTTATTCTGGAGCAGTTTTAATTCGTGAAGCTTAATAGCTTGAGTATTACGGATTCATTTACAAGTTAGCGATGTGAACAAGACAGTGTTTCTCCTATCGTTACTTTTCTGCCAATATATAAATTTAAAGTATTAAATACAAGTTACACAATATGGCAGTTTAAACAAAAAACTTGTGGTTTTATCATCTGCCGTATTGTGTAACTTGTATTAAAAACTCGTAACTAGAGGCACCTGATGGTGTTATTTGTTGTTGCTGTTTTGTGGTTAATAATATATCACTAATGTAAAATGATTCACCACAAAACAACAACAACAATAAATAACAACATCAGATGCCACTAGTTGCGAGTGTAAATTGGACCGAACCTTTGAATTTCGGCTGCACTTTTCATTGAGTAAAAACACCATGATTTCCTCCCAAATATATTATTTTAAAAAAGTACAAAACAATCAAAAAAAAAAAAAAAAAAAAGACCAACAGTTGTGAAGTCATTCAGTGTTCTTGACCAACACGTTGCACAATACACAGTTACTCTGGATTTACGTTCGGGCACGACGTCCACAATTTGAATCAATTGTGATGAGCGTGGGGTGCAATGCGATCAAATCATGATGATCTCAAGGGAACTTTGTGACTTAATGTCATAAATCACAAAGCTTCACTTGCAAACATTGTGCTCCAGTGTAAAGCCAGAGTTATGGTTATTATGGTTTAAATAAAAACAAAAAACACTCTCTACATTACTTTTGCGCTCCTACAATCTACTCAACCAGGAAAGAGGTCTCTGAGGGAGGACATTTCAGCTTACTTTGGAGCAACGTTTCCGGTTAAAATGATACTTCAGGGGCCACTAAAGAGCTCATTATGTTTCAGTGGTTCATTTCCCCCAGGACAGAGACTTTGTTTATTCAGTGAAAAGTTGAAAAAATTATGCTTATTTATTTTTAAAGATATAAATTTTCTTTGCAATATTACACTCATGTCTTAGGAATTTTGAATATATGTTGTGATATACAGGGATCCCTCACTTTCCGCAGTTAATTGGGACAAAGATCACCCCGCGACCGCCAAATTCAGCAAAGTAGGATCGAGCCCCCTGACTGACATATACGTACATGTATGTGTGTATATAATATCAATAAATTCATATTCAACGTTATAAATCCTTAAAATAACAAGTAAACATTCAAAAATAATGCATAAGATGTAAATAAAATATAAATACACACATCCAGACGTACACGCTCATAGATACGCACCTCATATAAAAATGTAAGTAGTTTTGTTGGGGGGTTTTTTGGGTTGTTTTTTGTTTGTTTGTTTGTTTTTGTTTTTTTTTTTGCATAATTGGCCTTGTTTTGCAGCATTTTCCTTAACTTTTCCCCCTATTCTTCCTTAATTTCCTTATTTTTTAAATTCGATGAATATTAAAAAAAAAAAACATGATGTACTGAAGCCATATGACTTGAAGTGCGAAGTAGCGAGGGATCCCTGTATCATAATCATCATCATCTTTTCCTTTCGGCTTTTTCCCTTTTTCAGGGGTCGTCACAGCGAATCATCTGATTCGCACATTTGATTTAGCATAGGTTTTTACGTCGGATGCCCTTCCTGACACAACCCTTTAGCAGGGGACAGAAACACGCTGATGGCTATGCAGCCTACTCTTTACGAGAGTCAGCAATGGTTCTTTTACATGAACCTCTCACCATAGACAGTGAGAGACATGGCCGGCCTTTGATAACCCAGTTAGTTGCACTGGGGGGGACAGTAACAACCTTGTGGAGAGTGGGACTCGAACTCCCAACCTTAGATCAGCGATCCAGCGCCCTATACCACTAGGCCACCACTGCCCTCGAGGGATCCCTGTGTGTATATGTATGTATATATATATATATATATATGTATAAAGAAACAGGCCATTTTTACAATGTTTATGAATCAGAAATTTAAAAAGGAAAAAGTGTCATTCATTCAATCATTTGTCAAAATATTAATCCTACTACGGTCACTTCAGGTACACCTTCAACAGCTCACCAAGCCATTGCAGGGCCAATGCAAACAGAACCGTTCACATAATATGCCTGTCTGTGGACCCAAAGAACCACAGGGAATCCATACAAGCAAAGGGAGGACATGCATCCTCCACACAGAAACCCCGTTGTCAACCCAGGTACTCGAGCCTTGAACTTTCTTGCTGTGAGGTAGATATGCTAACCACTAACCACTATGCCATCATCTCAGCCGCCCGAAGCCAGCACCAATCCGAATTGACAAATAGAGTGTATAATGACACTACTAAATAGCACCAATATGTAATCTTATCTTCTGGATTACATTTTTCTTTTAGTTTTCTTCGGTCCATTCCCTGTTGGTGAGATGGTTGCTTAAAGCATAATTGTTCCTCTAACAATGAGAGTGCACTTTGGGTACATGAACCTCTTTGCATTTGCAATGTTTTTTTTGTTTGTTTTTTTTTTCCCCCAGTGTACCGAACCACAAACACTTATACCAAATGTTTGATGTGATGCATAATTAAAATGTGACTCAAGGCAAATTGGCACAAGTAATCCCTTTGTTTTATGGGATCACACCACAGGGTCATGGTTCTGGATTTGCGAACAGTCTGAGCCAGCATATTGTGTAACTCACATAAACTTGCTGACCAAAAATCGGCTCTGATCAGTCTTCAACTTGCTTGATGATTTAGTTTTGAAATATGACCTGTCCTGGGCAAGGTGAGCGGGCTAAAATAATCCCATTGGAAGAGTTCACTCGAAAGCAGGACTGAATTCTAATGCAACTTTCCCCCCATTTTCTTGTTCATTTCAAGCTGTACTTCACTTGAAAAGTGGGAAAATTATTTCTTTGCTGTTAGACTCTCTAGGCTATGAGATTTAAAAAAAAAAAAAATGAAAGTGGCTGAGTATGTTCAATAGCCACTGGGAAGGCAGTGAGAAAGTGAGAGAGGAAGAGGCAGTACAAGGCAATATCACTTCACTGTCAGTGGGAGGGTGGAGGGTTAACAGAGCCTCTGGCCTGCTGTAATATTCCCTCAAATACTCAAAAAGAGATAGAGAAATAGAGGAAAAAGAGAGAGAGAGACCATAAAATAGAAAGGCCAAGGCAGAAGTGCAGGAAGGATAGAGAGAGAGAGAGAGAGAGAGAGAGTAGCAGAAGCAGCAGGGTATCTTATCAAAGAAAGTAATACAACTCTATTCATGTCATGTTGTCAAGAACAGATACTTGGCCTCTCTTCATGCGCCAGGGTATCACTTATGAAAACATCACACATCTATGTATGGGTGCCAGTGAAGCAAACCAGAAAACGTAAGCCTGTGGGATCCCCCCGGTCAGTAGAACCCTTTATTCCTTCAGGACTGCCTCTTCATGCTCAGGTTAATGTCAGAATCTTGTATTTCAGGCCAGGTATGAGCACTCAAACATGACAGAAGCCGCTAGTGGACAACTGACACAGCCTGTATTTCTCACTCTGAATTACAATGTTTAATGATAAGGTGTCCTACACTAGAGAATCCATTACATTTAGTTAGCAAGGAGGAAATTGCCTCTCTCACTTTAATCAGTGCCGGTCATGTTGAGCCTACCACTGTCCTTGTACCCCTTATCCCCGTTCTCTTTTCGGCTTTTCCTTCTAAAACAAAATCTACCACCTCTCTTTCTCTATAGATGCTGTAAGATGAAAGTATTCATCATTTAAACCCTTCGGCACCGACTTTCTTCAGTAAGTCTATGCTGCAATGCAGAGGCAAATATACTGCCAGGCCAAAAACAAACAAAAAAAGGTTCCGTACTCCGTATTTTGTTGGCTCACCTAGAGCCTGAATTATGGCATGGCATCGTGGCAGTTGGTCAGGTCGAAGCTCAGCAAAACTATGTGGCAATAAAATGAGACCGGCTGATGAACTCAACGACCTGGTTGTCCCTTAAATTGACTTTTTCTCCCCTGATAGCGAGTATATAAAATTGGAACTTAAATACTGAAACAGTGGTTCAGGAAGCATCATCAATCATTTTGCTATACGCACCACAGAGTCCTGATCTTAACCCTCTTGAAAATCTTTGGGATGTGCGAGGGACCTCAATGCACGCAGAACTGATAAGTACCGCTCTTTACCATCACATTATTATGATCTTGTTTAATGACTTCTCTTTTTCTCTTCATCCCTCTCTATCTTTCTGCGTTTGTGTTTTTTGAGGTACATGTGCTACTTCTGAGATACCAGTGATCCTCAGTGATGCTGCTCTTTGAACCCTGCGATCCATTCTGCTATGGTACTGCTGGTTAGAGTTTCTATCATAGAAGCGCCTTACTCCTGCTGGTGATGTTCCAATTGGACCTAAATATACACTCAGAAGACGACTTCCCAACGCTTGTTCATTAAAGATGTATTGGATTTGTAGAGAAATGTTTACTTTTTCAACCAAATTTATTTTAACCTGCTTTGCAACAATATTGATTGTAAAAAGTGCAGTGCAAACATAACAGAATTGAATTGAATGTGAACTTAAAAATTAAGACAAAAGGCAACCCAACAAAATATTACAGTGCTTGACTTTTTTTTTTTTTTTTTTGCCAAGGCATTGTTATTCCACTTAAATCACAGAAATCACTTTGATTTCTCTCGCCCCATTATGGACCCAGATGTGTTCCCAAACCCTGCCACTTCCTTTCTATTTACTCCCAGTCCAGACAATGCATCTGTATTGGCCAACTTGACTTTGGATTATGCCAATGCGCAAATCCCAGCTTCGACTGCCTATAAGCAGGTGGAGGAGGATGAACATGGGATGGGTTTTGTGCTGCTGTTGGGATCCTGTTTGCTGGATCAGGCCCAGTGGCTTCTTGCTCTGGGGGTAAACAAGGAGGAGATCCAGCAGGGCTATAATGAGGCCATGTGCGCAACGCTAGATTTGATGGCGTGCAGTATGTTCGTGTATGCCATGTTGAGTGAGTTTCAGAAACAGCAACAGGCAATAACACTGTGCTGTGTGCTCAGTATGAGAAAGGGAGAAGACAAGTTGAACTTTGACCTCAGTTGCATACATATTAAAATGGTAAAAATATGATGGGGAACAGAGAAGTAGGACTACAGAATAAAGGGAAGAAGTAAGCATCATACACAGGCGTAATTTTAGAGAAGATGACAAACAAAAGCTAATAATAAAGAAAGAGCTGAGGCTGATGTGCTTTAAGAAAGCGGAGAGAACCTAGTCAAAGTGGAAGAGAGGAATATTCAAGATGTTCCCAGTCAAAGACACCAGAAAGGAGAGAAATTGCACGAGGGGAAAATGACAAAACTGAAGTGGAAAATGAAGTGATGAATGAAAGGAACGACAGAGTGAATCAGTGGGAGGTATGGGCAGTGCAAGGGCTGGAGATGGATGAGCTAAGGTCAGGTGGAGAGGAGGAAGGATAAAAAAGATGCGCAGACAGAGAGATGACAGAAAGGAATAGATGAAGGGGAGTGGTTAAGGGATGGGGATAGACAGACAGAGAGAAGAAAAGATGTGTGGGGGGGGTGTGAAGAGAGAAGCTGGGCACAGGAGAATTAATCAGATTATTTTCAGAGTGAGGGAACTTTTTTTCCTTAAAAAGAACAAAAACTTTGGTAAAAATGGAAGAAATGGAACAGAAACTACACAGATTCAAGAAAAACCAGCTATGATTGCTGGCACACATTTACTGGCACAATCGAAGAAGCAAAACTGCAAACCGAAGCCGTTGGACCACAGCAAACCTGTCCAAAGTGTAATAGCTAATAAGTTACATGTTAGTAATACAAATCTGCTGAGGTTCTGATTGCACCATGTAGTTTGGACTCAGATTTGTTTGGAAACAGAGCTATTCACTCATCCCTGGAGCGGTATCTCTCACTGCTGTCAGAGAGCGGTAGCCCAGAGCTCAGACTTCTCCCTGAAGCAGGACTGGCCACAATTGCACTGGCTGGGCATCTGACCCGCTGCGGCCTCTCTATCCCCGGCCTGGAGCAGCTGGCAGTGCATGCACTTGCCCAGGCTTTACTTGAGCCTGTGAGAGTGCTGGCACAAAACCGCAAGGGTGCCGGGGGACCCTGCTAGTGCTTGCTCGGTATAAAGAGCAATTCTGGAGCGCAGAAGCAGAAGAGAAAACGGGGTCTGAAAGGGTGTTGGATCCAATAGTGTGTTAAAAGAATGCTGTGAAGAGGACACCAGCAGCAGCGCTACACATTATCACTCAGCACCTAAGCCAACACCCCTGAGAAGAGTAAATATCAATATACAAAGACTGCACAGACATTGCTGCTGATGCCAAAGCTGCTCACGTAAAATCATCAGTAAACAGGATGAAGATGACACAAGGGTTTGACTTTGAATTCAAAGAGTGTTGCTATGCACTGTATAGGTACTTGAACATTACTGATGTACTAAATATCTGCAGGGTGAATATAAATCACTGGACTAAAAATCAGTATCCTGTTTTGTATTTATTTCCCAAAATTCATCATTGACTAGAAAGCTCATTTATAACATGAATAGAGATAATTTTTAATGAATGATTCTCTAAGTTTTTTGTAAAGAGATGGTTCAACTTAATGCTGTAATGCACGATTCATTATACTCATCATATATTTACTATAGAAATCAATATCAGGGAACAATAATATATACAGACGCTCCCCGACATTCGCTTTATGTATTTTTCCATTTTACGTTTAAAAAAAAAAAAAAAAGTCAAATTTTGAGTTTAGAGTGCTCTCTGCAGTACGAGACATACCTACGTAGTAAGCTGACGTAATACGCTACTTTCGCATGACGCTGTGTCCATTGTTTACTAACGACCGACTGAACGTGCCCCTCCTTCTTCCCAGTTCACTGCGTGTTACCCTTGTGTTAAGACGTCGTCTCTGTGATCTCTGTGTTTCCACTGTTGTGCGGACTTTTGTAACCCTAAGCAAATGTGGTTGGTCAGAAGCGTAAGCCTACTAGTGATAGCGGTAATCAGAAAAAGCAGCAAGCCATCTTGTTAGAAACGAAGATGGCTATTATCAAGAAAATCGATGCTGGTGAAAAACGTGAATGTTGCACGTTTCTTCCAAATGGCTCCGTCGACTATCAGAACCATTTACAAGCAGAAAGATCTCATCGTAGAGAATGTTAAAGGTTATATTTGATACTGTATTTGATATTTGATGAGTGAATTTGATTAAAATTGATCTATTTGAAATGATTTTGATTGAATTTAATTTATTTGAAATTAATGTTGATATTATTTGATATTATTTTACAATGTTATGTTTACAATAATTGATTTAGGGGTGTTTTATGAGCTACGGTAATGGTATTTATGGATGTATAGTACAGTAGGAGCGTCACATGTTACTGGAACATACAGTAACAACTTACGTTTTTGTTTTTTTTTCACCTTACATTTGGCCATCCGAAACAGAACTAAAACATAAGTTGGGGAGCGTCTGTATTTGATTTCAACCCGAAATATTGGTGATCTTTTCAAAGGAATAGTGGGGCCGGTGGCATAGTGGTTAGGGTGCTGTGCTCATGATCGGAAGGTTGTGTTCAAATCCCAGTTAGACTCCCACTGTGCTAAGACCCCTGGGCAAGGTCTCAACCACAAGTGTGCCTCTGTTCACCCAGCAGTATAAATGGGAACCAGTAAAAATATACTGGGAAGGTAACCTGCGATGGACTAGCATCCCATCCAGGAGGAGTTGAACGCCTAGTCGCTTCACGCTTTGGAAACCGGGGATAAGCACCGGCCTGATGAGCCACTATGGCTTGGGTGTAAAAAGCCCAACAGACTTTACCTTACCACCTTTCAAAGGAATATTCGCTGTGGGTATAAACACTCTTTTACTGGTCTCGGTTTCAAACTAACCAAAGCTTTTCAACAAAAACTGCTCTCCTGTTTCTCAGTCAGGTTCAGATCAGTTCTCTGGGTTAGTTAGTGTATTTTATCAAATGTTTTAGCTGCAGGGACGTTTCTTTAGCCTTTTTTTCAGTATGATAAGAGACATTGTATTACATAAAAATTACTGGCAGTACCGCATGTCGCCAATGGAGGCTTTGTTGAACATTAGCATTCATCTTAGAATGTAGAATCTATATGAAGATGCCCAACTCCTGCAGGAAAGTAACATCCTCCATGACACGTCCTCATCCAAACTAAACTGATTTCTTTACGCAATGTGGGTTCCGTCATTCCCAAGAGTGACACTAAACGTAGAATCAATGTATTCCTTCCCGTCTTCACCTTCTGCTTGATCCGGGGTTGGGTAGCGGGGGCAGCAGCCAAAGCACTGAGGTCCAGGTATCCCTCTCCCCAGCCACTTCCTCCAACTCTTCCAGAGGAAAACTGTGGTGTTCCCAAACCAGCTGAGAGACACAGTCCCTCCAGCATGTTCTGGGGTCTATGGACATGCCCAAAACACCACACCAGGGAGGCATTCGGGATTCATTCTAATCAAATGCCCACACCACCTCAACTGGCTCCTCTCAATGCAGAGGAGCAGTGGTTCCACTCCACGGTTCACCTGGATGATGGAACTTCTCACCCTATCTCTGAGAACCCACCATCCTGCGTAGGAAGCTCATTTCAGACACTTCGACACTTTAAATAAGGCCAATTATGAAAAAAAAAATACCCCCAAACAAACAAAAAACAACCCCCCCCCCATCAAAACTACTTACATTTTTATGTGAGGTGCGGATCTGTGTGTGCGCGCACGTCTGTATGTGTGTATTTATATCTTATTTACATCTGACCCATTATTTTTGAATGTTTAATTGTTATTATAAGCATTTAAAGTCTTGAATATGTATTTATTGATTATTATATATGTGGGGGCAGTGGTGGTCTAGTGGTATAGGGTGCTGGATCGCTGATCCAAAGGTTGGGGGTTCGAGTCCCACTCTCCACAAGGTTGTCACTGTCCCCCCCCCAGTGCAGCTAACGGAGTTATCAAAGGCGGGCAATGTCTCTCAATGTCTATGGTGTGAGGCATGTAAAATAACCATTGCTGACATCCGTAAAGAGTAGCTGCAAAGTCGTCAGCGTGTTTCTGTCCCTTACTAAAAAGGGTTGTGACAGGAAAGGCATCTGACGTAAAAACCCCTGCCAAATCAAACATGCGAATCAGATGATTCGCTGTGGCGACTCCCGAGTAAAAGGGAAAAAGCCAAAAGGAAGACAGACAGAAATACATATACGTCAGTCAGGTGGGGTTGATCATACTTCGCGGAATTCGGCGGTCGCGGGGGGATCTCGGTCCCAATTAACCACGGAAAGTGAGGGACCCCTGTATTTGTTTTTAAAGATCTTTGGGTTGCACTGTGATATAGTGGTTGACGAACTCACAGCAAAAAGGTCCAGATTTGATTCCCGGAGTCAAGCAGTTCTGCTTGTAGTCTGTATTCTTAGTCTGCTTGCATGGGTTTCCTTCAAGTACTGCAGCTTTCTCACACAGTCCAAAGGCATGCACATTCGGATTATTGTCTGTGTGAAATTGACCCAGAAAGTGAGTGCCAGTGTGTTGTGTGTTACTCTGCAACCTGTTTGGTGAACTGTTCATGGGGTATCTGGCCTTCGACTACTCTGTGCTGAGATAGGCACCAGCCTCTCCGCAGCCCTAATAGCATTGAGTGTTCAGAAAATGACTATGAGGGAGTAAAAAGGCTTTTTATTCTTATTATTATTTAATTATTTGACCCCTTTGAGCCAAGTTCAGGTTGTACAGTGCAGTATCAACTATATTCTAACATTAGTCTATTATTCTTGCTGGCTCAGATGTCCTCACTGCTGTTAAGCCTTCAGGATAACAGAAAAAAATATTTGAGCGCATACGCTAAGTAGACTAAACATACAGCCATATAAACTCTGTGATTATGATTATTGGGATTTGTCAATGACTTCAATGCACATTTAATTTACAGTGGGATAAGTGTGAAAAAAAAATAATAAAGTGAATGATTTGATGTAATGCTCCTTTTTTTTACTCATCTGCTAATCCGCTTAAAGGTTCGTGGGGAGGCTGGAGATCTCAGCCGACATTGGGCGAAACCGGGATACATCCTGAACAGCTCGTTAGACCATTGCAGGGCCAACAAACATACACGACCATACACACTCACTTCTCGAGGCGATTTGGAACAGCTAATTCGCCCTAACATGCATTTCTTTGGACTGTGAGAGGAAACAATAGTGCCTGGAGTAAACCGAGGTAAGCAGTGGAGAACATGCAAACACCATACAGAAACGCCCACATCAGGCTGAGGGAATCAAACTCAGGACCTTCATGCAGTGCGGCGGACATGCTAACCATTACGTCACCATGCCACCCACTATTTTTATTTTTTCTTGTTCTTATGTAATGCAACTGAAAAATTACACAATTCCTTTAAGTTTGTTTTGGGTGATAATACACTGCAGAAAATGGAGCCAAAATGTAGGAACAACATCATCTGGAGCAAAGAGTGCAAACACTGGCTCTGTTAACTAAAAAAAATCTTGTTTTATGATTTGTTATAGGTGGTGCTGTTAACATTTTGCATATCTTGATAACCTGCTCGTTCTCAACAGAGTAAACAGGGCATCAGTGTGATAGCAGGGGCATGAACAAACACCCCCTGCAGGTGCAAAGAACTCAGGTAAAGCCAGCAGGTAAGTGACTGAATGCACCTCTGGGTGATTAGTAGCCCTATTTATGTATGTGTATGTGTGTGTGTGTGTGTGTGTGTGTGTGTGTGTGTGTGTGTGTGTGTTTCCAAACAGAGAGGAGGTGATGAGCAGAGAAGGGCCTGGGAGCAATTTCTGTATGCTGAGGCGTGTTGTATTTGTAGAGTGTGGTTTTTGGGGTGCATAAAGTCCATAAACAGAAAAGAACACATTTTTTTTGTGAGGGAATAAACAGAGTGGACAACCCACCCGCATTAGTCTCCGTGTTCCGGACTGGGAATACAAACAGTAATAAACATGATACTACTGGAAACGTTGTGCTATCTTTTCTCAGTGCTGTATTAGCAGAGCATAAGCATGGAGCATGACTTTGATGGCTGTCCAATGTATCTCTGTCCGTATGTACCCTGTTGCTGACTCAGTGCTGATTGGTGCCATCATATTCACATGCATGAATACAAGATGTTCCTCACAGTTTTTCCACATTCATAATTAATTCAAAATACACAGAGGTCTTTTGCATGACTCAAAGAACCAAGCTGATTGCACACATTCATAGTTCATATAGTGTAGAGATGCCTTATTTCTCTACATTAACCATTAAACACTTACATTTTGAAGGTTTTTATTTTGGATCTTATAGTGCAGTGGTGCATGCTGGGAATACAGTGGTATAAAAAAGTATCCGAACCTTTTGGAATTTCTTACATTTCTGCATAAAATCACCATCAAATGTGATCTGATCTTTGTCAAAATCACACAGATGAAAAAAAAATGTCTGCTTTAACTAAAACCACCCAAACATTTATAGGTTTTCATATTTTAATGAGGATAGCATACAAACAATGACAGAAGGGGGAGTAATAAGTAACTGAACCATCACATTTAATATTTTGTGGCCCCCCCCTTTGGCAGCAATAACTTCAACCAGACGCTTCCTGTAGCTTCAGATCAGTCTGGCACATCGATCAGGACTAATCTTGGCCCATTCTTCTTTACAAAACTGCTGTAGTTCAGTCAGATTCCTGGGATGTCTGGCATGAATCGCCGTCGTGAGGTCATGCCACAGCATCTCAATGGGGTTCAAGTCTGTACTTTGATTTGGCCACTCCAGAACGTGCATTTTGTTGTTCTAAAACCATTCTGAAGTTGATTTACTTCTGTGTTTTGGATCATTGTCTTGTTGCAGCATCCATCGTCTTTTTAGCTTCAACTGTCTGACAGATGGCCTCAGGTTTTCCTGCAAAACATCCTGATAAACTTTTGAATTCATTTTCCATTAATGATTGTAAGTTGTCCAGGCCCCGAGGCAGCAAAACAGCCCCAAACCATGATACACCCTCCACCATGCTTCACGGTGGGGATGAGGTGTTGATGTTGGTGAGCTGTTCCATTTTGTCTCCACAAATTACGTTGTGTGTTCCTCTCAAACAAGTCAACTTTGGTTTCATCAGTCCACAAAATATTTTGCCAAAACTTCTGTGGAGTGTCCAAGTGCCTTTTTGCGAACATTAAACGAGCAACAATGTTTTTTTAGACAGCAGTGGCTTCCTCCTTGGAGTCCTCCCATGAACACCATTCTTGGCCATTGTTTTACATATAGTTGATGTGTGCACAGAGATATTGGACAGTGCCAGTGATTTCTGTATGTCTTTAGCAGACACTCTAGGTTTTTTTTTTTACCTCTCTGAGTATTCTGCACTGAACTCTTGGCGTCATCTTTGGTGGACGGCCACTCCTTGGGAGAGAAGCAACAGTGCCAAATTCTCTCCATTTGTAGATAACTTCTCTGACTGTCGATTGATGAACATCCAGACTTTTAGAGATGGTTTTGTATGCTTTCCCAGCTTTATACAAATCAACAATTCTTGATCGCAGGTCTTCAGACAGCGCTTTTCAGCGAGCCATGGTGCACATCAGACAATGCTTCTCATCAAGACAATTCTTACCAGGTGTGTTTTCTATAGTAGGCAGGGCAGCTTTAAGCCACTCATCAGTGATTGGGCACACATTGGATTCAATTGCTCTTTAAGTCTCCTTAGGCAGAGGGTTCAGTTACTTATTCCTCCCCCTTCTGTCATTGTTTGTATGCTATCCTCATTAAAATATGAAAACCTATAAATGTTTGGGTGGTTTTAGTTAAAGCAGACACTGTTTTTTCATCTGTGTGATTTTGACAAAGATCAGCTCACATTTGATGGTGATTTTATGCAGAAATGTGAGAAATTCCAAAAGGTTCAGATACTTTTTCATACCACTGTATAGACATTCATACAGTGTGGTGTTCTGACTGATTCTCTGATCATGTAATCAGTATCGCGTGTTTGTCATCACCCCCACTCCTAACACACACACACACACACACACACACACACACACACACACAAGAGACAATGTTTTGAAAATAAGGCAGCCTCCATTTCTTCAGTATATATACTAAGGCTGTACCCCACTCTAGTACATTCTATGAGTATACAATCAACTACTAGGTCCAAAACTCGAAAACAATCTTTACAGGAACAAAGAACTTGTTAAATAGATAATTCGGGAAACACAATAAAAATGTATTTAGCTCCTCCTTAAAGGAGACATAGTGCTCTCATAATCCACCTATAAATCATACATCAGTAGAGATATCAACGGGGAGAGACGCAATGCCTTTACGCAACACCTCGATCTTTACAATATCTTTTTAGGAACTAACGTGAACATATTAATTCATTTATCCATTTATTTTCTGATCCGCACAATGCTAATTAGAGTTGCCAGGGGCTGGCGCCCATCTCAGCTGACTCTGGGCAAGTGCAGAGTACGCCCTGGACAGCTCACCTGGTAGAGAAAAACCATGCTTACGGCAATGCAGCCTTCTCTGTTCAAAAGTCAGCAATGGTTTTTTTTACATGCCTCTCACCACAGACAGTGAGAGACATGGCCAGCCAGTTAGCTGCACGTGGGGTGGTGGTGTGAGTGTGTGTGTGTGTGTGTGTGTGTGTGTGTGTGTGTGTGTGTGTGTGTGTGTGTGTGTGTGTGGGTGGGTTGGGGGGGGGGCAATGACAACCCACTTTCAGGATCTTACCACCAGACCACCACTGCTCCTACAAACATTTACATTCTAAATCAAAGACATTCAAATTACAGTGCGCTGATCAAGAAAGAAAAATATACATTACATTACATTACAGTCATCAGATACTGGTTCCTAACAAAAAAAGCAAACGCTGGGTGTCCGTTTTTCTTACATTTTTTCTCCCTTTGTCAGATGAACCGTTAAATTACCATTTGGAGGCACGCCGAATACAGAGTTATATTTTATATAAACTTGTTAATCTAACTTTTCAAACCTGCAGCAATTTCATATCTCTGAAGTGATATTTTCACCTTTCATTGCTACAAGCTCATTTCTCAGTGAAGTATTTATCCAAGCACAGCAGTGTTTGGGAATAGTGCAGGCTGTAGGAGGTGCTTATCAAGTTAAGAACCTTCTGTTTTGCCTCTGTACCAATTTAAAATTTTAAATAGCATTTATGGACCATTTATGTATAGTTTTAAATGTGTATGTCGAAACATTCATTAGAATTACCCAAATGAAGTGGGGAAATTATTTAGCTCTAAATTATTTAGCTCTAGATTAAAATCCTATCTGTACACCTGCCTCACTGTATTGTGTTCCTGTGCACAAAGACACTGAAAAGGCTGGCAAAAAAAAATATAATAAAATAAATAATAATCAACAAAATCTAGTAGTGTGTGCCATTTTCTTTGCATCTGCAATCAGGCTGTGCAGTACCTGTAGGCTGAGTGTGCTGCTGACATTGACCCTGGGCAGAGACAGTGCCATACTCATGCTGTTCAGGTTCCTCAGCCATTTCTCCAGCTGCTCAAGTGTCAACAAGCGCTCCACCCTGACCAGACTCTCCACATGGAAAGGCAACAGAAGAACCATGCTGGCCTTTCCACCCCATAGATCCAGCTCCAACACCTGCACCATATTCTCTATGTCTTCATAGTGTCGGCATACTCCTGTAGACACAAGTACCCAAAGTAACGTTTTTTTTTTTTTTTTTTTTTTTTTAAATATCCGGGTTTTTTTTGGACTGTAGCAAATTAAGTAAAATGTTGAAACACAAGTCCCATAAGCCCGACATCCATAGCCGTTCTTATCAAAAACATTTCACCCATTTGACCAACATTTTACAATCTGATATTATATTTTATACCAGCTGTGCTGCTAAAGTCAGATCTCCTGGAGCACAGAGTCAGAAAAGCATGCTATTCTACACCAAATCTAGTGAAAGCCAGTAGTTAGAAACAACCGTGAATGGTTAAGTGCAGTAACAAAGGAAAATAAAGAGATAGAGTTCAGTGGATAATCAGTTATTATACTTTACCACTGTGCACCTTCAAGCTGCGACAGGACATTTTCCTAGCATTATTAAAAAAATCAATTTGACATCAGCAACTCGATGTCCATCGGCAGTAGATATAATCCATCAGTGACTCCTAATAGAATCTTAAATCAGCCAAGGCCCAGTGAACATTGCTGTCCTCAGTAACACTTTAAAAAGTGTGCATATACAGTATGTATAAGGGTGTGTTTTAACAATATGGGAAAATTTAAACTTTACTTTTTTATACTTCCCAGGTTAAATTATTGTGATGTACAAAAACTCTCAATATAAATTTTAAGGTGTGCAGCTCAATATTTACTACTTGCTCAATGCGGTCAATGTTTAATGTTAAATGTTGGATCAAAATTTTCCTGAAAAACAATCTAAATACATAATGGGAAGCTGAACAATAATACAAAGAGGCTCAAGAGACTCTATTGTAGTTTCACTGCGAGTTCATTCATTTTCTGAACCACTTAATTCTAGGTCGCAGGGAGGCTGATGTCCGTCTCAGCCAACTATAGGTAAGGGCTGAGTGCATCCTGGACAGCTTGCTAGGCCATTGCAGGGCAGAAATATGCTGATGGTTATGCAGCCTACACTTTACAAAGGTCATCAACGGTTTAGATGCCTCTCACCACAGACAGTGAGAGACATTGCTGGCCTTTGATAACCCACTTAGTTGCACTGGGGGCGGGGGTTGGAGGGAGGGAGAGCGTAAACACCCAGTGATAGTCAGACTTGAACCCCCGACCTTGGGATCAGTAATCCAGCACCTTACCACCAGGCCACAACTGCGCCTACTTTCCCTGCGAGTGACAAATGATTTGGCAGAAAGAGCAGTGGATGAATCTCCGACCCATAATGAAGATCAGAAACAGTTTGTTTAGCAAATGGTTGAATGCCACCAATGTAAATTCCCAAACATAGTAAAGGGAAATGACCAGTAAACTCCGTTTTAATGATCATGCAATTTTTACATATAAAAGATTCATTTTCAGCACAATGTTGTGTACGGCGTAACTAGTAGTGCTTTGAGCAATTTCTAAATCCACTCCGATGTTTGTCAAATTTATCACGTTATCTTTTTCTCCTATATGGCACACAATGAAAACCTGGCCAGCATTATTTTAAAAAATTGAAATTTAGACACACCTTATACACACACACACACACACACACACACACACACACACACACACACACACACACACACACATACATATATATATATATATATAGGATTTTCTGAGTAGATCCTTCCGTAGGAGAGTGCTCAATACTTTTTGGTAGAGCAAATAAACATTTTAAATATTTCAAATAAAAAACATTCTTCTGTAATCACCTGAAGAGAGGGGATGGTTTCACCACCCCTCGAAACAGATCTGTAGTGATAAATGGAGTTTCAATAGAAAGCCTTTGTCCTGTCCTTTTGTGTATATATATATATATATATATATATATATATATATACACACATACACAGTGGTACCTCGGTTCACGAATGTGTTGGAGGTCGAACAAATCGGAATAAGAACAAAAAATCCGGGATTTTTTTTTGTCTCGGAAGTCGAACTCGAAAAATGCGCAAGAAAAAACGAGACCGAGAGTGAGTAAAAGTGCGCGACTTCCGGAAATCGGTCTCTTTTGACTCTACTCGACCACTGTGTGGATGTGCTTGCTCCTGTTCTACAAAGTACAGTATACTGTGGTTTTTTGTTTACTCGATTAGATTAGCTAATAAACATGTCTCCAAAGAAAGCTACTGAGAAAAGGTCAGTTGTGCGGAAAACTGTTGCGTTTAAGAAAGAGCTGATAGCTAAGCATGAATCAAGCGTGCGTGTTACTGATCTTGCTAAGGAATATGGCAAGACTAAATCAACGATATGCTCGATCCTGAAGAACAAAGAGAGTGTTATAAGCAAACAAAGAGCGCAAGTGCTGGAGGAGGTGGAAAAATCCCTGCTCCTATACATAAACGAGCAGCAGTTAGCAGGAGATTGTGTTAGCGAGGATGTGATCTGCTGCAAAGCTCGTGAAATCTACGATGATTTGGTGAAAAAAGACCTGAGCTCGAATCCTGAGTGGTTCCACTTTAAAGCAAGTCGAGGCTGGTTCGAAAATAAACAAAAAACAAACAAACAAAAAAAAAGACACAAAATAAATTAATCTATTAAGAATTTTGTGTGTTTGTCCTGTTGTTTCACATTTAATTTGATATATAAATGACATTATGAAATAACATTTTGTCCAAAAAGGGTAGTTTTCTAGCACTTTGGAACGGATTAAAACCGTTTACATTATTTGTAATGGTAAAAGCGGATTTTGAACAAATCGGAATTCGAACAGCCTTCTGGAAAGGATTAAGTTGGAGAACCAAGTTACCACTGTGTATATATAAATATATATATATATATATATATATATATATATATATTTATATATAAATATATATACACACACACACACACACACACACACACACACACACACACACACACATATATACATATACAGTCACTATTCGAGTTACGGCCTAGATTGGTTCCAACCAACCAGTCGTAAGTCGGATTGGTCGTAAGTCGGATATTTAACACAACGAAACCGAAACCACCCAGCACTCGCTATGAATTCATGTGAAGTGTATTCTTCACCTGCACATTCTTTCAACATGCGAAATAAACATGTAGCTTTACGCTGTTTTGTGATGATAGTTGACTCAATTGGCGCTATTGCTTTCACTGCTTCCTTAATGCGGTCCTTGTCCTTCAAAATTGTAGACACCATGGAGTGGGAAAGATGGAGATCTCACTTTCACTTTCATCTTCGTCTCTGACGACAGTGCCTTCCTTGTTTTCTTAGTAAAATTGCCATCTGATGAATCGGACTTCCTCTCGGGGGCCATGGTAACGGAGTACAGTAAATGAATGTAAAATTGTACTGTAAAAGAGATGTTACTGTATATATATTTGGTAGGAGGGGTACTGTGTTCTCCCAGTGCCTGTGTGGGTTTTCTCAGTGTACTTCGATTTCCTCCCATAGTCCAAAGACATGCACTTAAGGCTTATCCCTTGTTGTGAGTGAGTATAGTTGTGTATTGCCCTGTGATGGATTCAGAGCTATTCAGAGTTTACCCTGCCTTCACCCAGGATCGGCTGTGAAGGGCTCCGGTCTCCAAGCAACCTCAGCACAGTTAAATTTTGATTCATTACCAGAGAACAGTTTCCCACTTTGCCTCAGTCCTTGTTTTAAATGAGCTTTGGCCCAGAAAAGATTCTGGTGTTTCTGGATCATGTTCACATATCATGACTTCTTTGCATAATCGAGCTTTAACCTGCATTTGTGAATGGTGCAGCCAACTGTGTTATTGTAGAATGAAGTAAATTAACTCATTTATAAGACAGTTTATATGTGTTACACTACTCTTTAACATGAGTACCAATACCAAACTGTGCTTGCTACAAACTACAGGGATCCCTCGCTACTTCGCGCTTCAATTCATGCAGCTTCAGTGCATCGTGTTTTTTTATTTTTTTTTTAAATAGTCATCGAATTAAAAAATAAGGAAATTAAGGAAGAAAAAACGAGGCCAATTATGAAAAAACAAACAAACAAACAAAAAAAATAACAAAAAAACCCCAAACAAACACAAAACAAAAAAACAACCCAAAACCTCTAATCAAAACTAGTTACATTTTTGTGAGGTGCGTATCTGAGTGCGTGCACACACATCCGCCTGCGTGTGTGTGCGTCTGTATGTGTGTGTGTGTATTTATATTTTATTTACATCTTATGCATTATTTTTTAATGTTTAATTGTTATTTTAAGCATTTATAGCCTTGGATATGCATTTATTGATATTATATACACATATACATGTATGTATACGTCAGTTGGGGAGGGGGGGTGATCCTACTTCGTGAAATTCGATGGTCGCGGGGGGCTCTCGGTCCCAATTAACCATGGAAAGTGAGGGATTCCTGTACTGATTCTCTTTGCTTTCAACAAAATTCAACATAATTTCCATATACTCTCCCACAGAATTCACCCAAGTGATTTTAAGTAGGTAGTTTAAGGCTATATTGCATTTTTTTTCTTTTGGGTGACCATTTCATTGTAGATTAATTTCTATATGAATTGAAAATCTTTGAACATCACATGCTTATTAACTACTTACATTAGACACACTTTAAAGCATGGAAAAGCATAAATGGTTTCAAGCAGAGTGCTCAGGCTTTTGTCTAGTAAGAAACTAATAGCCATGTAGATCAAGTTCACTGAGAGGACATGGATTTCATTATCTGGAAATTGGCATAATATGATTTCCCTCCAACCTTTATACTGCCTAACAGACAGTATATTGCATCTTTTACCACACCTGCAGTGTATTCATATATCAAAGTTAGATCTGGAACACTTTAAAGTTTGGGTTTTTTTTAGCACCAAATGTTCTCCAAAGCTTTGCAAGAACGTTCTGCTGGAACGCAAACACCAGATAAGTACTGCAAACAACAACAAACTTATTACCTGATCTGTGCATCATATGCACTTTGGTGTACGTTGTCCCCAAAAAGGTTCGCAGGTCTTTTTTTTCTGAGTCAAAAGCATGAGCCCAAAATCCTAAAATAAAACAGAATGAAGGAAAATTGTCTTCATAATCCATTCGAGAACATGCATGTAGCATCTCTCTCTCTCTCTCTCTCTCTCTCACACACACACACACACACACACACACACACACACACACCAGTTTTTTCAAGACATTAACAGAAAGTAGAAAAGAACATCAGCCAATCTTGTTTTGTGGCACTGAATGAGGCCCATCCTTCATAACAAAGCCAGCTTCCACTAAGAACTTGACAGATTAGATCCTATTAGACTGAAATTGTACAAAACTACATTAGGGACAGAGAGAGAGAGAGAGAGAGAGAGAGAGAGAGAGAGAGAGAGAGAGAGAGAGAGAGAAGGCTGCATACATGGGGGGGGAGGGTAGCCCAGGACATATTATTGCAGTCCATTAAACCCATTACGTTCTATAACAAAGATGGGATTCGATAAAGAGACTATTAGCAGAATTATAGTCACATGTGCTTTTTCCACTAGTCTTTTCTGCCTGTTGAATTAGCCATAGAAATGTGTGTGTATTTGTGACACAGACCAAAAAGAAAGAAAGAAAGAAATAAAAAAAAGAGAGGGGGGGGGGGGTTTTAATCCATTATTACTATAATGGGATGACAGCTTCACACAATGTAGGGTTACAGCATTTCACCCCATTATTTTAACCCACTACATCAAATACACTCTGGTCCGCTTATGGGGTTAGATGAGACAGTCTTCATTAGCAGTCACTGGCTGCTATAACGGAGTATGAAGCCTGTCCTCTTTATGTAGACATGAGGGTGATTTAATGCCTGATACAAGCTGGGTCTGTAGGAAGCAGTTAGTCACTGCCGGATCTTTAACTTTCCATTACTTTAGTGCTACATGCTACTTTGCCACCCATTTCTCTTCATTACAGCTTTTTAATATAGAGTTATGTGAGCAATAATAATGATGGTTGCTTTGTATTCTGTCACACGTTCAACTCTTAAAGGGGGAATTCACAAAAAAAAAAAAAAAAAAAAAAAAAAGAAAGAAAAAGTCTACCATATGATGATGACGAGACAGGAGCACTGTGTCCTCGAATACTAGTCGACTAGTCTCAAATTCTTTGGAGGGATTAAAACGTGATATGTGGGTGCTATCCATTAAACAAAGCAGCTTTGTTGGGTAAACCTTAAAGGACTTGCTCTAAGCTAAGTATTATGGAAAACACACCTGACCCCGTGTTTGAAGGAAGCTGGATGTGTTGGTGGGATGCATGCCAAACATAAGTGCACAGTTCAATGACATACGAAAGCCTCAATTTGTCGTGTGAGAACACGCTATGAAGCTCTCCTTGGTTACCGTTTATAGCGGAAACCTGACTACCCCAAGGTTCAAACCAAAAGTCATGCTATCTGTTGGATGTTATTAATGGATAGTGAAGCTGCTTAGAACATAAAAAGGAAAAACAAATAAAAGGGGATTTTCTGCAGTGTGAGCACCTACAATACCACATAGATTTTCAGCAACACAGTTCTGGCTTTGGATCAGAAGAGATGATCCAACCTGGATGTTTATCTTGGTGATGTCAGATCTAATGTATAACCCTGAAAGGAAAAAAGGGGAGAGAGAGAGAGAGAGAAAATAGGAGAGGAAGCTGGCCGCAGAGAGATGTCTCTTCCATTAATTACACTACAAAAAACCAACAATACCACTATTGTGAGGCTTTGCATCACAATTTCGCTCCTACTTTAAATAACCCAAGCACCCAACCACAAATGATACTCGGGGAGAAAAATAAAAGGACAAAACAAAATGAGGTAAGCCATTTTCCTCCTCTCTCATCAACTTTGTGATTACGGAACAGCGTGCTGCTTTGGGAGATGCTTTTATTAAAGCGTACACGGGTGGGTACTTGTGGGTTTGTGCCTATTTCCATGTTTATTGTGTGTGGGTGTTTTTTTTTTTTTTTCTTCATCGTGTTAATTCTCTCGCTTTTTTTCTCTCCACCATTGCTGTTTGTATGTTACAGAGGAAGAACAAAGGCTTAATTAATTAACTCGAGTGGACGGACACCCTCCTGGGTCGGACTACCGTGCTTCTGCCTGTCCGTTTCCACTCCCTCGCTCTTTTCTACTATTCTGTCCTCAAGTGCACTTATAAGTGTAAAACAGCAGTGTAAAAGATCAGCACATGCGGAAGTGGCGAAGGATAATTAGCAGAAGAGGAAGCAGACAAACCAGAACAAGAGAGCTGGAGATACAACAGGGACCGACTGCAAAAATCTGTTCTTTCACGGCGACAGCACAATCTTGATTACAATATAAACTGACTTGATTCATGAGGGAATCCTTTATTATTATTATTATTATTATTATTATAGGAAGCCTTTATTTATCTCAAACATCTGCACATTACAGTAACAGAAACACAAAACTACGAGGCTGTTTGTGTCAACCAGAAAACTGTAATTAGTGTCACAAAAGCTTTAGGGCAGTGGTGGCCTGGTGGTATAGGGCGCTGGATCATTGATCCTTTGGTTGGGGGTTTGAGTCCCACTCTCCACAGATTGTCACTGTCCCCCCAGTGCAGCTAACTGGGTTATCAAAGGCCGGCCACGTCTCTCACTGTCTATGTTAAGACGCTGACTTTTGACAAGAGTAGCTGCATAGCCGTCAGCGTGTTTCCACCCTGCGATGACCTGGCGAGCTGTCCATGGTGTACTCTGCCCTCACCCGGAGTCAGCTGGAATGGGTGGCAGCCCCCGGATTAAGCGGTTACAGAAAATGAATGATGATGATGAAGTTAGCGTTATATCAGTTGAAAGACACCTTAGTGGTGCTCCTCTTGGCTAAAGTCCACTTTCACTGGATGAGGTCATTTGATGACACTGCAAAATCACCAACTGCAGACTGCCCGTTTTGCATGACATGTAAATGCTGCAATCAAAACAGACTTGTGTAAACAAACTTTAATGTAAACAATGTGAGCTTCGAGTAAGCTGTGAAATTGAACCAAATACACCAAAGTCATGATGCTGGTAACTTTAACAAAACAATCCGCCTCCAAAAAGCCTCCTGTTGTCAATGTTTTTCAAAAGCCAGCATGTGGGAGTGCATTCACCTGATGGTGGAGAGAACTACTGAGATGGCTACACGGGGACAGCTAGAGTAAGTACACCTAGAATATTCGTGTCACTCCAGAGCTTATCCCAGGAAGATGGACGAGTTCAGCCCAGAGGTCATGCCATTCCACTGCACACACAAACACACAAACACACACACATTCCTGCACTCATTCACATTTAACAGCAATTTAACATCGCCAATCTACCAACTGCCATGTTTGTGTGAGGCAGAAGTAAACCAGCAGGAACATGGAGTAACCTCACCTGGATAGAGAGTGAACATGCACAGAAAACCAACATACAACATTGTGAGCAAGGAGCTGCCCCAGTCACTCATCAAACATTATGCTGCAAGGACTCAAGTAGACTGGATTAAGATGTCATTAATTGTACTAATAGAGGCAGCACGATGGCGTAGTGGTTAGCATGTCCGCCTCACTGCAAGGTGATCCTGGGCTTGCTGAGGGCATTTCAATGTGAAGTTTGTGTATTCTCCCCATGCTTGCATGGGTTTCCTCTGGGTACTCCAGTTTCTTCACTGCAAAAACATACGCATTAGGCCAGGGGTCACCAACATGGTGCCCACGGGAACTAGGTCGCCCGCAAGGAGAACATGAGTCGCCCGCAGGCCTGTTCACTGCTATTTTTAGAACAAGTCTGCGGCTCCATAGCGCCACTCTCCATTGACCCGCATCTAATTTTTTTGCTATTTTTAAAAAAATCAAGTCAATATCTTCACATAGATGAAAATCATTAATTATTAATAATTACATATAATTAAGGGTAAATTGAGCAAATTTGTTATTTCAGAAGTGTGTATTGACCTGGTAGCCCTTCGCATTAATTGGTACCCAGGAAGTAGCTCTCAGTTTCAAAAAGGTTGGTGACCCCTACATTAGGCTAATTGACAGTTCCAAATTGCCCCTGGCTTAAGTGTGAATGAGTGTGTGCATGTTGGCCCTCTGATAGTCTGGCAAGCTGTATGGGGTGGACCCATCCTTTGACCAGAGCCTTCGGAGATCCTCGGCGGAGCCTAGCTGGATCGAGCAGAGAGTTTTTTTGAATAGTTGTGCTAATATCCAAGTACAAAAATCTAGAGGGATGGACCGAATTCTAAATAAATAAATAAATAAATAAAAACCCATGAACAAACCTGGAGAAAAAGAGAAAATGAATGTGTGAAAGAAACAAAGTCCGCACATAAAGGAATTACAATTGGACCCTCCAGCCAGAATGTGATTTACTTGTCAAATTTATAAATCCAAGCTCGAGTCAATTTTCCTAATCTTATTCATGTGCCCTAATCTACTGTCTAATCTAATTTGTATATTTCAGTTCTGAATTAATGTGACCAACCAACTCCTGTGGCACATGAGCAAAAAAAAGAAAGAAAAAGGAAAAAAAAACATAATTAAGTTGAAACATGAAACAAAAGAAATTAATTAGATTACTTATCGATCCAGTTAATCATCACTTATTTTCACAGGTGAATTGGACTAAAAAAAAAAAAAAAAAAAAAAAAAAGACAGTCAGGCTTCATACCACCTGTCTGTTTAAAAGAGACTCAAAGCACATACAATTATTATTATAAAGAAACAAAAGGAAGTAAGAAGTATGAAGGTAAAATTACAATTTTAATTCAGTCGCCAATGGTTTTAGGCGGTACTGTCAACCTACGTGCATTAATCATACTTCAATTATTATACATGCTAAAAAGCTCATTAATGCTAAATTGCGTTCAACTTGCTAGAATAATCCAAAAAGGATTTTTAAAGCTGCCAGGATGTGATCTAGAGAAATATTCCAATATTAAAGACTTGTGCACATTTAAAACACTTTAGCAGCCGAGGTCTTTAGGACAGACTGGCTCACAAAGCTGGTGTTTTTTCAGACCAAGGGCTGAGATTTCTCCGTAAAAACGAGGTTAATAAGTACAGGGATCCCTCACTTTCTGCGGTTAATGAGGACCGAGACCCTCCCACCCCCCCCCCCCCCCCACCCCCGCGTGCGAGACCGCCGAT
>CM045745.1:22915281-22917781 GCA_024760905.1 Plotosus lineatus
TGGAGAGTGAGACTCGAATGCCCAACCTTAGGATCAGCGATCCAGCACCCTTTACCACCAGGCCACTACTGCCCAGGTGAATTCTGCATGGAGTGCATAGTGTGCAACGAATGGAATCTTTTTATATCTCATTCAGAGTTTACTACTAGTATATACTCCATAGAAACATTAGTAAAATGTGTTGAGTACTCATGCTCGTTATTACATGAAACTTAAAAGCAAATATAAAGAATACTTTATGTAATTTTTTTGCTTTAAGCAGGACAATGATAATGCTGCAAGTGACTGTGAACAAACAACAAGTATCCATCATTTTGTTTATAATGCATTTTTTGCATTATTATTATTATTATTATATAATGCATTATTTCCTGAGGATAATTTTTTAACTCCTTAGACAGAAGACCAATTAGATAACACAGTACATAATGTCGACTAACTCCCAGAAAACAGATCAATCAGACTGCATTGTTCCCATGGCATATATACCAACAAATAATATGTTAATAACCTTAAATACAGTCCGCACCAGACCTACTGGTAATGTGCAAATGATGATGTGGAGAAGGTCCAGTTCATGTCTTAAAATTATAAATTACTCTATTAACACAACTTATACTAGTCACATTACTAGCCCATTCACACACTGCATTAAAAACACTAATAATTTTTAAATTAGCATTTTCAATCAAAACAAAGTTAAATACTAAGCACTGCTGAGGCCTATAGCTGGGCTTGGTGATGCATTAAAACAACAGATGAATGCTGCCTTGTAGCTGTAAATAGTATCAAGTTTTTTTAAACAATCTTAAAATTATGAATATATATTTTGCTTATTTACAAGTGGATTTTAAAGTAAAGTTGATATATGTACAGATCCCTCACATCCCCAGTTTATTGGAACCGAGATCCCCCCTGTGACCACCGAATTTCATGAAGTATGATCACCCCCCCCCAACTGACATATATGTAAATGTATATGTGTATATATCAATAAATAGATATTCAAAGCTATAAATGCTTATAATAACAATTAAACAATTTTAAAAATGCATAAGATGTACTGTACATAAAATATAAATACGCACACATACAGACAAGCACGCGTGCATGCACGCAGATGCGCACCTCACAAAATTGTAACTAGGTTTGATGGGAGGTTTTGGGTTGTTTTATGTTTGTTTAGGGTTTTTTTGTTTTTGTTTTTTTGCATAACTGGCCTTGTTTTGTGGCATTTTTCTTAACTTTTCCCCCCTATTCTTCCTTAATTTCCTTATTTTTATTCGATGAATATTAAAAAACAAACAAACAAAAAAAAAACCCACAGTGCATTGAAGCCGCATGAATTGAAGCGCGAAGTAGCGAGGGATCCCTGTACTGCTATTACAGTACCTTTAACAGAGGACTTTTATGAATTTTTTTTGTTGCATATTGCATTGTGGGACATGTGGGACATGTGGTACAAAGTCCTGGTGTCTTTTGCAGACTAGAATAAACTGATTATGTTCACATACTGTGTATTATATATGGCGTATATTTTGGATTTGGTGCAGTGGTGGCCTGGGGTAAGGCACTGAATCACTGATCCCAAGGATGTGGGATCAAGCCCGACCCTCAACAGATTGTCACAACCCCCCACCCCATCCCCCCCACCCCAGTGCAGTTAACTGGGTTACCAAAGGCCAGTCACATCTCTCACTGTCTGTGGTTCACCATTGCTGACATTCGTCAAGAGTAGTTGCAAAGCGTCTTTCTGCCCTGCGATGGTCTGGCAAGCTGTCCAGTGTGTACTCTGCCTTCGCCCAGAGTTGGCTGAGATGGGCACTAGCCTCCCTGCGACCTTAATTATGATTAATTGGTTCAGAAAATGAATGAATGTATATATATTTTGGATTTGGGCAAATGTTGAAATGAGTACTGAGGAGAATTCATTAAATTCCATTTTTAGAACTTTACTACTGTAGAACCCCACTTCTTTCTTTTTATTATCCACAAACACATTTTCCTCCACTTGCTGTTGGTGGTACACATATTTCGTTTTTCAGCCGGAAAGCTTTAGGTAAAATTTGGACGAATTCTCATCTTTCTCACCTTTAAAGTGCAGTGCATCAGCCAGAATCATGGCTCCTTCTTTAACGTCTGGTCCTTCATTCAGTGGCATTTCCTTCACTCCTCCCATTGCTTTTTTGGCCCAGGAGTTGAGGTTTTCCATATCTCCCTGTTTATCCTCTGCACCTAAAGCAACATGTTCCATTTCAAACTGGGCCTGCAGCTGTTCCAGGAATCTGCTCTCCAACAGAGGAACCTGTTTAGAGAAGATAGCTGAGGAACCACGCAGTGTGTAGCTGATTCCGTTGTTTTTTCTTATGGATTTAAGTGGACTTGATGAAGATTTGTCAGCTTGTTTCTTATCCTTGTTGGTCTTTAGGAGCTCCTGGAGCTGCTTGGCTGTAGCTCCCTTGGCTGTGTGGCTCAGAGCGCTCAGTGAGTTGGCAAGCAG
>CM045745.1:22922781-22932781 GCA_024760905.1 Plotosus lineatus
GCTGCGGGAGGAAACCCATGGAAGCATGAGGAGAACATGCAAACAGCATGGCGAAACGTCCTTGCCAAATGCAGGACTTGAACCCAGGACCTTCTTGCTGTTAGATGGATTTACTAACCACAGCATCACCATGCCACTTTCGGCTATATTATGTACATTTCATTTAAGAATTTAAGTTACATAATCAGATTTTAGGAAAAAAGTTCCATAGCTGTACTAAATGCACGAAAGGTGAAGAGATGAGACCACAACAGCGACAAGGAGAAGTGGCCTTACACTTGTTTGAGTGCGAGTTAGATAGATAGTGGTATGAAATAAATCAAAACTACCTATAGTGTACGACAGTATATGGATCATTATAATAGCTTGCAGTATTATGCAGACACCTAGTAGCCCACTTGTAGTGTCTTACATTTTGGGATTCTTGTTACTACAGTAGTAGATACACCTTAGAATGTACATATAGCCATTTGGACAGTGAATGGACAGATATACTAATTAGTTCAGCAGTATTATTCTGAATATTCTTTCCCTCTCGGACAGAGGAGGGTCACTGAGAACTATCTTATAAATTATTATTGTTTTTTTTTTTGGATTATCATGAAGATTTAAAGGATGCTACTTTTCTCCACAGACACCATCAGATTTATTTTCTCCAAACTGAAGTACAGTATATTGAGCGGCAATTCCTCCATTAATCTACTGGGGTCGCTATTGCTCTGTTACCTCTGTAACACTGAACATAGATATCTGGGACTGATCACGAAACTGGTACATTTTCCAACTACCCAACTTCAAATTTGAATAAATATTTCCATGTCCAAGTTTATTTGTGAATCAATGCATCAAAATCTTTAGTGCATGCCTGGGAGATAATATCATGATATGATATTAATACATATCAAAATATGTACATATGGCGAACACAGTTTTTGAAATAAAGTATTTCCATTCCTAGTTTACACCTTTTTCATACTCAATTTTGGGACAAGAGAAAGACCTCATTACTTTCATGTCTCGCTGAGTCCGTGCTGAGGTCTCCTCAGGTCCAATAACCATATGAATCGGAGAACAGGTGCACGCACAATGAACCAGAGAATTTGGATGTTCATGGCAAAATTGGTAAATAAACACCAGAGTTAAAACGGGATCGATGATGTACGTAACTTTTCCTGTCTATGTTACATGCTGTATCTTATGCTGCCACCAATCACTGATGTCATTTATTAACTATAGATAATAATGGAAAGTTGATCATGTCAAGCACTATCAGTTGGTATAGTGTAACTACTTAGACAATTATTATCTAAAGCTATTATTAGTGAATAGAAGCCCATTCATTCCGTCCACTTTACTTACTGACCTTTTGAGTCGTCCTACAGATAATTTGATGATGCTGCTTATCCAAGTAATTTTATCCCATCTCTACCAGGTTTTTATGCATATTGGCCGAATACATTAAAAATACGAGAATAAAATTTTTTCTAAGTCCGCAGAAAATGTAACAGGTCAGTGTCACAAATTTCAACACCAGTTTTGTGATTGGACCCATCTATCAAAAGAGTGTTGCAAATGTTTCTACGGACATTTTACTTTCTTGATCACTCAACATCTTTGGTGTTAATATCACATTCAGGTCACAGTTATGTGTTTCCTTAAAGTAAATATAGCTCAGTGTCAGTCCTCAGAATTGATTGATAGATGGATACCAAGAGACTGGATCGATGGATATACAGATGGTAGTAAAAGGCACAAGAGGATCAGGTTTGGAGACGGGCTCTGATAATCTCAGACAAGCAACAATACAGAACAATCAGCCTGGACATGTCAGCCCAGAGACTGGCCCAATTACATCCCTGCCTAATCAATAGCACAACTACACTGTTAGCCATCAGCAGAACACAGAACCCAAGGAGGAAAAGTCCAAAGAGTCAGACACATGTAGTGGATATAAATAGTCTATGCACCCCTGTTAAAATGGTGGGGGTTGGTGATGTAAAAACTAGAGCAAGATAAATAGATTCCGAACTTTCCTCACCTTTCATGTAACCTGTCATTCGTACAATTCTATTTAAAAACAATCTGAAATATTTTATGGGATAAAAACAAATTATATATATATATATATATATATATATATATATATATATATATATATACACACACACACACACACACACACACACACACACACACACACACACACACACACATATACATATATATATATATATATATATATATATATATATATATATACACACACACACATATATATATATATATATATATATATATATATATATATATATATATATATATATATATATATTAAAATAACGTGGGTACAGAAGTGTGCACACCTTTTGAGAATTTAGGGTGGGGCTGTGTTTGAAATGAACCAATCACATTCAAGCATGTTAAGTAGTAGTTAAGTAGTATTCTGGGTACACCTGCCATCAATCAAAGTGACCCTTATTAACACCAAATAAATTTCAGATCTTCTTATATAATTTTTGGACATTTATTTAGTTGCATTATCCAACTAAAACAAATAAAAAATCCACAACGAGCGTACACAGGGTCAAGGGGATAATGCTGTTGAACAAAATCATTTTGGAGAAGAGTAAAAATTAATTTCCATTGCACTAGATAGACCATAGAATACAGTGAAAACAGTCATCAATGGTGAAGAAAATATAGCACAATACTGTATAAAGAGCTGGGAGTCCCATTCAAGTTAATGGTGGGGACGTGGTTTAAGAGGCTACCAAGAGGCCTACAGCAACATTAAAGAAGCTCGAGACATTTTTTGGGATTAGATGTGTACTACACATGACAACAATGTCACATATCCCACACGTTTCCTATGCTTTTATTGCAAGGAAAGACATCCAAGCTTGGATTTTGGCAAAAATCTGCATCAGTTCGGGCAGAAAATGCAGAAAACGATGGTATGAAATACGATCTGATAAAGCAAAAGTTGAAACTTTCCAAAGGGTTCATGTCGTGAAAAACAACACTGAGTATCATCAAACAAACACCATACCCATGGTGAAGCATGGTGGTGGCAGCATCAAGGTTTGGGGCTGTTTGTCTACAGCTGGCACTAAGGGAGAGGGTTGTCAACCTTGTGCTGGTGTGGGTACAGGTCATCATTCCAAACAAGCAGGAGCTGAACCTGAGTGTTTAAATCAATTGGCTCCTGCTTGACTGGAACAAAAACCTGCACACACACACACACACACACACACACACACACACACACACACACACACACACACACACACACACACACACACACACACACACACACACACACACACACACCAGCCCTTCACAAATACAGATGAATATTCCTGGGGTTTTAGTCCGGGTAGAGGAAATTATGAACTGTTCCATATACCAGTCACTTTTGGCCCAGTTCCTTCAGGCTGCTGTGAAAAAGCTTAAGATGAATTTCCTGTTTCCTCGTGATTACTCAAAGAATTCCTCCAAATCAACAAAGGAATAGTTCCACCAATCATTCATCTTTTGAAGCATTTAATCTTAATTAAGATCACACCGAGGTTGGCACCCATCTCAGCCGACTCTGGACAGCTCGTCAGACCATCCCAAGTCAGAAACACAATGATGGTAACCCATTGGCCTACTCTTTACAAATGACAGCAATGGTTCTTTTACATGCCTCTCTCTACAGACAGTGCTCATGGCTGGCCTTTGATTACCCACTTAGCTGCATGGGGGGGACACGGGACACTACACAGCAGTGACAACTCAGGCTTGAGCCCCCATCCTTCTGATCAGTAAGCAAGCACTCTACCACTACGCCACTACTGCCCCTAGTTTCATCCTATGAAGATTAAAGTTTTGGTAAAAAAAAAAAAAAACCCAGACTGGAATCTGATTGAAAATATATGGGGTGGCCTGATGAGAGCTGTGCACAGGAGATGCCCTCACAGTTGGACTGATGTGGAATGCTTTCACATGAAAAAGTGGGCAAAGATTGCCAATTCAAGATGTGCCATACTGATAGACTCCTTAAAAAGATGTGCACTTATATCCACTGTATACTCTCTCTCTCTCTCTCTTATACTGTACATGTGTATGCTCGACCATTGTGGCCAATCATCATACTTGCACTGTAGAAATAGAACTGGACTAAGTAACCTACACTCATGACATTTCTGTTCAGTTCATTTTCTGTAACCGCTTCATCCTAATTAGGGTCGCGGGGAGGCTGGTGCCCATCCCAGCCAACTCAGGGCGAGGGCAGAGTACACCCTGGACAGCTCGCCAGGCCATCGCAGGGCGGAAACAAGCTGACGGCTTTGCAGCCTACTCTTGTCGAAAGTCAGCAATGGTTCTTTTACATGCCTCACACCACAGACAGTGAGAGACATGGCTGGCCTTTGATAACCCAGTTAGCTGCACTGGGAGTACAGTGACAACCTTGTGGAGAGTGGGACTCGAACCCCCAACCTTTGGCTCAGCGATCCGGCGCCTTATACCACTAGACCACCACTGCCCTACTCATGACATTAACCAGTTAAATCCACATTAACTCATAGTTACAGTACAGTATAACCCATGAATTCCCACAGTGCACTCTAATAGTGATGAATTGTGTGTGCTTACGCGTTGGGGTGTCTGTAACCAGAGATGTCTCAACCAGCACCGGGGAACTTGTAGTCTAGAAGGCTTAAAATGTCAATCACACTCCATGGAGTAAATAACAAGTAATCCTTTACACACTGATCTATTTCCAGGTTTTCCTAGGCTTAACCACCATAAGCAACCTAATAGCCTGGCACTGATATCACTAGTCCATAGTAGCCGTTCCCATCACCCTTCTCTTCTGACCCATCACAGTCAGTGAAGCTTATAATAAGCCGTGACGAAGATACCACAGCGTAGGTGATTTATCTGCTCTGGGCAGCATTGCGGATAAACGAGTCCCCTGGGAATCCACACGGGGCAATCTGAGACACTGTGTAGCAGATTTTCATCCTCTCGGGTCTTGTCTTTCACTATGAGGCACCTTTACCCCTCCCAGTGCTCCTGCTGTAGCTCACCTTCAACCCCCCACAGATGTGCCTTAATGCCCTTCTCTGCCTCAAGCCATGCATTTGTCTAAATCCAAAGTCACGGTGACCCGACTAGCTGTACTGATCTGCATAGCAGTCACCTCTATGCAGTCATTTCCATAGCTAACATATACTAGGCCATGCACACACAGCTTTCAGACATTAGACTTGCAGTGGCGCTAGAGGTTAAGTGATTAGCCTGAGGGTGTGGTTGTTCTATGCACATAAGGACTTTCTGTGCGGTGATGCTAGCCCTGAGAGCCACTCTGTAGTGATGAATAAAACTTCTTTTTTTCTTTGCTTCCAAAATGTTAGATATTAAACTTACAAGCTAACACTACAGCTCTTCTGCGTAACACAATAAGTGATGTTTCTGAGTTTTGGAGCGTCATCTTATTGGTCGAAAGACGGGTAATAAATCACATATGGACCAGTTTGCAATCTGCACTGTGCTATGATGTTGAGCAACTTCCACAAAAATGGAAATGAGCTGAAAACTACCTGTCATTTATAAGAATTCATAAAAAGTGAATTACAGTGATCCCTCGCTACTTTGTGCTTCAGTTTCTGCGGCTTCGGTGCATCGCGGGTTTTTCAAAAATATTAATCGAAAAATAAAAAAATAAACAAATTAAGGAAAAAGCTGCAAAACAAGGCAAATCCCCCAAACAAACAAAAACAAAAAACAACCCAAAACCCCCCAACAAAACTACTTACACTTTTATGTGAGGTGCGCATCTGAGTGTGTGCACAGTGTGTGTATTTATATTTTATTTACATCTTATGCATTATTTTTGAATGTTTAATTGTTATTATAAGCATTTATAGCATTAAATATGCATTTATTGATATTATATACACATATACATGTATGTATACGTCAGTCGGGGGGGGGTCGGTCGAGCCTACTTCGCGGAAATCGGCAGTCGCAGGGGGGTCTTGGTCTCCATTAACCGCGGAAAGTGAGGCATCACTGTATATTACATTTTAAAATGCCAGCCATTGTACAGTGGTGGGTTACTGATTTGAAGGTCAGCGGTTCAATCCCCACTATCACCACTGTTTGGTTCTCGCGCAAGGCCCTTAACACCCAGTAGTATACAGTATAAAAAAAGACAATTGTGAGTTGTTCTGCCAAAAGCTGTAAGTGTTACATCTAAAGACCTCAGGCCAAGATTTCTTGGTACAGATCTTGTACTATGCCAATAAATGGTACTTATATTTGCATTTTTCAAAAACGGTGGAATAATAAAAAAAAAAAAATCCACCATAACAGGTTATTTTTACCGGCATTGACACATTGAGTAGTTGGTTATTTTTTATTTCACTACATGGAGTTCTGTTGTTAATGCCAGTGTTTCTGTTTTCTCCCCACTTGGGTCATGGATTAAATGTAATTTTGTACTAACCACTGTTTTGAATCGAGACGTCATCCGTGATTGTGCTCTACTGGGGACATGAGACAGTCCTTGGATGTAGCTTTGATAAATAGTTGGCCTGGATAGCTATATATAGCAGCAATTTCCAGGCAATTGTATTTAAAAAAAAACGAGTAAATTTTGCATGTTAGACAGATAAACAATCACATGAATCCTATATGTGGCAGTTTAGTTTGGCGAAGACCTGATAGCCTTCAGTGAGATGTCATTGCATGAGTTCAGAGTTATGATAGCTGGACTAAGAATTAAACAATTTTTTTTTTAATTCCAAAAGCTTTAAAAAATAGTGACAAGTTATGCATTTTTCTAACACAACATTTTATTCATTCTCCCTTGAAGTGCTGGCACTGCATATTGTTAATTTTAGCACTCTGCCAGTGTCCATAGGCAGGTACAAATGACATTAATCACCCAGCTTGACTGTCTGGATTATAAATGCTGTCTTGTAAGAATTGCAGCTTACAGTCCTCAGTTCATCATGCACATAATTCTTACAGAATCATTGAAAAACCTCCAATTTTGGGTCATATAAAATTGATGCCTGCTACAAGCACAGTATAAACGTATAAAGTAAATGTCATCTGCAGCATGTTTCCAGCTTGTGATGATGTTTCCGGGTGTGTGGTACAATTTGACACACAGCCACATTTGAGCTCCTAGGTCTTTGTTATGGAGGTGTTTGAGATGTTTTGGGGCGCTAGTTCTTCTCTCGTCCCATCAGTACGGGATCATTCTTAGTCCATACGCTGATGCATGGACACTCTCCTCGAAGGATATCTATTGTAAGAGAAGTTGTTTGGCAGAGCTCAGATCAGCGGGAAAGGGCGGTGTCTATCATCACCCTGTTGCACATGGTTGGATGTGGGAGTGATGACTGATGGGCCTGCAGCTCTCTTCCAGAGGCTTTTAAACTAAACCGACTCTGGAGTGCCTCAGCTTGCTGAATTTGACCCAGAGGAGCAAGAGCTTAATACACAAGAGCGCATACACAAGCTCTTTTTCCGCCTCTCACACACTCAGTTAAACTCATACCCACACACATCTAGGCTACACGTCTGACCAGCCGTGCTTTATTTCAATATGCTGGAAGGGGAGGAGGAGGAGGTGTATGGGGATAATTTTATACGATGGAGAAGCACGCACGTACACTCATAGACACATACACACTAACACTTGCTTATGTTCACCACAGTCAGAACTTCATATCCCCATCTGCTCTCCATCTACTTCCAGGCTGAGAGATTTAAGGGCTTTGTATGAGTTAGTGAGGAGCCTGATCGACCCTGCACACTTGTACACACACTCATCAGCCTGAAGCGGAATTTAATTTCGAGAACTTTTGGGGGGCGGCGGCGGGGGTGGCGGGGGTCTGGGGGGGGGGGGGGTATAGGAAATGTCTGCATTATGCACCCATTCACACACTCAAATGCAGACATATGTTCCGAGTCCAATTATCTGAACTAAGTCAGGCATGATCACACACAAGACAAACACAAACCCACCGTCTGGTTAAACAGACATACTCAGTTTCCGACACATTCGCGCACCCACACACAAACAAGGCCGTGTGCAGCCTTTAAAGAAAACATAGGCTACAGAACAGACTTGTATTGGAATAAACCTCTTGCTCAAACAGGTTTCCAGCAACTGTAGCCACTCGACTTTTATCCCGATTGCAGTGTCCTCCTTGCACACATAGGGCTAACGGGTGCAGTTAATTGCTCAGGGTGAGTCACAGATGAGTTTGGAGGTGGCACCAGTGCCAGCGTTGACAGCTGTCTTTATATAAATCAAGTGCAGTTCAGCCCAGATCAGTAAACCATCCAATATCACAGCCAGCAACGCTCTTAAACATGACTCAAACCAGCAGGGAACCCAGCAGACGCTGTTAGCGCATGCAATCTGCGCTCCTCCCCTCCTCACCCCCCACCTCAATCCCCACTCTACAGCCTTCTCCTCTCATTTCTTTCTATGTCCCTCTTTTCTTTCTCCTTGCCTCATCCTGCTCTCTCTCTCTCTCTCTCTCTCTCTCTCTCTCTCTCTCTCTCTTCCTGCTCCCTACTTTTCTTCCTCCCTCTTCACCCTCCTCCTCCTCCTCGGAGTTGCTGCCAGAAGCGCAGCTGGCACTGTCATGTCTGATAGCCTGGAACAGAGGCAGAGAGCAGGCTGGGTGTGGAGGGGGTGGAAGGCTGCAAACGGCTACAACACTACACATTATGCATTATTGAGGTACAGGAGGGAACAGCCCGTGCGTGTGTGTGTGTGTGTGTGTGTGTGTGTGTGTGCGCGCGTGCGTGCATGCCGCAGAGAGGTTGTTTTGATGTGTGTTGCGAGTGTGTTTGATTCTGAGTGATGAGTGTGCCCCTTCGGGCACTAAGAGGTGAGTAAGTAGGGCCTGCATTCTCATGAAAAATTGTGCTAGAGGGCTAGGGAGAGGTGAGAATGAGCCATAATGTTCCTAGCATCCTGAGTCTATTCTGGGCAGAGCATAAAAGGAACATGCTCTTAATGTTTGAGCATGAAGCATAATGTCGTATGACATACGAGTAAGAATAGACAGCTCATTCACACCTCCATGGGAAAAACTACAAATTGTCTCTTTGCATCTCCCTCAAACACCTTGCAGACGTAGTGTGTGTATGTGTGCATGTGTGTATGTGTGTGTGTGTGTGTGTGTGTGTGTGTGTGTGTGTGTGTGTGTGTGTGTGTGTGTTCTGTTCTGCAGGCAGATACAGGCAAAAGCAGTGCTGGGTTTGGTTTATTCATGACTGATAGCCTATGTCTTGCGGAGAGACAGTCATTTTCAGGACCTTTTACAGCTCTGCCATCACTCAAGGATTAAAATACAGGGATAGTAGGACGAGTGAGCACTGCTTTTACCTCAAAAATTACCTTGCCTGGAGCGAAAGAGAGAGAGAGAAAAAAAAAGAAAGAAAAAAAGGAGGCATGTATGAGAAAATGCAAAATGATTCACACCCCAGAGGATGTGGGGAATATCAACAGGTGATGATATTTATCTAAATAATGTTTACAGCTTCCATATAGAGGAGATCATGAGTGTGTTTCAGGGATTTTAGACAGCTTCATTAACAGATGGGCTCATGGAAGAAAGATTGGGTGTTTTTTAGTGTCTGTGAGAGGCGGTGTGAAAGTGAAAGAAAAAAAAGGAAAACAAGAAACAGTGATTTTCTATTATCCCTTTATCCGGATGAAGCAAGTCTAAAGCCTCTGTCCGTCACACTCGTCCAAAACTCTGAATTGCATTCGGGGTCTGTTCTAACTTTCATTGCACATGCATTGCTATCAGTATCAACTGTGCGATTTAAACCATTAGCTATGGTGCGGGTCAGTCCATACTCCACAGTTTATATTACTCCTGGTCACAGCAATTAGATTAAACCCACAATATAAGTTGATTTATGTTATTGAGTTCTCATGGTTGTTGCTTTAGGCTGCGAGATCATTTGACATATG
>CM045745.1:22937781-22970281 GCA_024760905.1 Plotosus lineatus
CTGAACTCGATCATTGGAACAAGTGGTACTATTAAATGATTAAACCTTCCTTTCATCAGCATGCACATTTTTGACTACAAAAGCATTTCTTTGCTGCATAATGTAAAATTTAATGGCCAGTGAAACAATACTCACTGATTTTGTTGCCAGCCGCTTCCTGAATAAAGTGAAAAAAGCAGCTTCTCTTAAAGAAAGATATTTATGCGACTTTCAAAATGGAAACATTACAGCGACCTTATGAATCGAATCAAGTCACTACAAGACGATGTCCGTTTCCAGGAAATGAAATGTCTCCATTTATAAAAATTACGCGGCGTCTTTTCAAATTTCATCCCGAGAGCAAATTAAAAATGTTTTATTTGCTGTAAATAAAAGGCAGAACTGCTTGTGGGATAATGATTTCGAGATAAAACAGTGAATTAGTGCGAAGGAAAGGGAAGAGGGAAGGAAGGAAGGTAGAAAATGATGGCATAATTATAGGCAGAGGACTGTGTGATTAGGGTTTGACTTCAAGTTCACAAACAACATGTTGAAGGAAGATAGAAAGTCACACAAACACTCACACAATGTCCATGCCCTCAAATGTCTGTTTCCTATTTGATTGTGATTCCAGGCTTTAGAGGTGAACTCATTATCACCATGCCTCTTTTCGACGCTTCAAGGGAGGCAGCAAACAGACGAGGCAGGAGGGGGGGGGGGGGGGGGGTCGAGGCGAACAATTAAAAATTACAACAAATAAGTTCACATCCCCATACAAACACTAACCTGGAGGTGATCACATTAAGTGTGGATGTATTTGGGCGGCATTGTGCACGGTTATCATCAGGTTTGGTGATTTGCATTAAAATGGTTCTGCTGCGTTAATTGTTTACTGTGGGCTAATTACGCCGGGTCCTGTCATTATCTACAGTCATGGAACAGTTGTGCTGCGGCCACTGAAACACACACATCCTCACACAGGTATGAAGGATAAAAGAAACAGGATTGAAAATGAATGGCAGACGATCTCTGAATGTGCTGGCGCACAATTTTATGAGAGTAAAACTTTAAATTGGTTGGGAAAAGATTTATTAAATCATTAACATATTTCCATTTTCAAATCATAGCAGAGGTCTGCAGTTGCTTGCAGTAAGGCCCAGGCTAGCCAAATGTCTCAGTGTGCCTCGAGTAGAATACTAATCACTGACCTTCTCATGTAACTAATAGTGCTTTTCCACTGGATGTTGCACTATGGCATGGTATTGTGGTAAATAAGTGAGTGCATTGAGAGGCCTTATCAGTAAGTAAATTATGGTTTTGAATTTGGAAACCTGCCATACCATGTGATATTTGAAGAAGAGGCAGATAGAGTTCTACCATTAAAGAGATAGAGAAATTACAAATATATACGAGCAGTCGATAGATAGCTGCAACTCTTACAAGTGGTTACTTGAGTCCATGTTTTGAGTGAGGATTGTAATGCAAAGCTATCCATACAGTCGTTTCAACATTCCTATCAATATTACTCAAATCAGATCTTTACCCTCCAATTCTACTAAACAAACCATCAAACACACCATCAACCCAAAACTGGTGGAGTTATTTTGTAATTACCAGAATTCAACTTAACTGAAAACAAAATCCCGAGTTTCACCAAACATGGCGGGAACACTACACTATCTGAGTTCCAGAGATGACCTGATCTTGTAATGTGCGGGTTAAAGGGGAAATTCAGAGCAAGGGCACAACCTTTTGGAGAGAGACTGCTTATAATTGTGTCCATATACATACGACAGGGATCCCTGGCTACTTCATGCTTCAGTTTCTGCGGCTTCAGTGCATCGCGGGTTTGTCAAAAATGAGATTTCCTTTTTATGAAAGTCAGCAATGGTTCTTTTACATGAACCTCACACCATAGACAATGAGAGACATGTCCCGCCTCTGATAACCCAGTTAGCTGCACTAAGGGACTGTGACAACCTTGTGGTGAGTGGGACTCGAAACCCCAACCTTAGGATCAGCCATCTAGCACCCTATACCACCAGACCACCACTGCCCTACTGGTTTTTCAAAAATATTCATCGAAAATAAAAAAAACCCAATGAAATTAAAGAAAAATAGGGAAAAAGTTAAGGAAAAATGCCACAAAAAAGGCCAATCATGCAAAAAAAAACCCAACAAACAAAAGCGTATATATATATATATATATATATATATATATATATATATATATATATATATATATATATATATATATATATATATATATATATATATACACACACACACACACACATACACACACACACACACAAAACTATTTACATTTTTATGTGAAGTGTGCATCTGAGTGTGTTCACACGCATCTGTGTGTGTGTGTGCGCGCTCGTGTCTGTGTGTGTGTGTATTTATATTTTATTTACATCTTATGCATAATTTTTGAATGTTTAATTGTTATTATAAGCATTTATAGCATTGAATATGTATTTAGTGATATTATATACACATATACATTTACGTATACGTCGGTCGTGGGGGTGGCTCGGTCCCCATTAACCTCGGAAAGTGAGGGATCCCTGTATTACTATACAGCACAAACAGGAAATCATATATGGACATTGAAAGAAGACAATCAGCTTTAAACTTTCGTGACTTTGAAATGACAAACTCCAACCATTTCGTACAACCTTCTGATGAGAGAGGCGCTTTTTCTTTAATTTGGTCATGTTCACAGACTATAGAACATATGGTATGTTAAGCACTTGGGTAATTAAAACAGACAGCCATATCGGGCCTATTTGCTGCACTATCCAGGTTACATGTTGGAGGTACCTTCACCCCGTGAATGGCCCTGTAGTTGCTGTTCTTAATACTGATGGCACTAATGCTCACTCTCGTTTCATCAAACCTCATATATAAAGTTGGATATGAAGAGACTTATTCTTAGTGTCAAAAACACATCCTGAAGTTAGTTTACGAATGAAAGTATCCAAATATGAGTCCAGGTTAATGCCACTGCCATCCATGACCATGAGTCTATTTGAGCTAATTAGCCAAGTACTCACAGAATGAAGGGATATCATATGCTCACTCTCCTGTCACTTACAATCATCAGCAGCCAATCATGGGTATCTGTGAGCTCTTTAGTATGAGGAAGCAGATAGTCCTTTCCTAGTGTGTTAGACCAGGGGTCTCCAGCCCCCGGTCCGCGGACCACTACCGGTCCATAGCTCATTTGATACCGATCCACAAACAAAATCTTTCATGGTGCAAATTATATTACTGTACTTTTATTAGCGTGGGGCCGGTGGTGTAGTGGTTAGGGTGGTGCGCTCATGATCGGGAGGTTGTGAGTTCGAATCCCACTGAGACCCTCACTGTGCTAAGACCCCTGGGAAAGGTGTCAACCACAAGTGTGCCTCTGTTCACCCAGCAGTATAAATGGGTACCAGTAAAAATATACTGGGAAGGTAACCGGCGATGGACTAGCGTCCCATCCAGGGGGAGTTGAACTCCTGGTCGCGTCACGCTATGGAAACCGGGGATAAGCACCGGCCTGATGAGCCACAAGGCTCGGGTGTAAAAACCCAACAGACTTTACCTACCTACCTTTTACCTCCTTTTATTATAGCTTCCAGGTCTTATTTTGAAAAACGACTGTTTTTGACATTGTTACAGAAGCATTTAACGCCCTTCTTCTGTTTCCAACCACATATCTTTGTGAGGAGGGTTTTCGGTGGTGAGAGCCACCAAAACAAGACTATGGAGTAGAGTCTAACCGGTCCGCGGAAACATTTTCATACATAAAACGGTTCCCTGGTGCGAAAAGGTTGGAGACCACTGTGTTAGACCGCAACCAACTATGCATGGGACGCAGTTCACAAGGGGAGTGGGGAGTCATGTAAATGCACCTGCTCGGTGGTGGTTGTGTGATAGGGAGGATTATATCTGCTGGGGGTAATTGGATATGACTACATTGGGGGGAAAAATGGTAAAAAAACAGACATCCAAAACATTTTGTTATATAAATTCATTTTCTAGGCATTTTAATGTCATTAAATGAAAAATATGAACATAAAGAAAGCAATTCCAACACAAACTCATACATTAAGACAAATAAGCCTTATCACTGAATTTTGACAAAAGGAATGCTGTCGTATGAGCTACTCTGTCTGCACATAGTCATAAGTCGTAAACAAATGCCTCAGCTGACAAGAGATTTAGCACACGTCACACCTATGAGCAAAAGGATTTTTAAAGACCAATATGTTTTTCAGAACTGAAAGCTAGCTTATAAATCAGTTTTATTTACACTGGCATCTTTGTTTAACATTGTGCAGTACCTTGGATCAGCAGGTCCTGTGCGATCTGCGTGATGTCCATGATAACCTGGCAGCTGTGGAGATCTTTTTTTTTTCTCTCCACAGTTTTTAATGACATTTTCTTGCCACCTCATTAAATCACATCTAATGCACCCTTTCTGTAATTTGTCTGTAGATTTTGACCTTTTCAGGAGCCTTTACACTGTTCTAGCTTGTCAAGAAGTGAGCAAAAATAAATAAATAATAAATAACTTCCACCACTTTCTGCCCTTTTTTTTCACCATTTAGTTGTCATTTTGTGATTCCAGCCCTATGTACACATGATCTTAAAATGAAATTAAAGCCAAATCTTATAAAACTTGCATGCATCTTTATAGCTCTCTTAAAATACACGCTGTTTTATAAACATTTATATAATGATATAATGATATAATTACTCCAGACACAGGGGTGACAGTGTCATATGAGAAGAAGCGGAAACTCACGAGATCTCAATGTTTTTGTCAACATTACATAAGAATACATGGTGCTGTATTCTTGTATTTCATATGTATGATCGGACTGTTGTTTTAATGTACGTATGTGTAATTTTATTTAAATCAGAAATCCGCTAGTTTGTATGTGATGTTAGTTTTTCCATCGGTATACCATTATTATTGTCAATATTTTGTCTTACGTGAACGGAAGAGTCTGGCAGTGGTGGTCTAGTGGTATAAGGTGATCCACAGGTTGGGGGTTCGAGCCCCACTCGCCACATGGTTGTCACTGTCCCCCCAGTGTAGCTAACTGGGTTATCAAAGGCCGGCCATGTCTCTCACTGTCTATGGTGTGAGGCATGTAAAAGAACCATTGCTGACTTTCGACAAGAGTAGGCTGCAAAGCCGTCGGCATGTTTCTGCCCTCCGATGGTCTGGCGAGATGTACAGGGTGTACTTTTCCCCTCGCCCGGAGTCGGCTGGGATGGGCACAAGCCTCCCCGCGACCCTAATTAGGATTAAGCGGTTACAGAAAATGAACTGAACTGAACGGAAAATTCAGAGATTTGGAAATCTTGTAAGAGTGAAACAGCAACCTTTTCAAAAAGGCTAATGCAAATTATCCAACAGATTTTAACCGATTGCAAATTAAAAAATGTAAGTAAAAACCACCCGATAATGAAATTTTACATTTATAATGAGCAAATATACATGTTGATATGTAGCAAGAGAGTTTGGAGGGTTTGCCTTTTATTTCAGTTTCAGTGGGGCTTTGTGGGACTCATTAAGTATTGATTCAAATCATCACTGTAGTTGATGCAGTTGCATTCAGCAGAACACTAACTGGTTTAATTGGGGCATATATTCTTAAGCATACTGGTCTATTTCAAACCAATAACTTTGTGTTCACTGATGTAATTAAGATATTCTTTATGAATGCTTTTGAACGCACTGGTCTAAACTGGCAAACTTAGTTGTATAACCTCAGTTTGAATGGAATTAGAAATTAGTAATACTGTAGTCAGAATGTTAATGGGGCAGTGGTGGCCAAGTGGTATAGGCGCTAGATCACTGATCCTGAGGTTGGGGGTTCAAGCCCCACTCACCACAGGTTGTCACTCTTCCCCCCTCCCCCCAGTGCAGCTGACTGGGTTATTAAGGGCCGGCCATGTCTCTCACTGTCTATGATGTGAGGCATGTAAAAGAACCATTACTGACTTTTCGACAAGAGTAGCTGCAAAGCTGTCAGCGTGTTTCCGCCCTGCAATAACCTGGTGAGCTATCCAGGGTGTACTCTTCCCTCGCCCGGAGTCAGATGGCAGCCTCCCCTTGACCCTAATTGGGATTACGTGATTACAGAAAATGAACTGACCAATGTTAATAGTGTGAAGCTGTACAGCTCCAGGCGTCATCTGACCTTGTCTATGCTTCGTAACTCACCTCTGTCCCGGTGATAGGATCTGGATTCACTGTGACACAGATTTTGGATTTTGGATTTCTTACAGTGTTCTTTTCAGAAAAGCAGAGTATGAAGGGTGAGTGTCCGCCAGTGTCATTTCACTTGTTCCCAATGATGAGAAAGTGTACTCCTCCAAAAATCTATGGGCTTTCTATAAAGACGCTGATGTTTTACTGTCACTTCTTTTCAGGCAGCAAATCATATAGCAGCTCACCTTTAGGCATCTGGTGGTTGGTGTTGATAGGTTATCGAAATTTTGTTGTCATAGAAACAAACTGACGCACAGCATGAAGGCACTTTTATGACTAGGATGAAACATTCCCAAGCACCCTGCCAGCACTTTTCTGCCAAAGGAAATGCCATAACTTAAGGACACACACCATTAGCCAGTATTTTAGTGTTTTTTTTTTTAACTTGAATGTCCTGCACAGAGCCCTGACCTCAACCCCATTGAACACCTTTGGGATGAACTAGCGCACTGATTTCACCCCAGGCCACCTCTTGCAACATCAGTGCTTGGCCTCACTAATGGTTTTGTGACTGAATGGACAAATCCCCTCAGCCATGTTCCAAAATGTATTGCGTAGTCTTTCCAGGAAAGTGAAGGTTATTATAACAATAAAGGGTGGATTCAACCGCAAAGGAGTGTTTGAAAAACACATATATTTCATTGTCAGGTGTCTACAAAAAAAACAAGATATACAACTTTTTTAAAACCAGAAAAATTACATCCAGTGATTAATTGTTCCCAAGTAACTGCATTTTCCTCTACAGCAGTGTACCATCCATATATCACTCAGCAAAAAAGAAGAAACAGTGACCCCTGTAATATACTCCCTAACTTTTTGGACAACCTCCAACCTGAACTTCTGGCATAAAATGGGCCTTGATGCATCTAAATTAGAATATGCAACCTTAGCTGGAGTTGTGTTTGTGTGTATAATTGGATGAATGCCAAAGGCGAATAAAATGAACCATTGCTGGCTGCTTTGATCTACTCGGGAGCTGACACTGCAGTCACTGTGGTCTGTGTATACTTGCACACACACACACACACACACACACACACACACACACACACACACACACACACACACACACACACACACACACCAAATTGCACACCCAGAGTGGCAACCTCCATTACGTCCTAGTGCAGACTGAAATGCTTGCATTGCAAGTACATGACAGGTAAGATGGCTACAGTCTAATTGATGCAGACGGTATCAGGGTAGTCCATCATTGCAGGTGGCATTCAGCAATCAGTTTAGAACATGCTCTGTGAATGTTCAGGATCAGGTACATAGCGACTGATTACACTGCGGCACTGTGAGATCTCTGCGAGGAGACATGACTGACAGGGTGTCTGAAAGATCAGGGTTTTGCAGATTTGATGAAACAGGGAGATGTGGGGCTAAATGTGTCTATGGTTTGTTTTTGTGTTGCTGCTCTCTCTCTCTCTCTCTCTCTCTCTCTCTCTCTCGCTCATATTCACATTCTTCCTCTCCATATGCCTGTCCAATCTGCTAAAGGGTAAGGTTACAAAGATCAGGACATGGACATTTCGGAACTGAAGGTAAGTAAAACATGAAGTCAGGAGTTGGGAAATATCACAAGCTTGTCTTTGTGTGAGTGAGAAAGTGACAGAGACATAGGATGGGTCCATCTGTCTACCTCAAATGCCATGTCTCGACAAACATAACACTCTCTACCCCCACTCTCAGTCTCACGCTGGGATGTGGCACTGGATTGGATGAGGTTGATTTCCCTTTTAATGTTATAGATCAGTGAAGGAAGAAAGGAGGCGTAGATATTCTGTCACCCAATCAACCACCCATGATGTAGCCCTTCTAACCAGATGGGGAACTAGGGTTACCTCTGACCCCTCCCACTCAGGTTGACAGACAGCCACATGCAGCCAGTAGCCACCCTTATTCAGTATGATGGATGGCTTAAGCAGGTGGAAGACAAGGTCATGACCCGTCCACCTGAGACTTGCATTCACACTCGACTTGGGAGCTGTGATATTATTAAGGAGTGACATTTGTAATTTGTGTCAAAATGGAGACGGGTGAACCACAGACTGTATGTTATTATATAGGTTATTATTGTAGCTGCTGTTTAAAATTTCAACTTTTACAGACTCCGAGTCTGTCCATTTTATTCAAGTAATCTTCCGAACTGCTAAGTGAAACCTTTTTTTAAAATCGCTGATTAAAAAATGACTATAATAAATCAGCAAATGTACGCAGGAGCCGAATTAATGTTGAATTAATTTCCTTTTACGCTCGAAGCATTAAAGTAGTGCACTTAAATTTGATTTCATCCTAAGCTCATTCTGGTGCTTTTAGATGCATTAACAAGAGTTTATTTTTTTCTTTTGTGTTCCCTAATTTCTCATTCTTATTCTTCAAGTCTGTCCATCTGTTCAATTCTCTCTTTTTTCCCCTCTCACACTCAGCACCATGTATTTATCTCCCCAGTCATTCTTCGTCATCTCTTGTTATTTCCCTGAGTTGCCCCTGGAGCCACCGTGCTCCCAAACAAACCCTGGCGTTATCGAATTGGCTTACAGGAAGAGATGCTGTGTAATGTTTCAACTTCCATGCGATGAGCCGAAGGGAGCAAATATTGACAGGCAATTCTCTTCTTCTCTCCCTCCATCCTTGCCTCCTCTATCTCGTTTCTCTTATTACAGTCAGACGAGGCAGATCCGTGTCACCGGGGATGAAAATGGAACTAAATGAAATATTTTCCCTCCTCTTTTCTCTCCCCCGCACTCGTTCCTCACTTCCTGTCGTTCTCTTTACTCTGCACTCTCCTCTCGATGAGAATGCAGCCGCCTTTCCACCAAGGCAAATAACCATTAGCGGTGGAGAGGGAGCAAAGGAACAGGGGCCCAAATGTAATGAAAACAAGAGAAGGTCATTTGTTTCTTTTTCAATATCCTTGTCTTGGTTTCCTTTTTTTTTTTTTTTTTTTTTGCCTCCCTCCATCCTTTTCCAGGACTCTATTTATCTTTGCTGAGGACAGAAGGGTGGGTAAAGAGTAGGGGGGGAGGGAGTCGGAGAGCAGAGGTGCTTTTAGCATCTGTAATTTGTGGCCGTTAATACATGCGCACAATAGTGCTTTTCCCCCTCACCGCTCACAACTTTTCTCATTACGTCTCTTTATTTACCTTCCCGTAGATGAGGGCAGAGAGAGAGAGAGAGAGAGAGAGCGCGAGAGAGCGAGAGAGCACTGGTGAAAGAGAGAGAGGTTTTTATTTAAACATAATTTCCTCTTCTGAAAGCTCTTTGCTTGGATGAGAAAAGCTGAGATACAGTATATACGCAAAGAGCAATCTCCTTCTTTTGTCGACCCATTTGTCCATTTCGCTCATACTGTCAACACATTATTGATCACTGATACGACAGTTACCGAGGTAGCATTTCTCCATTTCTGTCCTCCGAGCTCCAAAGCTCTCATATCCCTCCATCTGCCACCTTTCCATCTTTCGTCATCCTTCGCTCTTTGTCATGGATACACTCTCCTCTTTTTCACTTCTCTCCCTCTTTGCTCTCTCTCTCTCTCTCTCTCTCTCTCTCTCTCTCACTCCTTCTCCCTCCCCTTCTCTCTCTCTCTCTCTCATGATTGAAGGTTGCAGGCAAGATTCTTTATGAAAGCTGCAGAAAGTGTACTTTGGAGACCCACTTCAGAGGCATGCTGCAAAAGAAAGGGGGACAGATGATAAAAGAGAATGAAAGACAATAAAATACAATTAAAGATGGAGAGATAGAACGAGCGCTAGAGAGAAAGACACAAAATGAAGCATAAAATCGTTTGAAAGACACTCGGACTGACGGGGTGTTTGCCAAGCATGATTCGGCTGTCTCATGAATAATTGATTAAATAATGGAAATCATAACGAGGTGGAGCATTTAAATTCAGATTCAAATTAAACACTGCCTCTGAAATTCAGCCCGGCGCGTTGTGAAATCCGAGGGCTGCAGGCTGTTGTCTGACACGGCGTGCTGATGAGTGCTGATGGGAAATCATGTCATGTGATCAGCCTGCAAACACTGGGTGGTGGCACAGCGCAATCAGTTTCCTTATCACGTAAGCATACAGAGATCGCACACCTGGAGCCGTGGGACGCAGGTGCACAGGGCATGAAAAATCTGCCAAAAAACATGTTTACAACATGGAAAGCAACATATGATTAAGTAGATATTAAGCCGTTTATGAGGAAAATAATGATTTCAATGCGGAAGCACAACCATATGCTTCGGCTGTGGAAATAAAGATCATGATACATGAACAGACACAAGTTTTAATATTCGTGAAAAATGCGTAAATGTAAAAAATGTGCTGAAAACTGAACGTTATTACTCCGTCCATCTATTATCATTTCTGAGTATCATTTAAGGCAGGGGTTTGCAATCTTATCCGCAAAGGGCCGGTGTGGGTGCAGGTTTTCACTTCAACCAAACAATAGCCACAACCTCCACCTGTTTCCACCAATCACTGATCATCAAAAGAAAAGGAAAAAAAAAACCTAGATTGGACATTACTGTTTCAATTCTGAAGTGGAGCCATCTTGGTGAGATCACCTTGCTTTCAGTCTTAAACAGTAATGTGATCTCACCAAGATGGCTCCACTTCAGAATTGAAACAGTAATGTCCAATCTAGTTTTTTTTTCTTTTCTTTTCTTTTGATGATCAGTGATTGGTGGAAACAGGTGGAAGGTGTGGCTATTGTTAGGTGTGGCTATTGAAGGTGTGGCTATTGTTTGGTTGAAGTGAAAACCTGCACCCACACCGGCCCTTTGTGGAGAAGATTGCCCACCCCTGATATAAGGCCATGTGGGAAACTGCAGCCAATCCCAGTTGACTTTGGTTGAGGACTGGGGCACATCCTGAACAGGAACCCATCCACATTCACAGCTACACCTATGGGCTATTTAAAGCAGCCAGATAACAGATGCCACTTGCATGTCTTTGGGTTCCCGAAGGAAACAGAAGCAAGGCTTCACCCAGGCTGAGATAGGCACCAACCTTCACCATGACCATAATTAGGATTAAGTGATTCAGAAAATGAATGAATAATTCCATTGAATTCACCTGGAGGAAGCCGACACAGGCAGAGGGAAAACATGCAAACTTCATTTAGTTAGCTGTATGAGTTGAACACAGAACCTTCTTGCTGTGAGTCGACATTTCGGACCACTCTACCGCCATATGATTGCTCTTGCTTCTTTATTTTGGGCAGCATGGTGGCATAGTGAATAGAACTTTTGCTTCACACCAAGAAGGTCCTGGGTTTGAGTCACAGGCTCGATGAGGACATTTCTGGGTGGAGTTTGCATGTTTTCCCTGTGCTTGCATGGGTTTCCTCTGGGTAGCCCAGTTTTTCATGCAGACATGAATGTTGGACTCGATCTGGAGTGACACCTTGAAATTATACAGTACAGGGATCCCTCACTTTCCGCAGCTAATTGGGACCGAGATCCCCCCTACGACCATCGAATTTAGCGAAGTAGGTCCCCCCCCCCCCCCCCCCCCCCCCGGCTGACGTATATGTTCATGTATATGTGTATATAATATCAATAAATACATATTCAATGTTATAAATGCTTATAATAAAAACTAAAAGCATTCAAAAATAATGCATAGAATGTAAATAAAATATAAATATACGCACATACAGATGTGCACCTCACAAAAATGTAATTCGTTTTGATGGGAGGTTTTGGGTTGTTTTTGTTTGTGTGAGTTTTTTTTTTTTTTTTTTTTTTGCATAATTGACCTTGATTTTGTGGCATTTCCTTAACTTTTCCCCTATTCTTCATTAATTTCATAATTTTTTGATTTGATGAATATTTAAAAAAAATAAACACGATGCACTGAAGCTGAATGAATTGAAGCACGAAGTAGCGAGTGATCCCTGTATATAATCTCTCTGGTGAAGCACAAGAATAAGAAAAAGACGTCTTTATTTCAACCTCAAATTGACTTTGCCTTCGTTCTACCTCCTCAACATTCAGTATAGCTTTTTACGTTCAACAAATGTTAAAACCCTGAAGCAATAATCAAATATTATTACTAATGTGTTGTACTTAGTGTATTCCGTCAATCACATACTCATACAAGGCTACATTTTCTTTGACCCAAGGACTGTAACGACGCTACAGACTATAGACCATAGATTCTTACTTTTATAAAAGTTTTACACAGTATTTCAGGGTTTTTACCCGAGGAATGAACTAGAAAAACATCAAAGTACCCATTTTTAGCACGGACACATACAATCAGTGTGGTGAGCTACTGTGAGTAAAATACTAAAATTATTCTGGGTACTCCGGGTTCTTCCTACAGTACAAATACATGCGCATCAATTGCCTCAGGTTTAAGTGCCAGTCAGGATGGTTCTGTATGTGTGTTGGCCCTGTGACACTCTGGCGAACTGTTCAGGGTTTACCCCATATTCGCCAAAGTCGGCTGGGACGGAGCTACAGACCCTCTGTGTCCTTATAACTAAGAAAACTGGCATGACATGATTTTGGGTTGGGAGTTAAGGTCAGGGTTTAAGGGTTAGCGTTTATAATAAAGGATAAAGAGATTAGGGGTTAGATATAGGTACATGTTACTGAACTGCAGTAATGCATCAGTGTGAAATATCGGTATAAGTAAAAATGTATGTGTTTGGGTGTGTGTGTGTGTGTGTGTGTGTGTGTGTGTGTGTGTGTGTGTGTGTGTGTGTGTTTTCTCTCATTCACGAGGATATCAAAGAATGTCATGGGAATTGCCATCACTGCCAAAACACCTGCATGTTTCACTGAGCACCAAACCAAGACTCTCTCTCTCTCACTCTCTCTCTCTCTCTCTCAAACACACACACCCACACACACACACACACACACACACACACACACACACACACACACACACACACACAGAGAGAGAGACAGAGAGAGAGACAGAGACAGAGAGACAGAGTGAGAGAGAGAGAGAGAGAGACAGAGAGAGAGAGCGAGAGAGAGAGAACAGTTCATACTGTTGAATTCAGTCCTATTTTCCTCTGTTTGTTGTCTCTGTCACTCGCCTGTGTGTTGCTTTCTCTTTTTCCCTTTCAGTAACTTTCTGACAGTTTATTTGTGGTGTTAGTGTGTGAAAGGGAGCATGAAGAGCGTGTAATCCAGGCCTTACATGCAAGGATGTCTCTCTCTCTCTCTCTCTCTCTCTCTCTCTCTCACACACACACACACACACACACACACACACACACACACACACACACACACACACACACAATTTTTCCATGTGTGTGCCTGAACCTGCTATTTATCACCCTAACAATTTGTAAAAGTATATTCATTTATGTCCATAATCATCAACAGGCACATTCATGCACGCCCCACACACACACACACACACACACACACACACACACACACACACACACACACACACACACACACACACACACACACACACACACACACATTCCTGTATGAGTGTTTGAGCGAGGGCTGACACACAAATGATTATATTAAATATTCATATTATGGATTTGACTGGTTAATAATTAAGCAGGCCTGCTGTGTGCTTGTACCAGTCCATCTGTAAAGAAGACTGTTATAGCGAACTTTACAGTGTGAGCCAGCCATGGTCTGACGAGAGAGAGCGAGAGAGAGAGAGAGAGAGAGAGAGAGAGAGCGAGAGAGAGAGAGAGAGATTTTCTGCCATAATTTAAAATGAATAGTTGATTATAAATTTGAATGACTTCATACATTTATTAATTAACATTTGGAGGAGGTTATGGCAATATATTAAACACGGCAATGCCAATAATGTGATCTACACTAAAATGATTTGAAGAAAAAAATTAAATTATTCCATTTAATTCCTAGTGTTTACTCTCTCACAATCACGCTGTCTTAGTCTAACACACACACACACACACACACACACACACACACACACACACACACACACAAAAGTCCAATATTACATTCTCATGCCCTCAGCCCTGCCCCTCTACCATCATTTATCTCGAGTCTGTTTCTCTCTCACACAACTACAGACGAAAGCTGCACTTTAGAAAATGGACAGCACCAAGAGACAATTACAGAGCTTTCTTTCAGTTCTTTCCTCTGTACTCCATCACACACACTGTTTATCCAGGGCTCTTTTGACAGCCAGGAACGCCTTACTGTAAAATCAATTCCTGATTACAGATGTTTTTTAAATTAACATTTTATAATATTGAAGGTTCATTATTTACCTTTGTACTACAGTAGCTATAACATTCTGAGTATGTATTAAAGCCAGAGAGTTCTTATTCATTCATTCATTCATTTATTCATTCATGCATTTTCTGGGCTGCTTAATCCTAATTAGGATCATGGAGAGGCTGGCATCCATCTTAGCCATGTCTGGATGAGGCCCGGGTATACCCTGGACAGCTCGCCAGGCAATCGCAGTACAAAAACACACTGAGTTCAACCCAATGGCCTACTCCTTATGAATGACAGCAAAGGTTCTTTTACATGCTTCGTGCCACAGACAGTTAGAGACATAGCTGGCCTTTGATAACCCAGTTAGCAGCACTGAGGGGACAGCAGTGATAACTCACTGATAGTAGGGCATGAAATCCCGACCTTCGGATCCGTAAGCCTATCACCACTGCCCACAGTGAAAATGCTTTTATTAAAATGGGGCAGTGGTGGCCTAGTGCTATAGGGCGCTGGTTCGCTGATTCAAATGTTGGAGGTTCGAGTCCCACTCTCCACAAAATTGTCACTGTCTCCCCCAGTGCAGCTAACTGGGTTATCAAAGGTCGGCCATGTCTCTCACTGTCTATGGCGAGAGGCATGTAAATGAACCATTGCTGACTTTCAACAAGCGTAACTGCAAAGCCGTCAATGTGTTTCCGCACCGCGATGGCCTGGCGAGCTGTCCAGGGTGTGCTCTGCCCTCGGCCGGAGCCGACTGGGATGGGCGCCAGCCTCCCTGCAACCCTAATTAGGATGAAGCGGTTACAGAAAATGAACGATGATGATCATTAGATATAAGATGACATGAATACTGTAAATTTATTTTTCTGAATTCTTTTCGAGTCCTAGATATTAGACTTAAACTAATTCCACTGAGTTCTGTGATGGCCTGGAAAGCTGTCCAGGGTGTACTTTGCACTCGCCCAGAGTCAGCTGAGATGGGCACCACCCTCCCCCGTGACCCTAATTAGGATGAATTGGTTCATAAAATGGAATGAATAATTCTAATGAATACTGTGCAGGTAAATAATCTAATAAATATAACAACATAATAAATCTATTTCACTGAAGTGAGTTATGATTTCCAGCACTGCTTTCAAAATTAATAATAAATGTTGTTGTTTTTTTTGTTTTTTGTTCTGTGTTGATTGTCATGTTCCAATCTCACCAATCTGAGCCACAAAATCCAAGATGGCTCATCAACATTTAAGTGGATCAGGAGAGTGAAAGCTGTAGTAGTAAACTGTTTATTAGTGCTTTTGTATCATTTGCATCTCAGATTGAGACTTCCATAGATTAAAAAAAAAAAAAAAAAGAAAAAAACAGTTGTACTGCTTAATGACCTCTATACTGGAATGCAGTTGAGAATTACATCATTTCCAGCTATGATTACTGAATTCTTACATAAGTGAAATGCTACATAAGAGGCACTCACCTTGTCCAACCTAACAGTGTTGTTGTGGAAAAAAGCAAGCTCCACGAAGACATGGATGATGTGGAGGAAGTCTTGTGCCATGCACCAGGCCCTGATCTCGACTCCAATTAACATTTTTGAGCTGAATTGGAAACCTGTTATTGCTAAAAGCCGTCTTATGATAACGGATGTTATTATAATAGTGAATAAATATTAATGGGACCCTGCGATGGTGTGGTTAGCTGTCCAGGGTGTACCCCGCCCTCACCCAGGTTTGGCTGAGATGGGCACCAGCCTCCCTCGCAACCCTAATTAGGATTAAGCATTTCAAAAAAATGAATGAATGAAATACTAATGGTTGATCTACAAGTTACCAATAGTGTGATGCCCAGCTGCTCACAAACCTTTGGCCACCTAAGAAAACCCTTAACATGGTCTTGGCATTTTTCATAAGATACAGTGGTTTTGAAAACTACAGGGTTTTCTAAATTAAACATATTTCTAATTTACACAGATCATCAAGTGATATTAGGGCACTTAATCAGTTTTCTTCTAAAATATAAAAAGAACAATCCAGTCCAATTCCACTGAAGGTCACCCATGTACATCTACATTTATTTATAATCCATTTATATATACACACACACACACTAGTCCTTCTCAAAAAATTTGCATATTGTGATCAAGTTCATTATTTTCTGTAATGTACTGATAAAAATTAAACTTTCATATATTTTAGATTCATTGCACACCAAAATTCCTATCTCAAAAAATTAGCATATCATGAAAAGGTAGTCTAAACGAGCTATTAAGCTAATCATCTGAATCAACCAATTAACTCTAAACACCTGCAAAAGATTCCTGAGGCTTTTAAAAACTCCCAGCCTGGTTCATTACTCAAAACCGCAATCATGGGTAAGACTGCCGATCTGACTGCTGTCCAGAAGGCCATCATTGACACCCTCAAGGAAGAGGGTAAGATACAGAAAGAAATCTCTGAGCGAATAGGCTGTTCCCAGAGTGCTGTATCAAGCCACCTCAGTGGGACGTCTGTGGGAAGGAAAAGGTGTGGCAGAAAACGCTGCACAACCAGAAGAGGTGACCGAACCCTGAGGAAGATTGTGGGGAAGGGCCGATTCCAGACCTTGAGGGACCTGTGGAAGCAGTGGACTGGGCACCAGGTGAGCATTCCCCAGGTCAAGCCACTTTTGATCCAGAAACAGCGGCAGAAGCGCCTGACCTGGGCTACAGAGAAGCAGCACTGGACTGTTGCTCAGTGGTCCAAAGTACTTTTTTCGGATGAAAGCAAATTTTGCATGTCATTCGGAAATCAAGGTGCCAGAGTCTGGAGGAAGACTGGGGAGAAGGAAATGCCAAAATGCCTGAAGTCCAGTGTCAAGTACCCACAGTCAATGATGGTCTGGGGTGCCATGTCAGCTGCTGGTGTTGGTCCACTGTGTTTTATCAAGGGCAGGGTCAATGCAGCTAGCTATCAGGAGATTTTGGAGCACTTCATGCTTCCATCTGCTGAAAAGCTTCATGGAGATGAAGATTTTCATTTTTCAGCACGACCTGGCACCTGCTCACAGTGCCAAAACCACTGCTAAATGGTTTACTGACCATGGTATTACTGGGCTCAATTGGCCTGCCAACTCTCCTGACCTGAATCCCATAGAGAATCTGTGGGATATTGTGAAGAGAAAGTTGAGAGACACCAGACCCAACACTGTGGATGAGCTTAAGGCCGCTATCGAAGCATCCTGGGCCTCCAGAACACCTCAGCAGTGCCACCGGCTGATTGCCTCCACGCCACGCCGCATTGAAGCAGTAATTTCTGCAAAAGGATTCCCGACCAAGTATTGAGTGCATAACTAAACATAATTATTTGAAGGTTGACTTTTTTTGTATTAAAAATACTTTTTTTTTTATTGGTCAGATGAAATATGCTAATTTTTTGAGATAGGAATTTTGGGTTTTCATGAGCTGTATGCCAAAATCATCAGTATTAAAACAATAAAAGACCTGAAATATTTCAGTTGGTGTGCAATGAATCTAAAATATATGAAAGTTTAATTTTTATCAGTACATTACAGAAAATAATGAACTTTATCACAATATGCAAATTTTTTTAGAAGGACTAGTGTATATATATATATATATATATATATATATATATATATATATATATATATATATATATATATATATACAAACACACACATATATGTACCCTGTATATACACATACATACATATACACACACACGTGCATATATATAGAAATATATATATATATATATATATATATATATATATATATATATATATATATATATCTCATAGGATCAGGAATGAGCACATCAGAGGGACAGCACATGTAAGACGTTTTGGAGACAAAGTCAGAGAGGCTAGATTGAGATGGTTTGGACATGTACAGAGGAGGGAATAGTGAATATATTGGTAGTCGGATGCTGAGGTTGGAACTACCAGGCAAAAGGCCTGGAGGAAGACCAGAGAGATGATTCATGGATGTGGTGAAGGAGGACATGAAGGTAGTTGGTGTAAGAGAAGAAGATGCAAAGGATAGGGTGAGACGGAGGCAGATGATTCACTGTGGCGACCCCTGAAGAGAAAAGCTGAATGGAAAAGAAGAAGATCTCAAACATATAAATTCGCATTGGTAAATGAGTTGTCACTCAGCATCCTCCACACCAGTCTCTATCTCAGAAGGACAAGAGGATGATAAGCACAATCAATGTATGCAAAATCATAACCTATGTCATAGGTTAAGTGTACACTGTATTTGAGAATTCGAGTTTACACACACACACACACACACACACACACACACACACACACCAACTTCAGATATTCACATAATTGTGTCAGTATAATGGCAGTGTTCAGTGTGATTCACTATTTAATATGTGGTCAGTGAGGGTGCATATAATAAACTTCAGGCTTTAGTAGACAATTTTGCAAAGTTACGTATAGTATATTTCCTGATAAATGGGCCACTGTGTATACGCTTCTTTTTTTATGGTCATGATTAGTGTTACATTCTCAATACAGTGTGTGCACATGCACCTAACAGGTGATAAAAGACGCATGCATGCACCCATGTGCACGCGCACACACGCACGCGCACACACACACATGCACACACCCACACACACACACACACACACACACACACACACACACACACACACACACACATACACACACACACACACACACACACACTTTTCTATATTAACTGTATCAGCTGCCAGGTGTGTGTGTGTGTGTGTGTGTGTGTGTGTGTGTGTGTGTGTGTGTGTGTGTGTGTAGCTATACATACACTATAATCTACTTACACATGCGTGCACACAGACACACACACATATTTCACCTGTTCACATCAACCAGCAGCTGAAACAATATATATAGAAAATACACTATGGAACATGTCTGCACAACCCCAGATCTCTCTGTTTTCTCTCTGTTCTCTTTCTGAGAGACAAATAAGCCCTGTGTGTGTGTGTGTGTGTGTGTGTGTGTGTGTGTGTGTGTGTGTGTGTGTGTGTGTGTGCGTGCTTGACATGTGCGCATGTGTAGAATACATGTGGGGTTCGTTCAGGCAGGTGTGTAGTAGGGGGTGTTGTGTGACAAGCTGTTGCCATGGCAACCACAGAGGCAGTCTCGTTAGCGCAGCAGGTGTTAATAGAGATAACGAGAGAGGAGGAGAGGAGGCGAATCCCCACTTACTCCATTTTACCTCTCCTTTCACCCCTTCTGTCCCTCCCTCCCTCCTTCCGTCTGTTTCTCTGACTCTCCCTTGCATTGTATCCTTCGTTTCAGATGCTGTGCTTTATCTGTAGATTTGTTGTCTATTTTTTTTTTTTAAATGTTTGTCATCCTGTAGCTTAAGTTTGCTTTTTTTCCCCCCACTCCCTTCTTCCATCGTCAACTATAAAAAAGGAACTAGAGAGTGTATACTAATGGAAGGGCCAGAAAGAGAGCACAAGAGAAAGAAAACACAAAACGACACTTGAGAGAGAATACACTTGAATGTGTGTCATCATGCTGCATGTGTATCTTTCCAGTGGGTCTTTTGAAAGCTGTTTTTTTTTTTTTTTTTTTTAAACCCATCTCTGCTGAAACTCTGACCCCAACACTGATCACGCACTACTCAATTGTAGATCAAGCCTGAGTTCCAGTTTGGCTTTGGATCCTGTGGTTGCCTTTGTGGCCCAGCAGGAAGAGAGCAACTGTGCTGCTGACATGAGGAACTAACTGACAAACAACGACAACAGCAACTACAAATGTTCCAAGCTTAACAAAGACTCCGAAAACAAGGCATCTGACTGTAAAGTATGCCTGTCTATCTGATGGATTTATTCACATGGAGGAAGGGAAAGTATATGTAAAGTTTTTTTGAAGGTTAAAGATATGCAAACTGTTAAACCTTAAAGAGATACCTTTCAAATGTTCCTTCAGTTGTGCTGTTATTTCCACTGATATTATTTATAGTGTACTGAAACAATTAAGGGTATATTTATCCTTTGTTAGGGTTTCGATGAGGCTGGAAACAGCTTGCCAGACCATCGCGGGGCCAACAGAGACACACATCATTCACAGTCTCACACACACACCTGGAGTTGTGTGTTCAAATCCCAGTTAGACCCCCACTGTGCTAAGACCCCTGGGCAAGGTCTTAACCCAGTGGTGAGATGCCACGGGGGTGTGTGTGATCCCAGGGAACATGTTTTTTTTTTTTTTTTTTGCTGTATTAAGATAAAGTGTAATTCTACATCCACTACAGCAGGTGGCAGTGGCCCAGAGGCAAAATAAAAAAGTGAAGCTAATAAACCCACCATGTAAATTTTTAACAGGGACGGAAAGAGAGGCAGAGAGAGACGTAGATGGTGAGAGAAACGAAAGTCTCCAGAAAGCTAAGTTGAGGAGGTATGAAGCGGATGTAGCACTTGGCTTCACTGTGCGGTGGTGAGAAACGAGGAAAGACCGCTGTGTTTACGCTGTCTGAAAACATTGGCAGCGGAGAGCATGAACCCAAATAAATACAGGCGTCACTTAAAGACATCACACCCCGATCACGTGATGAGGTGCGTGAGTTTTTTCAGCGAAAATGTACCAAGTATTGCCAACAACCATCCTGCTTTGTGAATGATATTCCAGCAAACCGAGCTCTATTAGCATCAGATAAGGTGGAGTACCAAACTGCTCAGTGCAAAAACCCCACAGCACAGCAGAGGAACTGATCCGACCTGCAGCAGACACGGTCTCCGTCATACTGGATGATGTCACGTCTGTGAAAATAAGTGCAGGTCCCAGTTCAGCATTGAGCAGGAGCTGAGAGTTCAGTATCGTGCTTTAAACCCGGCTTTGAAAAGCTGTGCACTGCGAAATGTGCTGATTATAGCCATTAATCTAGACTTAATCATTTTGACAATAATAATAATAATCATAATACAAATTGTTTTATTCATTTATGTTTTGTAGGTTGAAGTGTTTTATATATCGTGCCCCTGAGTTAATATTGCTGATCAATTTGAATTTATTATTATTTATTATTAGAATTTATTTCATTTTACTTTTCAGTATAAAATGGTTCAAATTGTTGGTAAAAAATGTTGACAGTTTAAATGATACTTTTTTCTTTCAGGCAAAATGATGCACTTTAAATCTTTTTGTTTAAAGACTAAAAAGTTGTTAATAAAGTTATTCTTTGTTGGAAGCTGATCTACATTTCTTCATTTTTTTTGTATTCCATAATGATAATAAGGATAATTATGTTAATAAGGACACAGTGTTATGCAGAGGATTACTTATAACAATTTTTAGGCAAATAACACTATTTATATTGGGGGGGGGTTGTTTTCTTCTTCCTAGGGGGGCGTGACAGAAAATAATTGAGAAGCACTGTCTTAACCACAAGTGTGCCTCTGTTCACCCAGCAGTATAAATGGGTACCAGTAAAGTACTGTATACTGGGAAGGTAACCTGCGATGGACTAGCGTCCCATCTAGGAGGAGTTGTGCTCCTGGTCGCTTCACGCTATGTAAACCGGGGATAAGCACCGATCTGATGAGCCACTAGGCTCGGGTGTAAAAAGCCCAAAGGACTGGAGGCAATTCGGAACAGCCAATTAGCCTAAGATGCATGTATTGTTGGAGGAAACTGGAGCACCTGGAATCCCACATAAGCATGGGAGAACTTTACCTAGCAATGTCCTAGTAGGCACGAGGCTCAAGCTCAGGACCATCTTGCTGTGAAGTAGGAGTGCTAACCACTAAGTCACTGTGCCGCCCTGGGTATAAACATTTCTGATATAAACGATGTTAAATGCTACCATATTAGCTCATGTTCATCCATCCATTGATTCATTATCTGTACCACTTATCCATTAAAATTTAGTTAATGGGGAAACTGGAGTCAGTCCCAGCTAAATTTGTGCAAGAGACAGTGAATACTGTGAACAGTTTGCCAGTTTATTGAAGGGATAACACAAACATCCATTAACACTCACAATCACAACTATGAGCAATTTAGCATAACCAGCACATGACTTTGGACTGTGCGAAGAAACTGGAACACCCAGAGAAAACCCATGCAAGCACAGGGACAACTTTGAAACTTCAGAGAACAAGGCCCTTGTTAGCCATTATATTCAAACACAGACCCTTTTCTCTGTGAGGTAACTATGCTAACCACTGAGCCATCCTGCCCCTGAGCTCATATTCAGTACAAGACAAATTCATTTCATTAATACAGGTTGGATATTGTGGATACAGTAATGGATATTGTCACAATAATCCAGTCATAGAATCCAAATTAACATTTATTTAGATTTTTTACATGTCATTTTGATTAGTCATATACTGTATTAAAGTCGCAAGGGAAATTATTGCCTTTGCATTTAGCCCATCCAAAGTGAGCACACACTCAGAGCACTGGGATACCACTAATGTTTGGCTGCTCCCTATTTATTATGACCATAGCGAGAGACAGCATCCATGGCCATCCTTATACAGTGGTACCTCAATTTATGAAATTAATCCATTCCGGAAGTGGTTTCGTAACTTGGATTTTTCGTAAGTTGAACCGCATTTTACATGTAAAACATGTGATTCGTTCCAAGGCCCCCAATACGACCCCCTAAACCCTTTAAAAATTATAAAAGTATACCTTTTAAGATCTTCTGCTTCAATATCATACCAATTGTAGACGGGTTTGGCCATATTCCTTTGCGATATCACTCAACCACATGCCACGAGCCCGCTTCTTCTTTTCACTTGCACTGGAAATCACGCGTGTGTGTGTGTGTGTGTGTGTGTGTGTGTGTGTGTGTGTGTGTGTGTGTGTGTGTGTGTGTGTGTATTGACCATGTCTTCTTAGCAGAGTTATAATCTTACAAATGTTTATGCATGGTTAAAAGCCTGAGCCAAAAAATAAAGTTGCAATGAGCACACTCGGAAAACTCATGAAACAACAGTAACTATATGTCCTTTATACGAAAAGCATTATGGGTGCTCCATACTAGCCAATGGGAGGGAGCTGCCTCATCCCGCCTAGCCAATGGGGAGGCCAGTGGGGCGGGATTTTGGGAGATAGCCAATGGGAGGGAGCTACATCATCCCTCATAGCCAATGGGAGGCCAGCAAGGCAGGATGTTGGGATAGCCAATGTGAGGCCAGCGGAGCGGGATGTTGGGAGATGTAGTCAATTGGAGAGCAACTCGTGCATTGTTTGAATTTTTGAGATTATGCTTTCGTAACGTGAACTTCTTTTGTATCCAGAGACAAAAATTTCACGAAAATGTTTTTCATAACCTGAATTTTTCGTTTGTTGGGGCTTTTGTAAGTTGTGGTTCCACTGTAGTTGATCATCCGTCCTTAATCTTTTCCACATATCCATCAAGTTCACACAGAAACCTGTAGCCATTTCAAAAACTTTTCAACAAAAAGTGGAGTACACTTGGGATGAATCACTAGCCCATGGTAGGCCAAAGTCAGTGTGACACCAATCACACCATTGGGTGTCAGAACTATGGGGCATCAGAATGGATAAAGTAAGGTTTCAAGAACATAACTGGTCAGAATCAATGAGAGAGAGACAGAGAGAGAGAGAGAGAGCGAGAGAGAGAGAGCGGGCTACAGGGGATAACAGATTATTAAAGTCTGTTGGGCTTTTTACACCCGAGCCTAGTGGCTCATCAGGCCAATGCTTATTCCTGGTTTCTGTAGCGTGAAGCGACCAGGAGTTCAACTCCTCCTGGATGAAACGCTAGTCCATTGCAGGTTACCTTCCCAAAATTTTTTTTACTGGTACTCATTTACACACTGCTGGGTGAACAGAGGCACACTTGTGGTTAAGACCTTGCCCAGGGGTCTTAGCACATTGGGGGTCTAACTGGAGTTTGAACATACAACCTCCTAATCATGAGTGCAGCACCCTAACCACGATGCCACCAGCCCCACAACAGATTATTAGATGCAATATTTTTCTGTAATGGCTTAGGAAGATGTACATTGTGCAAAGTGTGAGCAGAGATTTTGGCAAGGCTAACTATGAGAGCATTACTAAAAGGGTGGTAAGAGACATGTGGGACATAAAGGACTCTGGGACATAAAGCGGTCAGTCACACCACTGACAACAAATCTAAACAGACACATTGTCAGAGAGCGAGAGAGAGAGCGAGAGAGAGAGAGAGATAGGTAGCAGGACCCAAATATCCCAGTTCTCAAAAAATAAAAAAATAAAATAAAATAAAATACACTAGTCTGGTCAACCCTGCAGAGCTGTGCTTTTACGTAAGAGAACTTATTCATAAAAGTCTTGACTAAACAAATGTTTTCAGCCTAGACTCAAGTATTGAAACTAGATCTGAATCCTGTACATGAATTGGAAAGCTGTTCCAGGTGGTTTTGTCAAAGAAAGTCCCCTGCAGTTGTTCATTATTTTATTATTTCTTGTATGAGGTGCTAACAAAGAGCCGGTAGCTTTTGAGGTAAGTGTGGAGAATCAAAATAGACCAAAAGCTTCCTAAAATCAATACTGACTCTGGATACTGAAAGTACTGTACATCCTGAGTGACTCTGTAACCAGAAGTACCATGCAATGAAATAGTACTTCTAGCTGCATGTGATCCTAGTAGATTTCTTGTCACAATTAAATAGGAGTAAGTTCTCAACTTTACTAAGCTGGTGACTTTCATCTGGATTTCCTGAGCTATATCAGCATAACAGTGGAAGTTAATGTCATGTTTACAAATAACAAAACCCACAGGCAGTGTATATATATATATATATATATATATATATATATATATATATATATATATATATATATATATATATATATATATACATATAGAGGATTTTCTGAGTAGATCCTTCCGTAGGAGAGTGCTCAATACTTTTTGGTAGAGCAAATAAAACAAAAATAAAAGAACAGGACAAAGACTTTCTATTGAAACTCCATTTATCACTACAGATCTGTTTCGAGGGGTGGTGAAACCATCCTCTCTCTTCAGGTGATCATAGATAGAGCTTCTATGATCACCTGAAGAGAGAGGATGGTTTCACCACCCCTCGAAACCGATCTGTAGTGATAAATGGAGTTTCAATAGAAAGTCTTTGTCCTGTCCTTTTATTTTTGTGTATATATACATACATATATATATATATATATATATATATATATATATATATATATATATATATATATATATATATATATATATATATATACAGTGGTACCTCACTTTACGAAATTAATCCGTTCCAGCGCCTTTTTCGTAACCAGCATTTTTCGTAAGTTGAACCGCATTTTACATGTAAAATGTGTGATTTGTTCCAAGGCTCCCAATACTGCCCAATAAACCCTTTAAATATTATAAAAGTGCACCAATTATTTATGAAATATGTGTTAAAAGTAAAAGAAAATTATTTACCTTTTTTTTAAATTTCTCAAACCACCCATGCGATGCTTTAAAGTCCGAGGGTTGCTGCACAACTGTTGTACTACAATTTTTTTCACGGATCTTGCAGCCAAATGACATTCATTTTCTGAACTGCTTAATCCTATTTAGAGTCACGGGGTGGCTAGTGCCCATCTCAGCCAGCTCTGAGCGATGGTAGATGCTGAGACCCTGGACCATTTGCCAGGACATTGCAGAGCTGACACTCTCACAACCATTCACACTCACACTCTCACCTGGAGTTATTGGGAACAGCCATTTAGACCACTGTGCACTGTAGGAGGAGAATCGGAGTACCTGGAGGAAACCCGTGCAAGCACGGTGAAAACATGCAAACTCCACACAGAAATGTGCCAAACCCAGGTCTACTTGCTATGAGCTGGAAATGCTAACCACTGCAGGAATGTGCAACCCTCGAAAGAACCTACAAACTGTAAACCAACAAACCTATATGACGTAAGTAAAGATATACCATTGGTGCTGGAACAGTATAAGGTGAGAAGTATAAACAGTGTAAACAATCAGCATTTAAGTGTAGTGTGTGTTAGCGATAGGATTTTGTAACACCTTATAACCCAGGATATTTTAGTAAGATAGAAAACATAATATTTTACCTTGAAGAAGTCTATTAATGGACTGAAAGACACACTCGGATATGGTATGATATGAAGTCCTTTATGGCAATTTACGTTATATATGTACCTGTTGACAATGCCATTCCAAATCCCTCTGTGATCGACATCATTTCTTATAGACGTTTTGCATCTCCCCCTTGATTTGAAAAGCTATTAAGACAATGAATTGGTCATGACATACATATCACTTTAAATTTATGCACAGTGTAGGTGACACAAGCTTTCTATTGCCTGTGTGTCTAAGTGTTCTGGGAACATTTCAAGCATGGCTTTTTTCTTGGAAATCCTCCAGTAACCGTAAAAGTCCTTCATAGCAGAACAATTCATTTATTCTATTTCCAATCATTATACTTTTTTAGTCTCATTCTGAATCTGTCCCACAAGTGAAGATGTTGTTAACACATTTGGAAAGCTGGGCTCAGTGCACTGATTGCTTGAGCAGAGCAGCCCACTCCTGAGATATAATGAACAGCCAGAAAATTATACTGAAATGCAGGAGATTCGGAGTTCTGCATGATACAGGAGTGAATACCCATCTGTACATGATCCAGAGTTCCCATATCTTGATGTTCAGCATGCTACACCTTCACACACGAAACTGAATCTTATAAACTTCAGATTCAACATTGTACCTACACTCACAGCATCATATACTTGTCAGACTGAGAGCAGAGTTTATTACTGGAGGACATTTACATCAAGGTTTGGAGGGGATTTTTGGCTTTGAATCACTCCTGTATGATACACAGACAGAAGTTTCAAGCATAGGCAAAAATACAGTAAAATATAACAACTGGCTCAAAATAATTAACAGAAAATTGGTGATTTACATCCTAGCAATCGAAACAAATTATATGATATTTCTGATGTCTTTATGATTTATAATGTACCATTTGGATGATAACTGAAATGTCCTAAGACATATTACACATGCTGCGGAAATAATTTATATAAGTATATTTGAGGAATGGTGCAGCCTGATTGGTTCTCAACCTTTATTCCTAATAGATAATGACTGCAGAAAACAACAGACACTTACAGTTTGTAACAGTCACTTGGAGCTTGCAATGTAATCACGTCATATAAAATTTTATTTATTTATTTATTTTGTGTGTGGTAACCGGTTAAAATAGAAGGGAGCCTTGCCTGCTAGTTACACCTCCGCTCATGATGGCTTCCTTCCCAAGGACTGTTCCTTGAAGCAAGCAATTAAAGTCTCATTTGTTGGGGGAAAAATTCTTCATTCTTGAAAATAGCCAAAAAAAATCCTTCTTACCTTCAAATAATTTTATTCCAAATGACTAACTTAATAACAAATGCAAGAGCCGGCAATCGCCGGCAAGAGCTGATTAGCCTTTAGCCTAGTGACCATTTCACTTTTTCAAAGGGAAGAGCTCATCTGACTGAGAATCTCATGATAAAATACTGTACATATAAAAATCTTATTTTGGTATGCTTTTTATGCTGATATTCCCATGTAGTATGTAGTTAAACAATTATTTGCCTCAGGCTCATTGGATAGTGCTGAATTGAATAGTGTATTCAATGACATCCACCTTGCCTTCAGCACATACTTATTAATTAGAGCCTTGAATAAGTTGTATTAATAGCTACCCTCAAGTGTTGGGAGTGTAACACACTTCATTAATTTGATCATTCCTTTGTCTTGTGATGTCTTTGTAGTGAATAGTAGCTGTTACAAGGGGTCATAATAAATTTTGCATTGCTGAATGCTTTTACACAACATGTTTACTGTCATATCATGAGTGTAAGATTGTCAACCTCATTTACTGTCTATATGTGTCAAAAATTGCTTTAAAAAAAACCCATCCATTAGATCTTGTGTCCCTGGAAGTTTATATATACTATATATAAATATATACAGGGATCCCTCACTACTATATATATATATATATATATGTGTGTGTGTGTGTGTGTGTGTGTGTGTGTGTGTGTGTGTGTGTGTATATATATATATATATATATATATATATATATATATATATATACATATATACACACACACACACACACACACACACACACACACACACACACACACACACACATACAGTATACCGTATTTGACATGATAAGAGCCCAGGGCGCTTAAAAATTGGAGTGGGTGGGTGCTTATTAAAATGTTATCAGCGGAGTGGAACGGTAAGTGCTTATTACCATCGAGGTGGAAAACATGAATAATAACAGAATAATAAAAGAGTTTTACTGGTATATGTATTATTCATTTTACGATATCAACCAAATTACTTACATGAAAGCTGAAAATAAAGAGAAAACAGCATAAATTAAAAAAAAACCCTTTTCCTTCCCTTACTTTTCCCTCCTTTAAACATTTCCTTTAAACAATTTCCCAAGTAAAATGAGCCAATCAACATGAATGTCAACTTTAGCATATGGCACATTGAACCAATCAACACAAACATTAACAAAAGCACATCACAGGCTACAGCTTTAAATTTATGAAGTTAGTGAGCAGGAGAATCAGGTGAAAAATACTGGTCATCACTTTCTGATTTTTCCATATCTGGCTCATCGCTCCATTCATTCAGAGCATCCCATAGTTTTGCTGTAGCAGTTTCTAATGGTTCATCGGTTGTTGGACATTTACCAAGACAACACAGCAAAATATTTTTCCTGTTTTTTAAAGCACGGCAGAACAATTAAATGTGTTGTCGCTGATGAACATTATAGACATTCCCCAGTGGCAGGAGGTCTTGAAATACCATGTAAACTCACTTTTACAGGCAGTGAACACCTCATTTACCATTATAGAGACTGATCGAATAAAATTGGTAAGTTTGATCTACCATTTTGCTCCCAGTACACATAGACGTAAGATCAAAAACATTGGGGGGGGGGGGGGGGTTGCTAATTGGAGCAGGGCACTTATTCCATCATATAAGGCATACATATAAAATCATACAAAAATTCCAGTAAAACTGTATACAGATAAATGTAATTTATTTTGAATCCCTGTATGGTTTAATTTGCACACATTTACAGTGTTTTGACATTATAATTATTGCATGTAACACAGATCCATGCACCCACATAAACCAAGTGGTGTCAACATTTCCTGACACTGAGCAGTATTTTGTAGAGATGCATATTATTCCTGTACTTATGACCATGAGTCAATTTGAAATAGTAAAAAAGATCACAGGCCTAATTAACCAGGACTAAGGAACTAGAGAATCAATTAATTTTTATTCTACCCCTCTCTCAATCTCCAATACTGTTTTTAATTCTCTCTGTAGACAAAAACAGGTGTGTCTCCTTCCTTGTCTCCCCCATCTGTTCCTCTGTGTCTGAAAAGACAAGCAAGGGAGAGGAAAGAGGGAGACGAGACAAGTGCAGAATAAATTCCCAGAGGCAGATAGAAGTAAAGACATTCCAGTGGTGTGAGTGTTTCTCTCCTCTCCTCCACCTATTTTCTTCCAACTACCTCAGCAGGAGCCTAGGGCAAAATATGACCCTGAAAAACGAACACACACACACACACACACACACCTGGAATGGCTGTATTGAGACATCAGCTGTCATAAATGCCCAAAGGCATACAGCAAAAACTCAAATTATACCCTTGCAGAGCTTCTCTCATGTATGGATATTTTCTGTCATAAAATCAAACTATCTTGGCAAACATCATAGTCATGAAACATAAAATATAACTAGAAACATGTCCTTCAGACACAGTATAAACACGCACGCACACACACACACACACACACACACACACACACACACACACACACACACACACACTAAAGACCACAAAAAATGCATAAGCACAGAACTGCTGGTCTGAGACATCATCTGTCAAAAATGTCTGAACCCACAAAAAGGAAACACAAATTATAGTCAAATTACTTAAACTGTGCACACTCACTCATCTACATGTTTAGATTTGCTGTAATATGCGGATCATCTGTCCAAAACTGGCAAAGTTATAGAGAATAATTAAAACAGGCAGGAAATAAGGCAGATAGTGAAAATCATGGGCCGTTACTATAAGAGTAAGAAGTGAAAACACATACACTACATGAGTTAGATTTAAGCTTGGGTACAGTATATAATACGTACATTCTCTCTATCTTTCACTCTCTCTCTCACTCTCACCCCCATTTCACTGGACTACGGCATGCAAGGATCGAATAGCGGAAAGGAACACTCACAGAATTTTTTTCCGCTAACGGGCTTTTGAACACGTTCAAAAGCACGTTTGCGGAATATTTTGGCCTGCTGGAAGCATACGTAAGTGGAAGAAGACTTGAGGAATAACTACGGAATCACAAGGAATGACACATAAGAGGAGGGAATAATTGCGGAACGTTTGTGGATGACAACATTTTTGCTTCCGTAATACCCCCATTTCACTGGCCTACGACATGCAAGGATCGTAGTGGAAAGGCACGGAACGCAGTCTACAGAAGAGCTTCGGCATTTTTACACAGAAAATGGGTGGAAAACCTATGGAAAAGAGGAAATTCTTCTATCCCCATTTCACTAGACTACTGCATGCGAGGATCGTGTCGCGGAAAGGAGTGGAACGCAGTCTACGGAAGAGCTTCGGCATTTTTACACGGAAAATGAGGGGAAATCCTACAGAAAAGTGGAAATTCTTACACTCTCGGAACGTTCACAGCATGTGCGGAAAAGGTACGGCAAAGTACGCCAAAGTGACCCTACGGAACCTCACAAATTTTTTTTCCATGAACGTGCTTTTGAACATGTTCAAAAGCACGTTCACGGAATATTTTGGCCTGCCGGAAGCATACGGAAGTGGAGGAAAACTTGCGGAATATCTACGGAATCACACAGAACATGAGGGAATACTGTAATTGCGGAACATTTGCGGATGACAACATTTTTGTTTCTGTAAGTCTGCCATGCTCCAGGAAAATGGGGGTATTACACACACACGCGCGCACACACACACGCGCGCACACACGCGCGCACACACGCGTACACACACATATTGGTTAAGACTTTATTTTGAGGAATATATCAAAGGGTTGATTAGAGTCTTGATGTTGGTGTTATTAAATAAAATTCATAATTATGTATGGAAACTTTCTTCACTATGTGAAACCCCCACAAGGCCTACATTTTGAAAGATGAATAGACCCAGTTTTGTAGCCATCACAATGCATCCTTTGTCAAAGTCACTAGATTCTTGCTCATTTTTCTTGCTTCCAACACATAAACATGATGTTTGCATTGAGGATAACAAGCTATCTGATTAATCCACTTCCTTCCAGACCTGTTCCATGGTGGCAGTGCCACCAAAAAAAGCTCCGGTTTCCTCTCTTAACAAGCTTAAAATGCTCTTCATTGGTCACCGGGGAGGTTGTACAACTTTCTGGCTTTCACAGCTCCTCCACTCCATGTACAGGGTGACCAAAACAAGCTGTTTATTGGGGATTTAAATGGATTTTAAAAGTTTACAATAACTTAATAATTGTTCACCGGCTTCGTATGAAATATTCACGATTTCATCGGTCAGATTTTTATGAAGTGTTGGCCGAATTTCACCAGACTAGCTTAATGCTTTTAAAAATGAGTTTAGTGCTTTTGTTGACCTGTATAGAGAGGGACAAGAAGCTGCATTGTGCAGGCCAGAAGATTATACTTAGTATTGTTTTAGTTCAGCGACACGCAGGGATATATTCAGGTGAACACATAAATGCCAGATGGTTGACACCAATGAATATGTGCATCTGTCATTGGCTGTCAAAGTCACTGTAAACGTCTAATTGTTAGCAAGTAAATTTTGCAAATTGTTCACTGTCAGAATGAAATGCAACCCCCGACTTTATAGAGCTTTAAATGAATCAGTGAAAGCTTAACTTATCTTAATTTGTCAGTTGCCATTGCTTTGGCATTGCTGTGCCAGCTATTATCACAAACTGTTGACACCAGATAAAATGGCCACATTTCAAGGCTTCATTT
>CM045745.1:22980281-23005281 GCA_024760905.1 Plotosus lineatus
ATGTGAGGTGCGCATCTGTGTGTGTACGTGAGTGTCCGTATGTGTGTATATTTATAATTTATTTACATTTTATGCATTACTTTTGAATGTTTAATTGTTCTTATAAGCATTGATAGGACTGAATATGCATTTATTGATATTATATACACATATACATGTACGTATACGTCAGTCGGGGGGGGGGTTCGAGATTACTTTGCGGAAATTGGCGGTCGCGGGTGGGGTCTCGGTCCCAATTAACCGCAGAAAGTGAGGGATCCCTGTATAAGGTTTGGCACATTATATAAATGTGTCAAATTTAAAAATTGACAATTTAAAAGAATAAAATTAAAAAGCTATCATAAAAATTTATAATCGAATACAGATTATTGAAAAATGTTCTTAGGTTCAGTACTCAAGTAATCTCATCATTGTCCACCACTTCCTTGGATTTCAAGGCTTGAGTTGTGGTCAAACAGGTATTGTGCATTATAGGATGCCAAACACTAAAGTTTGTGGCCTTCAAAATTATGCAATTTAATCATCTGAATTTGCAGTAGATTTTATAGAAACATTTCAAAATAAAACAAATACCATACACATTAGGTCAACTCAGAATACAGTGATACCTCAGCTCACGAACATAATTGGTTCCCAGAAAGTGTGTGTGAGGCGAAAAGTTCGTCTTCCGAACATTTATTTCCCATAAGAAACCATTAAAATGAGAATAATCCGTTCCCAGGTCCCCATAAAACATAATTTTCTACTAAATAAGCCTTAAAACTACACAAAAATATACCTTATTTTATGTATAATAAATGTCTATTGTATTGTAATTAAAGAAATAAACTGTACTGTATAATAAAGTCGTTTTATTTACCTTTGTGATGGTAGTTGACGGCTTGATGGAATGGAGTGGGAGGAGGAGGGAGGGAGGGACTTACTGTTTGGAAGGAGTGTTTGGAAACGCCTACTGTTTGGAAACACCCTTAGCCACACACGCACCCTTAATAGCTTCCTTGTTCTTAAGGATGGTGGTAGACTTAGCGTACTGGTACTGGGACGCTGAGTCACACAAACGCACACCTCGTTCGTGTTTTTCAATGATCTCCGCCTGTGGTGGGGTCTTTTTCGGTCCCATAATAGCAAAAGTACACTCAATATGGTCCAAAATGTCTATCAAACACAAACCACTTCCGCATTCAAAGAAAGAGGGTGACGAACTGTGACGCCGTGAGCGTGCGTCAGCTTCTCGTGGCCGCCACCGTGGCGCTGTTCGACCGCGTGGTTTGATTCGTCCGCCGAAAACTAGTTCGTCAGCAGAGACAATATGCTCGTGAATTTAATGTTCTTGAGGTGAAAAGTTCGTGAGCTTAAGCGTTTGTCAGCGGAGGTTTTACTGTACCTTTACTCGAGCATTTGAATATTTCACATTTATTAAAGGCATTTGATGGGTGAATCGCACCAGCCACTAACTAACCATTTTAAACATTTTGCAACCAATTTGCTGACCTCAAGCGTGACCTACCAATGGCCTTTTCTTCAAATTTCAGCCTCTGGTTTCTAGTTGCCACTCTGAAAATTTGACAATGATATATCAAGCAGTTCTTGTTTTTAAAAGAATACATGGCCACAAAAAAGTAAAACAGAATTTCAACGCTTTCCATCAGCAAAGATATATCAACTTAATGGCATGGCCAGAAAACAGTCTGGATCTCTGTGCAATTAACAAGAATCCATCATGCAAAGGGTGTGTCAGCCAGAGCCTGATGGTTAGAGCAGCGGGTCTTCTTCTTCTTCTACTTTTCCTTTTGGCTGCTCCCTTCAGGGGTCGCCACAGCGAATCATCTGCCTCCATCTCACCCTAGCCTCTACATCCTCTTCTCTTACACCAACAACCTTCATGTCCTCCTTCACCACATCCCTAAATCGCCTCTTTAGTTTTCTTCTAGGCCTGGTAGTTCCAACCTCTGCATCCCACTACCAATATACTCACTATCCCTCCTCTGTACATGTCCAAACCATCTCAGTCTAGCCTCTCTGACATTGTCTCCAAAACGTCTTACATGTGCTGTCCCTCTGATGTACTCATTCCTGATCCAACTGGCAGGAAAATGTGTGACAGTGGAGAAGTGAGCTACACCATCCCTTCCTCCACCTTCACGGCTGAAGTGCCCTTGAGCAAAGCACCTAATCCCAACTGCTCTCCAGGTGCTACAATATGCATCCACTGTTCTGAGTGTGTGTGTGTGTGTGTGTGTGTGTGTGTGTGTGTGTGTGTTCGCTCTGGATAGATTAAATACCAAGCCAAAATTTCCCTAGCTGGATTACTACAGTGTATCAAATCTGAACTGTCAGCCACTATCGAAGAAAGCTGAAACCAACTTGATAGAAAATATTGCTTTTCATTAATTACCTGCATGCCTCAAACAATTCAGGCCAAAGAATGACTAACGAGATAATAATTGTGATTTTTTTTTTTGTGTGTGTGTGTGTGTGTGTGTGTGTGTGTGTGTGTGTGTGTGTGTGTGTGTGTGTGTGTGTGTGTGTGTGTGTGATTAATTGCTATGATTTCATAGTTTTTCCTCAATATTTGAGTTGAGTCCCTAATTTTTCTGTCGACTTGATCTGGAAAAAAGGTATTAATTAAATGAATGGTGGCAGTGCTGGCCTGTGGTGTAAGGTGCTGGATCACTGATCCCAAGGCTGGTGGTTCAAGCCCCACTCTCAGCAGGTTGTCACTGCCCCCCCAGTGCAGCTAACTGGGTTATCAAAGGACAGCCATGTCTCTCACTGCCTATGGTGGAAGGTTCATGTAAAAGAACCATTGCTGACATTCGTTAAGAGTAGCTGCATAGCCATCAGCACGTTTCTGACCTGTGATGGCCTGGCAAATTGTCCAGGGTGTACTCTGCCCTCGCCCAGAGTCGGCTGAGATTGGCACCCGTGACCCTAATTTGGATGAAGCAGTTCAGAAAATGAATGAATTAATTAAATTCATTTAATTCATCTGTGATATGCTTCATTAAACTAGAATGTTCAACTAATAAACAAAAATTTTGTGTCATATCTGTTATTTGTTTAAATGCTACAAACTGAAAGAGCTGGGTGAACATATTCTAAATGTGGCGCGTCCTTAGTATCCGTCAGAGGTTATGTGTGTGTGCATGCAACGTCCTGCACCTGGTGTAATGAATGAATATCACTATTACGAATACAGTCATGTGAAAAAAAAATTTTTTTTTTCCAACAAATTAGAATAATCAAACACCTCACTCGATTTAGTACAGTGCCTACAGATTCATCTTGACCAAAACTGCGTTGAAATTTAGCTTTTTCAATAATTTATTCCACAAATATCAAAAGATATAATATTGTTCTGTGATAACATCTTGTAGGCATCTTATGTCACTGTCCATTAGCCTTTCATTTCATTTTTGAAACCTCCTTATAATTCGGGTCGCGGAGAAGCTGGAGCACAGAAGTACACTCTGAACATCTTGCCGGACCATCGCAGAACCAACACAAACACACAACCATTCAGACCTAGAATATGAGAATAAGAGAATCTCCAAATAGAATGATATGCAGGTCTTGTGGTGCATGTTTGGAGAGCGTAGCACCCGAAGAAATCCGTGCGAACATGGGAAGAACACGCAAACCTTTCCGAGGTAACCTCTCATGATGTGGAAGTGCTAACCACTACGCCATCATTCTGTTAGTCTCTGACACGCTTTCATCTTTAGCACTCTTTCTTGTGAGATGTTTGAGGGTTTTCTTGCATGTATTTCCCTTTTCAGATCCAACCTAAGTGTTTTCAGCTTTACTTCAGACAGGTTCGACCTGTGCGAGGTTCTAGCCAATGGCAGCTAATATTGAACACTGATTCTAATTCTGAAGGGATGTTCCAGGTAAATTTTTCATTTCTGCTTTGATATGGCTGATCTGTTTATCATTAATGTCATTAGTATTATTATTCTTTTATTAATTTTGTGAACTGCTTTATACTAATTAAAGGTATAGGAAGGCTGTTGCCCATCTCGGCCGACGCTGGGTGAGGGAAGAGTACACCCTAGAGAGCTCATCATGCCATTGCGGAGCAGAAACATGCTGACGGCTATGTAGCCTACTATTTTTGAAAGTCAGCAATGGTTCTTTCACATGCCTCTCACCACAGACAGTGAGAGACATGGCTGGCCTTTGATAACCCAGTTAGTTGCACCAGGGGGACAGTTGTGACAACCGATTGACAGTGGGGCCTGAACCCCTGACCTTGGGATTAGTAATAGTGTTGGATTATTAGAATCAGAATTAGAATCAATAAAGTATTTACTGCCAGGTCACCACTACCCCTAGTATTACTATTGCCATTATTTCTGTTGTTATTATTATTATTATTATTATGATTATTATTGTTATTGTTATTATTGTTATTATTATTATTGTTATTATTATTATTATTATTATTATTATTGTTATTATTATTATTATTATTATTATTGTTATTATTATTGTTGTTGCTGTTGGTTAAATAATGAAAATTACTACAAATGTACTTTTTTGGAGTATCTTCTTCTTCTTTTCCTTTCGGCTGTTCCCTTTCAGGGGTCACCACAGCGAATCATCCGCCTCCATCTTCATCGAAGTTATATTAATGATTCAAACATTTGATTGCATAGATTTTTATGTCGGATGCCCTTCCTGACACAATCACTTAGCAAGGGGCAGAAACACGCTGACGGCTATGCAGCTACTCTTGACGAAAGTCAGCAATGGTTTTTTTCACATGAAGTTCTCACCATAGACAGTGAGAGACATGGCCGGCCTTTGATAACCCAATTATCTGCACTGGGGGGGGGGGGACAGTGACAACCTTGTGGAGAGTGGGACTCAAACCCTCAACCCTAGGATCAGCAATCCAACAGCTTTTACCACCAGGGCCCTTTTTTTTTTTTTTTTTTTTTTTTTTTTTTTTTTTTTTTTTGAGTAAAGGGTTAAATGTTTACTAATAGAAATATGTTGGAAAAACTAGCTACTTTTATCTTTTATGAGAGGTGTATTTTATTTTATTTTTTTTTGGCATGACTGATTCGTATTATGCCAAATCAAAGATTTTTTTCGGAAACACAAAATGTTGAACAAATACTCGGAATCAAAAAAGAAATAGAAGCGATTAAGAAATCGGGGGGGAAAAAATGCCATTTGGAATACAGTCGTGAAATCTGAATGATAAACTACAAATGAAACAAAAATCCTCTCAAAATTAAACCTGAGTCTTTCTAATGTCATTGAGTAAAATATACACACATAATCCCTTTCCTGAACCACAGGACTTTGGTTGGCTTAAACATGGGAGCGCCCGTCATATTTGAAAGATAAATGCTAACATTTTTTATGCAATCAGAGCAGTTAAATATAGACTAAAGTGGGCAATTTAAAATGTTTTTTCCTTTGCTCACAGGTTTATTTTTCCATGTTTCAAATGACATTTGAATGGCATTGCTATTACCATCCCATTACTAATCAAGGCTGATGCCATGAATCCTGTGTAGTAAACTGCAGGTACGAACAAAGCTTCTAGATTCGCATAGAAAATAACCAGAGCCAAGACCACTGGACTCCAGCTTTAACAGCAGAAGGTTCTGAATAAAGGACTCCAATCAGCACCCTGGCAAACCGCACACTGTGAAACCACATGAGTATGTTGGTTAGAGTCCTGGTTAAGTGAGTGACGGCGGCCAGAAAAATGGAAGCATGATTGTGTGCATGTTCTTGTTCAACTCGATGGTTGTGCTCTCCTTGTTCTCTTGCAGCTGCCTGGCAGGGATGAGCTTGTTGGCTGAGCTTATTGAAACCTATTGGTGAAGTTTTAAGGCTACTGTTGCCACGGGTGCCGTTATGAACCACAGTGAGGTGGTATGGCTCCAGCAGTACTTGAAAATGTGATACTTTCCATGGGGTGAAGACGACTGCTGGTTGAACTCAGACATACACAGCAAGCGGAAATATAGCTCTGGCGGAGCGTTCAGGATTAAAAAAAAAAAAAAAAAAGAGAGATGAATTTATAACACAGATGTAGAGAAAAAAATAATTGGCCAGCACTTTTTTTTTTAATTCCAGGTGTACCGTTGACACAAATGTAAGTCCAGTCAAAACTTCCACTGAACTGCATCGATAACGTGTGTACATTTCCCTGTACCGAGAGAAAAAAAGAGCATTGTTCGGACTGCTGTGGATTTGCATTATGAATGATTTTTTACAGGTTTCTCAGGCTTCTTCATTTAGGTGTACAACTTCAATTGCTATAATCATTAATTTAGTTCAGTATGATTTTTATTTCTATAGCATGTCTTACAATAGACATGGTCACAAAACAGGTTCATAGCAATCTGATGTCGATCTAAATTCCCAATGAGAAAGCCAGAGATGAGTGCGGAGAGGACAAACTCCTTGAAGGGCTGAAAGGCGTAGTCTCAAAAGGCAACCCAAGCTCTTCTTGGTAAAACCCGATCACATGTACAAGGGTAAATACTGTACAAAGACGTTGTTGAAAGGAATCAGATCTTCTTTTCCTTTCGGCTTTTTCCCTCTTTCAGGGGTCGCCACAGCGAATCATCTGATTCGCACATTTTGATTTGTCATACGTCGGATGCCCTTCCAGACACAACCCTTTAGCAAGGGGCAGAAACACACTGACGGCTTTGCAGCTACTCTTTACGAAAGTCAGCAATGGTTCCTTTACATGAACCTCTCACCATAGACAGTGAGAGACATGGCTGGCCTTTGATTACCCAGTTAGCTGCACATGGGGAGGGGGGGGGGGGGTCCAGTGACAACCACGTAGAGAGTGGGACTCGAACTCACCAACCTTAGGATCAGCGATCCAACGCCCTATACCACTAGACCACCACTGCCTCGTTGAAAGAAATCAGATATGGTCAATATAAGCACATCGTAAATGAGAGTAATGGTTAGGACACCGCACTCTTTGCAGAAACAGTCTTTAGGTACAAATCTACAGTATTCACATGAGATTATTAAATGAAACAAGCCTGATATACAGTGGCTCCAATAAGTATTGGACAACGTAAAAATGTGCAAGTTCACCCATTTAAAAAGATGAGAGTTTGTAATTTTCATCATCGGTACACATCAAGTTTGAGAGACAGAATGTAAAAAAAAATCCAGGAAATCACATTGTATGATTTTTAAACAATTTATTTGTGAAAATGGGAGGCCAATAAGTATTGGGCAGCCAGTAAAAGTTACTTTTAATACTTTGTAAAGCCTTGGTTGGCAATGACAGGTCAAACGGTTCCTGTAGTTCTTGACCAGGTCTGCACACACTGTAGTTGGTATTTTGTCCCACTGCTCTGCACAGATCTTCTCTAGAGCTGTGATGTTTGAGGGCTGTCGCTTGGCAACTCGGAAGTTTTAACTCCCTCCACAGGTTCCCGATTGGGTTGAGGTCTGGAGACTGGCGAGACCACTCCAGAACCTTGATATGCTTTTTACGGGGCCACTCCTTGGTTTTCTTGGCTGTGTGCTTTGGATCGTTATCATGCTGGAAGACCCAGCCATGTTTCATCTTTAATGCTCTGACCGAGGGAAGGAGGTTTTTACCCAAAATGTCACAACACACAGCCCCATTCATGTTGCCATTGATACGGTGCAGTCTTCCTGTCCCTTTTGCAGAAAAGCATCCCCAAAGCATGATGTGTCCACCCCCATGCTTCACAGTAGGTATGGTGTTCCTGGGATGCAACTCAGCATTCTTCTTCCTCCAAACACGGCGAGTGCTGTTTAAACCAAAAAGTTCAATTTTGGTCTCATCTGACCACATCACATTCTCCCAATCCTCCTCTGGATCGTCCAGATGGTCTTTAGCATATTTCAGACGGGCCTTTACATGTTTGTTGTTTAGTAGGGGAACCTTTCGGGCAATGCAGGATTTCATCTCATGACGACGTAGTGTGCTAGTTATTGTCATCTTTGTGACGGTGGTTCCTGCCGTCTTCAAATCATTGACCAGTTCCTGCCGTGTAGTTCTGGGCTGATTACTCACTGTTCTCAGGATCCTTTGAACCCCACGAGGTGAAATCTTGCATGGAGCGCCACGCCTAGGGAGGTTGTCAGTGATGTTATACTTCTTCCATTTTCTAATAATGTTTCCAACTGTTGATCTTTTCTCACAAAGTTGTTTACCAATTGCAGTTTGACTCATCCCAGCTTTATGCAGTTGTACAATTTTATCTCTGGTGTCTTTGGGAAGCTCTCTGGTCTTGGTCATGGTGAAGACTGCAGTCTGACAGTTTGAAGGTGTGTGCAGGTTTGAAGGTGTCTCATGCATCTAATCAGTTCAAAAGGTCTCATTCATACTATTAACGAGTGGGGGCCGCAATAATGTTTGTTTTCTAGCTGCCCAATACTTATTGGCCTCCCATTTTCACAAATAAATTGTTTAAAAATCATACAATGTGATTTCCTGGATTTTTTTTTACATTCTGTCTCTCAAGCTTGATGTGTACCTATGATGAAAATTACAAACCTCTCTTATCTTTTTAAATGGGGGAACTTGCACATTTTTACATTCCCCAATACTTACTGGCCCCACTGTATTTGGGCATGAATTATTTTGGGAACTATTGATGTGAGCTCATACATAACAACACAAGGTGGCGAAACCGGTTATCAGAACAAATCAAGGAGGCTCGTATAGTAAAAGGGGCACAGCGACAGACTTGTCTCAAGATAAGGTATCAATAAAGTACGCATACAGGATTTTCATTACAATCATTCTGGAAAATATGCTCAGGGTTCAATAGACAGGAATGAGATCAAAAGAAAACCAGAATTTCTTCATTCAGCAGGTCCTGGTGCATATTGGCCGTACTGGCAATACTAGGACTATAAAGCATAAATGGGTGGAACAGTTGCGCCCATTCCTGCTCCTGGTGATCTACCTTCTCGAAAACCTAAATTATGACCACCTGACCATCCAGTAATCGAATCAAGCTGTATCATTTGGAAATAAAAGTCCTACAGTATGAGATTTGGGGTGCCTTTTGTAAAAATTGTTTCCTCTTGATATTGAATGGACACCATGTTATCCGCCAGGTAGGAATATGGTGGATGCTCACATTTCAGGGTTGTCTCTGACACCCCAGTCAGGCCAACACCATCTCGGCTAAATGGAAAGTTTCAAAAAAACACATGAGTGAATAAAGTTATGTCTGGTTGATAGATTGACAGACAAACACTCACAGACAGGTGGATGACAGCAACAAATGTACCATAAAATTATGGATGATACGTCACAATAACCAAGCAAACATCATTCTAATTGAGTGAACTCAGCTGACACCCAGGGTGTGTGCGATAGAACGCAGAGGAAGCGGCTCTGTCAGTAACATAAGGAGCGGGGGGGGGAAGCGCAAAAGAAAGATGAGGGGAGAGATAGTACGGGCTGAACGAGTCTGATAGAAAGACAGACTGATAAGAGAAATGGAAGAGCAACAGAGGGATGTTGACAGATTTATAAAGACAAAGAGACAGATACAGACACAATATACACTGCCAACAGAAACAGTAAGATATAAGACTTTTTAATGGCTTTCTCTCTCTCTCTCTATCTCTCTCTCTCTCTCTCTCGCTCTCACACACACACACACACACACACACACACACACACAAACACATAACATTATTATCTTATGTATTTCTCTTCCACTCAAACACACTTGAACTTGAGTCTAAAGAATTGGGCAGAGTGCCCTTTGAACCCACCATATGAGATACATGTCATTATCAAATATTCATGCTATGGATTTGTCTCATGAATTATTCATCAGGTCATCTACTCCCTCTTTTGCTCCCCCATGAGTGGAGGGATCAACTGTGTTTGTGTGTGTGTGTGTGTGTCTGTGCCCGGTGTTGATAGGACGTGCCAGTGCAAGTGTGTAATCACGGTGAACTCTCAAACACATTAAACTATCAAGGTGGTCAAGTACTTCCCCTCGCCGTCACACTGCTCCTCCTTCCACTTGCACATTTAGATATTCTAATTTCACACATGCTCTCTCTCTCTCTCTGTCTCTCACACACTCATGCACGCACACTCACACACACACACACACACTCACACACACACACACACACACACACACACACACACACACAGTGGAAAATGGCAAATTTGTGAAGCAAAAGAGTGGCGATTATTCTTATTATATTACTTTTCGTGTAAGACACATGGATATGGAAGTGTTGAGGTAATAGTAACTGTAGAAACACATATTGTTGTGGAGTTGTAATTCTAGGTCACAGAGGGGCATAATGGTTAGCATGTCCACCTCATAGCAAGAAGCACCTGTATTCAAGTCTCAGGCTCAGCAAGGACATGAAGTTTGCATTTTCTCCCTATGTATGCATCAGTCCTCAAGGGCAGTGGTGGGTGACCTTGTGGTATAGGGCGCTGGATCACTGATCCTAAGGTTGGAGGTTCGAGTCCCACTCTCCACAAGGTCATCACCCCCATCCTAAGTGCAGCTAACTGGGTTATCAAAGGCCGGTCATGTCTCTCACTGTCTATGGTGAGAGGTTCATGTGAAAGAACCATTGCTGACTTTCGACAAGAGTAGCTGCATAGCCATCAGCATGTTTCTGCCCCTTGCTAAAGGGTTATGTCAGGAAGGTCATCCAACGTAAAAATTGATGCCAAATCAAACATGCGAATCAGATGATTCGCTGTGACAACCCCTGAAAAAAAAAAGGGGGAAAAAACCCAAAAGGAAAAGAAGAAGTAAAGAAGTATGCATCAGTTCTCTGGATTCTACATTAGGCACATTAGGCTAACTGGTTGTTTTAAATAATTACCTCTAGGTATGACTGCAAATTACTGTGTGTGTGTGTGTGTGTGTGTGTGTGTGTGTGTGTGTGTGTGTGTGTGTGTGTGTGTGTGTGTATTGGCCTTGCAATGGACTGGCGAGCTGTTGAGTGTGTACAGAGATGGCCAAGATCGCCTCCAGGTTCCCCATGACTCTAGAATGTTTAAGCAGTTCAGCAAATGAATGAATGATGCTGTTATCTTTGAATTAAATTAAACAATTAAATTAAATTAAAAATGTCGGCCATATTGGGTAAGACTTTCAAATGTAGTGAGCAAAGCTAAAAACGTATCCTCCGAATAGTTACCCCATAAGAAACTATCACTGCTGTATGACGGCAGGCAGAATTGAATGGAATGCTGGTCCATCAAAGGGCTCCAAAAACACAAACATTCAAATGTGCATGCAGAATTAGAATCCATGCATTCATTCATTTACAAAAGTGCTTATTCCTAATATTAGGGTCACGGAGATGCTGGTGCCTGTATCAGCGAACACTTGATGAAGGCGGTCTAAACCATGAAGAGCTCGCCAGACCATCGCAGGGCAACATACACAAATCCATTCATACCCATATCCACACCTAGGTTCAGTTTGGAACAGAAAAACAACCTGACGTGAAGGTCTTTGGACTGTGGGAGGAAACCCACTCAAGCATGGAGAGAATATGTAAACTGCACATAAGAACACATGAGCCCAGGATCCAGACCGAGTAGCTTCTTCCCGTGAGTTGGATGTACTAACCATTATGCCACTGTGCCCAATTAGAATCCATTGGTTCATTCATTCATTCATTTTTTGAAACACTTAATCCTAATTGTGGTCATGGGGAGGCTGGCACCCATCTCGGCTGACTCTGGGTGAGGGCAGAGTAGACCCTGGACAACTTGGCAGGCCATCGCAGAGCAGAAACACACTGACGGCTATGCAGCTACTCTTGTCGAAAGTCAGCAATGGTTCTTTTACACCTATCACCATAGACGGTGAGAGACGTGGCTGGCTTTTGATAACCTAGTAAGCTGCACTGGGGGGATGGGGGGCACAGAGTGACAATCGTTGACAGTTGGGCTTGAACCCCCAACCTCAGTATGGGTAATCCAGCATCTTACCACTGGGCCACCACTACCCCCAAATAGAATTATATACAATCCACCGACATGCATATTTCTCGGAAGTGCGAAGAAATCAGAGAATCACGCAAATCTACGAAGACATGAGAACATCAAAACTTCTGAACAAATAGTTAACTGAGATCAGGTTGGAAGTATGGACCCAGTTATGAGGTAGCAGTGCTACCTGCTGCATTAATATGCTACCAGGGAGTCTAAGTTAGGAACAAGTAATTTGTTCTCATCCCAAAAACAGAGTTGAGGCTCCTGACAATTTCATCCTGTGTCACTATTGGAACATTTGAAGTGGGCCACCAATTCAGCTGAGAATGATGAAGAGACATGTCAAATAGCTGACAAAGACCACTAAGTCTAATGGCACATGATGAGTTTTCTGATATCTCACTTCCACTCTTAGAAAATTAAATTACATGGCCAAAAGTATTTGGACTCCAGCACGACATCCACGTATGGTTCTTTCCCAAAATGTTTAAGCACAGAATTGCATAGGATGGCTTTGTATGCTGTAATACTACAACGAACCTTCACTTGAACTTAAAATTGTTCCAGCATGACCTCTGTGTACAAAGTGAGCTTCATGAAGACATGATTAGCCAAGAATACTGCCCTCGAATCCAATAAACACTTTTCGGACAAACTGCTATTCCAATCACACCCCAGGTCTCCCTGCTTGACCAAAACTCACTCATCATCTGGATGAATAGACACATTCCCTTAGTTACACTCCAAAATTTATGTAAAGCCTTTATCAAAGTATGGAGCTTATTATACCAGAAAAGAGACACTAAGCATATAATGGGATGTCCAAGAAGCATATACTATAAGTGTTATGGTCAGATATATGGCCCTATAGTGTATAGGACTACGGCACATTGAGCGACTCGGCGGTTAAGAGTCTAAAATAATGATGGACAGAATTCTCAGAGCTACTGCCAGACGCTTGCTTAAAAAAGATTTCCTTTCAGCTTTTCCCCTTCATCAGGGGTCGCCACGGCGAATGATTCGCACGTTTGATTTGGCATAGGTTTTTACGTCGGATGCCCTTCCCGACACAACCCTTTAGCAAGGGACAGAAACACGCGGACAGCTTTGCAGCCTACAACTACCTTAAAATAAAATGTACGATTACAGATAGCACAGTATATTTGGTCCTCAGCGTTAATCTTTGCAATCAATGCACTAAAGTAACTCTAAACACTGTGAAGGTCAGAGAAGTTAACATTCAGAAGCAGCGTTTGTGTGTCAGGCCAGTTTGGATAGCTTTTGTGAGTGCTGTGTGTCACCCGGTTATGTTGTGTCTGTGTTATGATGTAACTCTACCAAAGTTAGCAGGTGTGTATGTTTCAATACAGTTCCAGCAGAGTTCACAGGTGTGTGCCAATGCACCATGTTGTGTGTGTGTGTGTGTGTGTGTGTGTGTGTGTGTGTGTGTGTGTGTGTGTGTGTGTGTGTGTGTGTGTGTGTAAATCAGCTGATTAACAATCAGTGGGTATTCTTTTAGCTCATTGTGTTGTGCCAGTGTTTATCTGGGGTGGATCATGACTTGGTGACAGATTTGGGCTGAGAATATATGACTATTTGTCTGTATGTGTGTGTGTGTGTGTGTGTGTGTGTGTGTGTGTGTGTGTGTGTGTGTGTGTGTGTGTGTGTGGGTGGGTGGGTGTTAGTAATGTCCATGTTTCTGCTGTAGTTTTCATCATGTTGACTCATTATATTATATATACACGCAGTAGTCTGTGTAGTGTTTGTTTAGAAAGTCAGCATGATTTTTTATTTTTTTTCCTTTATACATTCACGATGCATCTGAATGTGCTAACATGAACGTATATCTGTGTGCTGCAGAACATCTAATTTAGAAAGTCATCCTGTAGACTGGACGTGCTGGTCCTAATTTAGGCCAGCGTCCATTAATAATGAATATCCAAAATAGCTGTACCACAAATCAGACTCCCTGGACACTCACTGCCACTTAGGCACTGCAGAACCTTCAGTTAAATGACATACTGTGGGCGCGCGCGAGCGCACACGCACACACACACACACACACACACACACACACACACACACACACACACACACACACACAGATATAAGCACAAACAAAAAGCTGTCATTCTTCTCTCTTCTTATTCTTAATATTTTAAATGCACAGGTACTTCATCTCATTTGCATTCTGTGCATTCTCTTTCAGTCTATGTATGTGTGTGTGTGTGTGTGTGTGTGTGTGTGTGTGTGTGTGTGTGTGTGTGTGTGTGTGTGTGTGTGTGTCTGTGGGTGAATAATGCAGTGTTATGGTCTTTTCCCTGAGGAGAGCTGTCTGTCCCTCAATAGTAATAAAAGCACTTCATTAAATCAGTTCATTTCTCAATGGGCTCATCATAGACTGCAGGCTCATATAGGCAGACAGGACCGCACTATTCTACAATGCAGCCCGCTTAAGAAAGGTTTAGAATACAGCACTAATATTAACATGTAAGCCTACTCAAGGTGAAGCCACAGGAGAGGAATTCACAGACCATTATATTATGAAATGATAGGCATATATATATATATATATATATATATATATATATATATATATATATATATATATATATATATATATATATATATGGGTTTTATTATTTTTTTTACCTTGCTCTGTCGTTTTAACAGTGATACTCCATGGTGAATGTTAATAGAAAAAAACAAATCATGCCTTTAACATAATTATTAATATATTACCACATTTTAGCTACGGTGTGTTAGCTAATTGTTATTCTGTGCCACTTTGTGGCATTTACACTGACTGCTATGTTATTCATATAACACTGCTAGATATTTTAATATGGTAGAAGGAACTATTTCTCTATATTGAACACCCTGTTGTAGGATTGAGCATACTGTACATTACAACACTTAATTCCCCACAACACAACCAAAGGACCACATTTAGAAGTACATAATAGATTTTCTCGCCGTATTCCGTCAAGTTCATATAAAGGAACAATAAATGAATAGTAATTATGTATGTAACTGTGATTCATTGAGCACTTGATAGCTGCCAGAGATGGTGAAAATAATCTGGATGCCTTGTTTATAGCTTGAAATCCCATGCTGAAATTGCCTAACAAAGTCATAAAGTGGCAATATGTTTGGATCAAAGTAGGCTCAGAATGACCTTGGCAATATTTAGTTATCTAACGATGTAACATGAACCTCAATTACAAACAATATGCAGCCAAAAGTGTGAGTCTTGGCCAAACTCTTCCCACAAAGTTGGAAGCATGTACATTTGTTTAAAGCTGATATCTAATCTAATAGTCTAATCTGTTGGGTTTTTACACCAGAGCCTCGTGGCTCATCAGGCCGGAGCTTATCCCCGGTTTCCGTAGCATGAAGCGACAAGGAGTTGAACTCCCCCCTGGATGGGATGCTTAGTCCATCACAGGTTACCTTCCCAGTATATTTTTACTGGTACCCATTTATACTGCTGGGTGAACAGAGGCACACTTGTGGTTGAGACCTTGCCCAGGGGTCTTAGCACAGTGAGGGTCTCAGTGGGATTTGAACTCACAACCTCCCGATCATGAGCGCAGCACGATAACCACTACGCCACCGGCCCCACTAAAGCTGATATGCTGTACCATTAAAATTATCTGTAAGGTATCCAAGCAAAATGTTATTTGTATAGAATCGATGATTTTAAATTGGAAGTCCAGTGCAAAGGTATTGGTGGATCACAGTGGACAAAAGAGCCTTGTTCCTGTTTAAAAGGTTGTAATGAAGTTATAAGTCTCGAGTGAGATTTTATTAATAGTGTTTTGGGGTCCCGCAGTGTGCACTATAGACTCTTTAGTGTAGACTGGTGAAAGGGGGCTTGTACAGAAAATAGAGAGGTCAGTTGTCAGCCAGTGTTTTGTGTTCTCACGTGTTGTGAGGTTCTGCTTGGGAGAGTAACAGTTGACAAAATGTTGATGGCAAAGGGGTTCATCTGAAATAGTGCCAAACCTTTTTCACATCTGGAACACCAAATATGAGTGCAGACGCCACTCTCTAGGGCTTATGCTCTGTCTTGGCAGCGCATCCCTTTGCACCATTGTGAATTCCCAGTTGGCAAATTTCTCACAGTTCGTCTAAACTTTAATGGGTCCACCTGAGTAGTTTTTGTGGAGGGTGGTGTGAGCCATCTGACTTGGTGCCAGCCTAGTGATTAACATAAGACTTTCACAAAGTTGCCTGAATGTCATAACATAGATATGAGGAATTTAATCTCAGTTCCTCAGTGCTCTCAGTTCCAGCTGGTTGATGGATTCTGATCTCACACCTGGGCTCCACAAATATAATATATAGGACATAAAATAAAAACTGGCTGAATCCTTTGTGGATCAGATATCGGTGTTCTGGGATTAGGGCATCCCTGTGCATCACAGATTAAATGTATTACACTCTATCACCCTGAAAGTTTCATGATGTTGCTGTGCTGGACGTACCTTTAAAAGTTCTATGTTGAAGCCTGAACAGAGAGTTCAGAAGATCTAATCACGAGACACGAACACGAGACAATTGAAAAAAAATGTTGTGTAAACTGGCTAATTTTTTATATCGCAAAACGTTGTATATAAATCATGGTAAATGGATTAGATAGATATTATTGGCACTATTATGAAAAAAAGAAGCCATGTGAACATGGTTCAGAAACACAGCTGTGTTCTCTGGGCCAAAGGTTATTTATAATGGATTGAGGCAAAATGGGAAAATTTTTCTGTTATGAGAGCAATTGAAATTTGAAACGATTTTTGTAAGACACAGACACCATGTCCTCCAGACTAAAGAGCAGAGGGACCATCAAGCTTGTTATCAGTGCTCATTTTAAAAGTCTACATCTCTGCAAACTGGATTCAGTGACAATGGCTTCTGGAAGTGTTTCCGACAATTTACAGGTTTTTCCATGGCAACCATGCCTTGCTTTTAATGTAGCACCGCCCGAGGTCCCAAAGATCACGTCATCCAATATTGATCTTTTGATGATGTCATGTTCTGTACATGATGAGATATTCAAAGTATTTATTTTTATTGTGAAATTATTCAATAATTTGTTGATGTGGATTTTTGCAGATTGGTGAGCCTTTGCCAGGATACTCTTTAAATACCCAATCATATTACTGACCGGGTTCAAATTAACCAGTTGCAAAATGATCATCAAGCTGTTTCCAACTTTTCTGAGATATGTTACTGCCATAAGATTCAAAATATATTTTTACTAAATTGTAATATAAAGATTTAAACACTGCCTAAAAGCAGCGGTATATGGTGCTGGATCACTGATCCTAAAGTTGGGGGTACGAGCCCCACTCACCACAGGTTGTCACTGTCGCCCCAGTGCAGCAAACTGGGTTATCAAAGGCAAGCCATGTCTCTCACTGTCTATGGCGAGAGGTTCATGTAAAAAAAAAAAAAAAAAAAAAAAAAACATTGCTGACTTTCGTCAAGAATAGCTGCAAAGCGGTCAGCGTGTTTCGGCCCTGCGATGGCCTGGCGAGCTGTCCAGGGTGTACTCTGCCTCTGCCTTCACCCGGAGTCGGCTGAGATGGGCGACCCTAATTAAAATTAAGCGGTGACAGAAAATGAACTAAAAGCGGCGCATCAAAAATGTGAATTTGTTTTGATGACGTCATAGTGTCATGTAATCATAACCTAATGACCGCTCCCTCCCTAAAGTTTTGATATTGTCTGAAACAGTTACGTTATTAAGATTTCTTCAATGAAATTCCAGTGTCACTACCGGGTTGCAAAATACCATTTTGCCGGATAAGTTAACTTCCGTAAGCACATTATATGCGCCACAAAAAGCCTTTCTATTCAAATGAGTAATTTGCATTCTGTGGCGGTAATCGTTTATATTGGCAGATAAAAATATGAAGACACCTACTGCATACGGAACATATAATTCTGTTACTATAACAGCTATACCGACTTTTCTTAAATATATTGCTCTGCTTGCATGCCACGGTCTCATTTAGAACATTTGACATTGTTTTCTGTGTTCTGTTGTGAATAAAACATGGGTTTATGAGATTCGCAGATCATCGCATTGTGTTTTTGTATTTACATTTTACGCTGTATCCTACAGCAGCATTTTTTTGGAAGTGAGGATGTATTAACGTAATGTGTGCGTGTGTTAGAGATGGTATAGCAGTCGATGAATAAGAACTTCCAGGTATTAAATTCAGGGGGTTTGTATAGATGCTGGAATGCATCAAGTGCTTAGAGGTGAATGGAGCTATTGAGTGACTCTGAAACCCAAAGCCAAACAGCAAAAGCCAAAGTCATGTATTGACTCATCTACTCATCTGAGACATGAGCAGACACACATATATACACACACACACACACACACACACACACACACACACACACACACACACACACACACACGGTGTGGGGGGGGGGGGGGGGACAAGACTCATTCACTCTGTCTTTTCTTGTCCTTTGTTGAGCTTCTGTTGTATGTACATCCCTGAACCCTGAGCCCTGACTCATCTCTATCGGGTCCTGTGTGTACTATATCTCTCTTGCTTGTGGCTGTGCACTCACAAGAGCCTTTTTTTTTGATTGGAGCAACCAATCATGGTAGCAGAATAGGAGGTTGTGTTTGTGTGTTGTATATTTATTTATTTTTGGGTGTGGGGTTTTGTGTGGGGTTTTGTGTGTGTGTGTGTGTGTGTGTGTGTGTGTGTGTGTGTGTGTGTGTGTGTGTGTGTGTGTGTGTGTGTGTGTGTGGTGCATATATCACCTAAAAACAAAAGGAAATTAAAAGAAAGGAGCAGGTATAAAAGGGGATGAAAGCAAGGGTGTAGAAGAGGCTGATTAGTTTAGCTCTTCCCTCTCAGTTTCAGGTTTTTTTTATCTTTGGTTTCAAAGGATGAACGTGATGGAAAATCATCCAACAGCTTCGGTACACGTAAACACATCACGGCATTCTAATGGGCAGAGCAGGCCGTTTCCACGACAACATGCCTGAAACATGTGCAGAGATGGAGGGTAGAGGAGGGAGGGGGGTGAGAAGGGATTCAGGAAAACGGCACACTCTATCTCCCTACTTCTCTCTCTCTCTCTCTCTCTCTCTCTCTCTCTCTCTCTTTCGCTGTAATATTTGTGCATATTTGGCTGTGAAAGCTGTTCACACAGTACCCTGTCTCATATTTGCATTAATTATCTTGTTTGTCACTAAGCATGCTGCAATGTCTGAACTTGTCTTCCCTGATGGGCTGCATTCCCGTTCCTTTCTCGTTCCCATAAACATTCGACAGCGTTCACACCTCCCTCAACATACTCCATATGATGACATCTTTCGAAACAGTCATATCAAGTCCAGCAAAGCCACAGTGCCTTCAGGCTCCAGACAGAGCTCTGGTCCAAAATGAGGTAGTACATTGTTATCATTTGTCCTTTGACACTTGGTACTCATGTCATAGACGTGTGTAGAATCCCTGGGCCCTTTGATTCAGAACACTGTTTCACTTCTTGCCAATGTTTACAGCATTATCTTCTTTCTGAGTTGATTGTGAACATGTTTTATTGTTAAAAATATAGCAACAGACTCCGTTGCTTATCTTCCCATTATATTTTACTATATTTCCTCCAATATGAACAGAAATATTATAAAACGTCATAAATATAAGCATGAAAAAAAAACATTGGTAAACCATGAACCAGAGGCTGGGTGCCATTTGTAACACATATACGTACATGAAATATTTATAAATCAGGTTTTTTGTTTGTTTGTTTGTTTGTTAGGGTTTTTTATTTTTATTTATTTATTTTATTTTATTTTATTTTTATTGGGGGGCATTTATATCACAATGCAAATGCAGAACATACTTGGCATGGTGACCCAAGTAAAATCTCAATCCTCAAGGTCATAAAAACATTGTTTCCCAATATTTAAAAATAGTTTCATAAAAGATTTATGTTGCTTCACTTCATTATTCCATATACATTTATTTTATTAATTAGCTGGATTATAGCTAGCAAGAAGTCATGTTTTGATGTAGGAGGCATAAACTTTTACTATTACAGGAGAAAAACACAAGGCTAATGGTGACTGTACATTTGGGATGCAATTAATTTGAATACATTACTGTATTTCCACTAAATCAGTATTGTGTTACAAGCCTATAAAATGTGAACATGAGCACTATGATTATTTTTATTTTTATTATTATTATTATAAATAACTTGACATAAATTTTAAAAAGGCATTTGGTTGGAACAAAAGGTGTATTCACTGTCATAAAGTGATTGCAGCAGGGAAACCGGTATGACATGTTAAAAGAAACAGTGCAAACAGGGTCGAATCAGGACACAGCAACAACGCGATATGGACCTAATTTATTACATTAGCAATAGCAATGATGTATTAACAAAGTAATTAAAACTTGTGACCTTGAAAAGTAGGTCAGGGTCACTACACACACCCATCCCAGCTCTCATAGTAGTAAACACGCATACTAACTTTGAAAGCCCGAGTCTCAATGCGTGGCAAGAGAAGGTCCAGAAACTGCCCCTATAACCTTGAAAAGTAGGTCAAGGTCACTCACACACAAACATCCTCGCACTCATTGTAGTGAGCCTATCAAGCTTGAAAGCATCAGCTTCAGCATGTGGCAATTAAATGTCTAGTAACTAATGTGTGACAGATGGACAGACAGATAAAACCCATTCCTAGAGCTCCTGAAGGGCAGGAGCCAAAAATGACATGAAATTGAAAAATATATAGAGTGGTAAATTAGAACTTTATTAAGATTCACATTTAGCAAACAGCCGGTCTCTTCCCCCACCGCCACCTGTTCATTTTTTATCCTTAGTACCTGCCTGGTTAGTTCCTGGTGGTTTAAATTACACTATTCATTAGTTTATATTTTATCCACTACCTTCAAATTTCCACCATTCATAAAAACAGTCTATCCATAGGTGGTTGGAATATGAAACATGGGCCATAGTACTGTAATGATACTGCACAAAACAAGGAGGCAGTGGAACAGACTGAAACTGATTTAGTGCTAGGCATCTGTAGAATAACTAGCATACGCCTTTATCCACCAGAATAGGATTTTATGCCCCTTATAAAAAGTATTTCTGAATGTTCAAAATATATTTATTTAGATCTATCCCTGTGGAATAATGAATTTGAACTGCATATCTACTTGTCAGAAACACTATGTTCCAACAGATTCAGTGTTCCAAATATTCTTCCTAAGAACACATTTACCAAAAGAAAAGGCACTTTATTCACTACACTGCACTGTCACCAAATGCCAGAGTTGCAATCTGTTTGGGTTCCACACTAATAACTTAGGAAGAAGTTGTTCCTATGTGATTTGATGGCTTGACGGACGGGCTTTATAAGAATAATTTCGCTTTTATTTCCCTCCTGCACTGATTTTGTTGCACAGAGAGAGAGAGAGAGAGAGAGAGAGAGAGAGAGAGAGAGAGGCCTGTTCATGTCATTTCTGACAGGAATTATGAATTATTATTCACATAACTACAGGTAGCCATTATTGCTAATCATTAGGTAGTGAAGGCAATCCAGTCAAATAAGATGGACAGCTGAAAAGCAGAAAGAAATAAAGAATGAAAGAGAAAAGCATAGCAGCAGGAAAAAAGAAAAAAAGGGGTAGAAAAGGCAAAAAGGTTTGATTGACCACATGCACAAGGCAGAAAATCCAGTGCTGATAGATATCAGCTCTCCACCTCTTGAACTTCTACTAGTGGCATTATGATGTTTTTCTTTTGCCTAAAACTCCCTTAAGTGCCCCAAAATGAATGAACATGTTTGACTGTGCATATAATCAAGAATGAGTACAACCACAATGATCCCATGAGTTCCTTAAGTTCAAATTCAGATTTTTTTTCTGAATAAATGTATTTTTTATTCTGTATAAGTCTGGCATAAAATATATATATATATATATATATACACACACACACACATACAGGGATCCCTTGCTACTTCGTATTTCAATTCATGCGGCTTCGGTGCATCGCGCTTTTTTTTTTTTTTTTTTTTAATATTTAGCGAAATTAAAAATAAGGAAATTAAGGAAGAATAGGGGGAAAAGTTAAAGAAAATGCCCCCAGTTATGCAAAAAAACTCAAAAAACTAACAAACAAAAAACAACCCTAAACCCCTCATCAAAACTTACATTTTTATGTGAGGTGTGCATCTGAATGTGTGTGCATTTATATTTTATTTACATCTTATGCGTTATTTTTGAATGTTTAATTGTTAGTATAAGCATTTATAGCGTTCCTTATGTATTTATTGATATCATATACACATTTACATGTACATATACGTCAGTCGGGGGGGGGTTTGATCCTAGTATGCGGAAGTCAGCGGTTGCAGGGGTCTCGGTCCCAATTAACAGCGGAAAGTGAGGGATCCCTGTGTATATTATTAAAAATATACATTAAAAAATAATGCATGAGATGTAAATAAAATATAAATACACACATGCAGATGCGCACACGTGCATGCACGCAGATGCACTTGCACGCACTCAGATGTGCACCTCACAAAAACGTAAATAGTTCTGATGGGAGGTTTTGGGTTGTTTTTTGTTTGTTTCGGGTTTTTTTTTTTGTTGTTGCATAATTGGTCTTGTTTTTCTTCCTTAATTTCCTTATTTTTTAATTTGATAAATTAAAAAAAAAAAAAAAAAAAAAACACAATGCACTGAAGTCGCATTAATTGAAGCGTAAAATAGCGAGTGTATATATATATACATATACAGGGATCCCTCGCTACTTCAATCTTCATTTAATGCGGCGTCAGTGCATTGCAGTTTTTAAAAAAAAAAAAAAATTCATTGAATTAAAAAATAAGGAAAGTAAGAAAGAATAGGTGGAAAGGTGAAGGAAAATGTCACAAATACAAGGCAAATTATGCAAAAAAAAAAAAAACCTAAACCAACTAAACCTCTAAACCAACACAAACAAAAAAAAAATCAACCCAAAATCTCCTGTCAAAAATGGAGACATTGTTGCATCTGTGTGTGCATGTGTCTGCGCAGCCACGCTCCTTTCTGCTCGAGCCCTATATTAAGTGTACCTCAGAATAATCTTTAATCATATTTCATATATATATTTATGATCTAGCCTTCTGTAGATTTTATTCCATTTATATACATTTATAGCATTGTATATGTTTTTATTGAGATTATATACACATATACATGTACGTATACGTCAGTCGGGGTGGGGGATGGGGGTGATCCTACTTTGCTGATTTCGATGGTCGCATGGGGATCTCCGTCCCAATTAACCACGGAAAGTGAGGGATCCTTGTGTGTGTGTGTGTGTGTGTGTGTGTGTGTGTGTGTATATATATATATATATATATATATACATATATACATACATACATATATACATACATACTGTATACAGGTCCTTCTCAAAAAATTTACATATTGTGATAAAGTTCATTATTTTCTGTAACACATATCCGCATATCACACACACATCCACAAAGGCACAATGCAGCTCCCTCTGATCTCTGCACTTCTCTATTAACATCCTCAAAGCAAACACTGCATCTGTGGTGCTCTTTCTTGGTATGAAACCAAACTGTTGTTCACAGGTGCTGGCCTCTGCCCTTAGTCTAGCTTCCACTATTCTTTCCCATAACGTCATCGTATGGCTCATCAACTTTATCCCTCTGTAGTTGCCACAGCTCTGCACGTCTCCCTTGTTCTTAAAAATGAGCACCAGCACACTTCTCCTCCATTCCTTCGGCATCCTCGCACTCTCTAAGACTTTGTTGAATATTCTTGTCAGAAACTCTACTGCTACTTCTCCTAGATACTTCCATACCTCCACCGGTATGTCATCAGGACTAACTGCCTTTACACTCTTCATCCTCTTCAATGCCCTCCTCACTTCACCCTTACTAATCTTTGCTACTCTTTTTTTCTCTGTTTTCTCATTCATCAGCTCTTTAAAGTACTCTTTCCATCTTCCCAGCACACTTATGTCATCAGTCAATACATTTCCCACTCTGTCCTTAATCACTCTAACTTGCTGCACGTCCTTCCCATCTGTATTTTTCTGCTGTGCCAACCTCTATAAATCATTTTCTCCCTCCTTACTGTCCAACCCATAACACAAGTCATCATACACCCTCTGTTTGGCCTTTGACACTGCTACCTTCGCCTTACACTGTGTCTCCCTGTACTCCTGTTCACTCTCTTCAGTCCTCTCTATGTCCCACTTCTTCTTAGCTAACCTCTTCCTTTGTACACACTCCTGCACTTCCTCATTTCACCACCAATTTCCTTATATACTTTCCTTCCAGAGGACACATCAAGTACTCTCCTACCTGTCTCCCTGATCATATTAGCTGTATTTGTCCAGTCATCTGGAAGCACTTCCTGACCATCCAAAGCCTGTTTCAATTCCTCCTTGAGGACAACATGACACTCTTCCTTTTTCAGCTTCCATTACTTTGTCTTCTGCTCTGCCTTTGCCTTCTTCACCTTCCTCACCATCAGCGTCATCCTGTACACCACCATCCTATGCTGTTTGGCAGCACTCTCACCCACTACTACTTTGCAGTCACTGACTTCCTTCAAATTACATTGTCAACACAAGATGTGGTCTACCTGTGTGCTCCTACCTTCGCTTTTATAAGTCACCCTATGCTCCTGTCTCTTCTGGAAGAAAGTATTTACCACAGCCATTTCCATCCTTTTTGCAAAAATCTATCAACATCTGTCCTTCTGTGTTCCTGTCCTGGATACCAAACCTGCCCATCACTTCCTCGTCTCCTCTATTGCCTGCACCAACATGTCCATTAAAGTCTGCACCAATGACCACTCTTTCACCTCTGGGGGTACTCTGCATCACATCATCTAACTCACTCCAGAATCTCTCCTTCTCTTCTAGCTCACATCCTGCCTGTGGTGCATAAGCACTAACAACATTGAACATCACACCTTCAGTTTCTAACTTGAGGCTCAT
>CM045745.1:23010281-23017781 GCA_024760905.1 Plotosus lineatus
TCAGCTTAGATAGTTAGTTATATACACTGAAGTCGGTGCTACTGGTTTTCGCCCAGATCGTTTTCGCCAAAAATGGAAAGGACGTTTTTCGTCCAATTTATTTTAATAATTTTTTTATATGGCGGGAAAAGGATAAGTAACGTAAACATATATACACATATATACACACATATATACAAAGTTTATTTAGGGTTAGGTTAGGTTAATTCTCACCTCTCAATAAGGGAAGTGTCACAAATCTGTAAATAATTATTAAAAAGTGAATTCAATAAAAAAAATAAAAAATAAAAATTTAAGTTGGGAGAAAAACAGTATATAATAGTCTCGAACTAGTCATGACTGTTTCCATTCTTTTCCTGTACTGAAGTAACAGGATATGAGCTGAGATCCTAGTAGCAAGTTTAACTATAAAATCTACATAAATATGTGCAAACCTTTTATACCCATATACAGTAGGCCCTTGACTATTCGCGGTTTTGCACCCACGGTTTGAGTATTCGCTGACTGCCGAGCAACCGGCACGTGATTCAAATTCAGCCAATGGCTGTCCTCCTTTCTCCTGATTGGTTGAGCTCATGTCCCTCCCCTTTTTCCTCATTCACGCACACGTTGTCGATGAGCCTCTTTTTTTGTGTGTGTTTTAATTACCAGTTAAGCGCTATGATACCACTCAAAAGCTATGCGTCTTCTCTGGCTGAGCGATAGAAAACGATGGATGTCTCTTCTGAAGAAATAAGACTTTCTTCTGAGAAACGGCAGTTTTCTCTGAACTGTTGTATTAAAATCTTTTTCAATTATTATTCCAGTACAATACCTAAGTTCATGTTTATGCGTGAGATTTTATGTTCTGTAGCATGTTTAACAAACGATACCAAAGGGATAAACTTTATTACAGTACTCTTCATGTCCTTTTACATTGAAGTTGGAGTGACGTCTTGGAGTGACATCTCCAAGATGGTGCTGCCCAGAGGGCGACATTGCAGAGTTCTCGGAGTCAAATTGTTTCTTTGTTCGTTTTATTTGTTGTTTTTTTTGTTCGTGTTTTGCAGTATGCTCGTCTACGACCGGTCGACTCTACTACAGCTATAAGATCGGAGTATCTTCGGGCGTGTATAACTAAGCACGCTCAACTGGGCTTGTTCGCCAGGGTGCAGCTAGCAGAGCTAATATGCTGTGGTAGGCAGCTCAATGCGAGCCGCACCCCAGCTGACAAGAAGCCCAGGTGAGAAGGGGCCGAACGATGACTCCGGCGCTTGAGATTGCAGGGGATGAAGACCGTGTAGCCGGCTGGTGCAACCGCCTCGAGCCATGTTTCACAGAAACACAGTCCTGTAGATCCCTCTGCGCTGCAATCTGAGCATGAAGCTCGCCCATCTTGTTTCGCAGGGACTGAACATTTTCAAGCAGTATGGCCGGAAGTACTAACCAAGCCTCTGAGAACTCCGCCTGGGCTTATTGCTAGCCAGGGTGCGGTTAGCATTGAGCTCCATAGCAGCTCAAGATAGAAGTTGTTGCATACTTAGTTGCCCAAAGCTGAAGCTGCTCATAGCTGTAGTAGGGTCGACCGATCATAGACGAACATAGTGCAAAACATGAACAAACAAATAAAACAAATTAAAACGAACAAAGAAACAATTTGACTCTGAGAACTCCGTGACGTTGCCCTCTGGGCAGCACCATCTTGGAGACACCACTCCAAGACGTCACTCCAAGTTCAATGTAAAAGGACACAAAGCGTAATAAAGTTTATCCTTTTGGTATCATTTGTTAAACATGCTACAGAAAATCTCACACACAAACATTCTCAGAATTAACTTAGGTACTGTACTGGAATAATAACTAAAAAAAACTTTAAAACGAGTGCTTTACAACAGTATATGCTATACAATGTTTTCTTTTGTCATCAATAAATATAACAGTAAAAATTGAAAAGTTTTTCTTACTCATTAATACAGTATTAATGTAGTAAAATGTAGTAATGAGTAAGACTGTCTATAGAATGTGTTTAAGAAGCATATTTCGCCGGGTGGCGGGGTTCTCCCTTAGAGATAAGGTGAGAAGCTCCACCATCCGGGGAGAGCTCGGAGTAGATCCGCTGCTCCTCCGCATTGAGAGGGGCCAGTTGAGGTGGCTCGGGCATCTGGTTAGAATGCCCCCCGGATGCCTCCCTGGTGTGGTGTTTCGGGCATGTCCAACCGGGAAGAGACCCCGGGGTCAACCTAGAACACGCTGGAGGGACGAAGTCTCTCGGCTTGTCTGGGACCGCCTCGGTGTCCCCCCGGGAGTGTTGCAGGAAGTGGCTCGGGAGAGGGACGTCTGGACCTCTTTGCTCAGGTTGCTGCCCCCACGACCCGACCCTGGACTAAGCGGAAGAAGATGATGATGATGATGATTTTAGTGCATGTAATAGATACACATTATTTTACTTCCGGCTGCTCATTCGCGCATGTGACGTGATACATGGGGTTTTACTTCCGGGTACAGAACTCGCAAATTATCTCGATTCGCGGGAGCACTCGGAACCGAACCCCCGTGAATGTCGAGGGCCTACTGTATGACGTACTTGTTTGTGTGACGTTCTTTTTGGTGCTGTAGTAGCCTCTACTGTTCCCTTCTTTCCTTCTGGGAAGCCTTTCACTAAAGTTTGGCACGTGGCTGTGGGAATTCCTGCCCATTCTGCAACAGAAGTATTAGGAAGGTTGAGTACTGATGTTGGGTAAGGAGTCCTGACATGTAATTGGTATGCCAGTTCATCCCAAAGGTGTTCAGTGGGGTTGAGGTCAGGCCTCTCAAGTTCTTCCACTGCAAACTTGGTATACCATGTGTGCTGGGATAAGTGTGTATTGTTGAAGGGGAATCTTAATATTAAATCATATAGAGACATTCTAGAAAACTGTGTTTCCAAGTTTCAAGAAGGAAGACACATTTTCAGTTTACATATCACACATATTTTGCCATTTAATGTACCATTGCATAAAAACGTTGGGCTGATGTAGCCATTAACCCTCATGCTAAATTCATACATTGATAAAAAAAAATTCCTGATTTATTAGCTGCTAGCCTGAGTAATGTTTCAAGCTAATTTATAATACAAGTACAGTTTTATATATTAGCAGACCTGGAGTATTATTGACAGTGTTCACTGTAAAACATTATCTCTGTTATAATTACACAGCTATAATCTTTTCACTGTCACAGCCATGCCATATTAAAATGTTAAGAGACATTTTCACATAATCTCAAAATGGTTAAAGTAAAGAAAAGCTATGATTATAATAACCAAATGGCATTAAGTGACAAAGTGGATTCCCTCGAGCTGTTGTAGATAACTCATACAGACAGACTATATTGATATATAATACCAATTATATATTGATAGCTGACCAAAAAAAAAATTGAACCACAATGGTGTCTACACTGCTTTCCGTGAGTGCATGTGTTTATATGTATGTATGTATATATACACAGGTATGTGTGTGAGATATATATAAATATATACATACATATAAATATATACATATACATACATATACATATATACATACATACATACATATATATATATATATATATATATATATATATATATATATATATATATATATATATATATATATATATATATATATATATATATATATATATATATATATATATACATACATATATATATATATATATATATATATATATATATATATATATATATATATATATATATATATATATATATATATATTTTTTTTTTTTTTAATGCTGTATTAATCTAACAAGAGAAATTTTGGTGTGCAAAAATAAACCCATCTAAACACACACACACACGCGCGCGCAGCAGTGGGCATTTACAGTGCATCACCTGGAGAGCAGTTGGCATTTAGGTGCCTTGCTCAAGGGCACTTTAGAAGTGTAGGTGGAGGTGTTGCTCACTCACTCCTCACCATGCATATTTCCTGCCAGGTGGCAGCTAAGGCAGAACCAGTGCTCCCAAACTCACTTCTCTAACCATTAGGCCAGAGATGCCCCAACCATGTGAGGCGCTCCACCGAATGTACGCGCTTGTCGCAAGTGACATATGGTTCTTGTGAGACAAATCGCGGCTTATATGGGCTTCCTATCTTTCAAGTGAGCAAGTGCGCGTTGAATACTTGTTTAGTCGGAAGTCCGGATACGTCGCGCTTTGTCTCACAAGCACCATACGTCACTTGCGACAAGCGCCTACATTCGGTGCAGCGCCTCACATATTTGTGATACGTATGTAATGATATATGTAATTTACAATATTCTAAATGATAGTAAAGGACGTACAGAAATGTTTTTACAGAATAAAAAAGAGTGATGTAATCATAACAGTAATCTTCATGAAGGTTGACATAACATGACATAATGATATGCCTTTCACTCATATTTCATTTCATTTTATTGATAGATTTTAACTTTATCCTATTTTGTGTAACTGCCATGTAATCTGTTGGTTTTTAAAACCCATTTTCTCCAAATTTGCTTATTTGCCAGCTTCCACTGACAGGGTGGCATGTCAAGATGTGTAGGTAGGTGGACTGGCTCCAATAAATTGCCCCTAGGGGTGAATGTGTTGCTTGTGATTGACTGGAGTCCCAGTCCAGGCTGTATTCCCACTTGTGTCTCATATCTATTGGGCCAGCTCTGGATTCATTATAAATCTGACCAGGATAAAGAAGTTAATGAGGATGAATTAATGAAATTAAACATATGCTGCCCAAAACCAAAAGGTAAAACAAATACGCCAATAAATACAACTACCATATCTCTTACTTACTGTAAACTACCCCGAGACTCACTGTGTACAATATTGCACCTTTTCAAGTATTTCCCAAGACTGTTACTAAATGTAGTGCTAAAATGGGCAAGTACACCAAAAACGGTGCGGTACTACTGGTATTATCATCCATAAATCCACCACTTCCACCTACTACCCCCAATGACACGATATGCTTGTTCAGGTGTTTCTTCAGCTTCTTGGACTTTTTTTATTGCAACACTTCAGCCCACACTGCCTGAGAACCTGCCATTTGCTTCAACATACTGATAGAACATGTGTGAACATGGAGCAAAGCAAACCAGACATCTGGTTTTCCAGCCTTTTATTTCATGTACAGAATATTACTCTGCAACTCTGGCATTATGTCTTCCATTGATTCGTTAATCCTTCAACCCAACCTGACTGCAGTCCTTAGTTTCTCCTAAAAGGAAGGCAGTGTTGACAAGGTCAATTTTTAATGATGCATGGATCATCATGTCAGCTTCCTGTATGAATTCTAAAGACTAAAACAGTTGGGGGGCGGACCCACGCTCACAGAGCCGAACCCTCTAGAACACTGATGGGTAAATGTACATCATGAACCAAATCAGAACCCATAAACAGAAATCCAGAGAAGAAAAAGCCAATGGCTCACTGCACACCTGGCTTCTATGTTGTATGAAAATATAAAACAACTTCATGACAACCTGATGGATCTGGCGCTTCTCATAGTCTCTAGAACACGCAGCCGAGAGGATAGTGTCATGGGACTTAGTCTGTACATAGAAGATGTAAGCACAAGCCTTGGTATATTGCAAAATAGACTTGGAAATGAATGAATGTAACGAAAGTAGTGTGACATCATATGTTAGATGACAGACTTTGAGGATTTCAGTGTTGTGTGTGTGTGTGTGTGTGTGTGTGTGTGTATGTGTATGTGTGTGTGTGTGTGTGTGTGTGTGTGTGTGTGTGTGTGTGTGTGTGTGTGTGTGTGTGTAATTCATGCAAAATTGAAGATTTGTGCTCTGTAGAAATGTGCATAGACATGCATAAGATTGGTAGTCACGAAGAAATGTGTGGGGTTGTCTGACAAGGCTTGCGGTTGTGATGAGCTTCTAAGGTTCAGGGTGAGCATTACGGGTTAATAGCATTGAGGTTTCAGTAAAGGCATAACATACATAATGTGTATAGGCTCAGTAATAAAAAGAAGTCAATGGAAATGCTTCATAGAGATAGTAATATAACTCTGTGTGTGTGTGTGTGTGTGTGTGTGTGTGTGTGTGTGTGTGTGTGTGTGTCTTTGGGGATTACCTTGACGATCGCCAGAGCAAAGTGTTGGCAGACTAGGACACATTACAATAGATAGGGCCCATAAAAGTAGAGCGCTCGTAAAACATGTGTGTATGCACACACACACACACACACACACACACACACACACACACACACACTAGGATTTCAGCAGGCGGTCTCTTAAAGAGCACTGACTCTGTACACGGGTGTAAAATTGCAACTGCTGTCGGTTTTTCTCTCTCTGCTCGCCCTTGTCATTCTTTCCCTTCACTTTTCTCTTTTAATGCACTACCGGGACATTTATAATATCCTTTATTATTGTTTTTTTTTTTTTTTCACATAATGATCTATCTGATCCAACTGCAATCTGGTACCAATATGAGTAATACGAGCATATCTCATATATTTATTAGCATCTTCCTCACTTGTGCTGTTGTAGCCTGTCGTTTCTCTCTTCGTTTGCTCTCCCAACTCCCTTCGCTGCATCTTTGCGTGCTCTCCCTCCCTTTTTCTACCCCCTTCCAGCTCATTATTTTTCCCTTCCCCTCCCACCATTTTGGTCAGCTATCTCTCCATCGTTGTGTATCCATCCATCTCTCTCTCTTTCTCTTTTCGATTAGGGATGTGGTGACCCTCTTTTTATGGCCGGCTCTATAACGGGTGCCATCACCGGACTCTCGGGAGACAAACCCTGGAACAATGGATGGAAATGGGACAGTGGCTGAATACATTTATCATTTATCTCAGAGAGAGAGAGAGAGAGAGAGAGAGAGAGAGAGAGAGAGAGAGAGAGAGAGTTGGCATTAAAGCACAGGGTTTGAATAAAGATGGAGAGGCAGAAACAATGGAGGCTTACATGATGCAGCCAGAAAGACCGAGAGGGATGTAGAATAAGAAAAGATGGATGGAGACACAGTCCACTGAACAGTGCATCCATCTTCCCCAGTGTGTGTGTGTGTGTGTGTGTGTGTGTGTGATGATGATGATGATTTGTGCTTGTGCATGCCTGTATTTGAGAGCTGGTCCAGCAGGGTTGTCTATTGATGTTCTGTAATTATGACAAGTTTTTCCCTTGTACATCAATGTGTCGCGCACACACACACACACACACACACACACAAACACACACAGCAGTACATCTCTCTCTCTCTCTCTCTCTCTCTCTCTCTCTCTCTCTCTCTCTCCCCCCAGCCTGATTTGTTCTTTTATACTTGGCTGGCGTTCATCACAGACTGACAGACAGGATTAGAAAAGCACCAGGAGAGAAATCGATGGCTAAACATGGAAATAACGCTCTTGAATTCGGCGGCGGTCAGAGACGGTGAGAGGCAACAAGTGGTAGCGGCAGTGACAGTCGTCACCAGTAGAGGGCACAGGAGAGCTGCATATACATGTAGCACAGGGACAGCAATGAGGTGGGTCCCATACTG
>CM045745.1:23020281-23025281 GCA_024760905.1 Plotosus lineatus
TCTCACATCCTCTTCCCTTCCTACTTTTTCTATCACTGAATTGTTTCATCTATCCTTGTTCAATCTCTCCTCCATCTTCTTGGTCCATCATCCCTCTCTCTTCGGTATATGGGATTGTGTTTGCGCTAAAGGCCACACACGGCACTTCTATATGTCAGGCGGAAGCCTGTGGGGGATCGCTGTCACTCAACCACATTGACTTCGCTACAGTAAAAGCGAATGAAGGCAGAGCCAAACTCCCAGCAGAGGGCAAGTACCAGCTACCGCTCATCATAAAGCTGTCTGACGAGCACATTATTGAATACACAATGATGGGATTTAGTGAAGATTTCAACCAGGAAGTCTCTCACACACACACACACACACACACACACACACACACACACACACACACACACACACACACACACAATTTCAGTTGGAAAGCAGTAAGCGTATAAATTAAATTTGCTCTGTCATTTAAAACCCTTTATATACTGTATATCTGAATAATACATTCCCAAACATTTCTGTTACACAAAAAAAAAAAAAATTGACACATTCTCTAAACTGCTGCTACACTGCTACTGTCATACAGACCACTAAATAAATGTAAATAAATACAATCAAATTTAAACCGCGCTAATAGCTAACAGGCTAGCTGTGAGATTTCAGCATCTGCTTGTCAATTTTTTCCCCAAAACTAACATTAATTATTACATTAGTGTATATATGTGTGTGTGTGTGTGTGTGTGTGTGTGTGAGATGGTGGCCTGGTGATTAGCATATGCATCACAGTCACATTATGGGTTTGAGTCCTGCTCTCAGTAAAGGTGTTTTGTATGTGAAGTTTGTATGTTCTCACCATGCTTGTGTAGGTGTCCTCCAGTTTCCATTCCCAGTTCAAAGACATGCACATAAACACACCTGGTTTTTCCAAATTGCCCCTAGGTGTGAGTGGCAATGGCTGTGTGTGCTGATCCTGTGATAGACTGCCAAGCTGTTCAAGGTGTACCCTGCCTTTGTCCAGAGTCGTCTGAGATAGGCTCCAGTCTCCCTGCAACCCTAGTGGGAGTAAGCGGGTTGGCAAACGAATGAATGAGTGTTTCACTGCAGGTATGTTACAGTATATTGTGCATTGTTTTACATATTGGACTATGATTAGTGCAAACTGTTAAGCATAGACTATGTGATTAGGGTTCAAACTCATACATAGCAAAATAAAGAAATGAATAAATTACGGAAGTATTTATATATAAAAAAATATATGCAAAAACCTGTACAGTGTATATAACCATAATAACATTCCACCCTAAATCAAGCAAGTGTTTGAATTTTTAATGTGGAAAAAAAAATAGAAGTTTTGCTTTTTAGGGGTCCACATCCACAAACACACCAATCGTTATGCAGCCAAACCACATGAATGCACATATGTGCAGCGTGTGTTACTGCACACTGTACATCAAGCAGGTATTAAATCCTGTTTTTTGTTAATTAAACAGAAACAGAGGAGAAAAGTGCTTCCATGTGTCCTCTGCACATTTAAACACTCAGTATAAAATGTGGTATTGCAATTGCAAAGCCTGGCTTCCTGTTTTTCAGAAGCTCTGCATGTGTGTGTGTGTGTGTGTGTGTGTGTGTGTGTGTGCTTGCGTACGTATAACGCCAGTGTACAATGTTACGGCATCGCACCAAGCTCATAAGTGCTACCACAATGGTGACTGAAGGCGCCACAGAGCCGAGTTTACACTCCACCTGGCATCCAATAGCCTCTTACACATAGAGACACACATACTTTTGCACCAGTGGCAATTTCAGGGCGGTGGTTTAATTAGTTATAGAACTGGAATGCTTTGAAAATAGAGCAATGTATGTGTGTGTGGTTACACTCAGAAGAATGGGACAAAAAAGACATCTCTTTCTTCTTCTTGTGCACATGAACAAATAATACTGCAGCTCTGGGACTCTTGACAAATAAGCTGCTGTTGATGGAAAGAAGCAGGCCATACTGCTTTAACCCAGGATAAAGCTGCAGGCCAGAATGGATATTAACTTTCGACTCAATCGGGAGAGGGCTTAACCCTAAACCCTGTCTGACCAAACCTGGCCTTTGACCCCGCCTCCCCCTTCACTGACCTTCTGCCATCAGTTTCTCTTACAATGACCTCTGACTTCTTCACACACCCCAAAACACTCACATACGCACCATTTCAAATCCTAAAGTCAGCTGCTGCTTTTCTTTGCCAATTCAAATATAGGGAAATCTCAGATGTTGCAATACGGGAGAACCGTGTAGCGGGAAACTTAATCAAACCCTGACAACAATGAACCACATTTACTATAAAGTGCCAGAGTAAAACCATACATCATAGTAAAGTATGTGCAGAATTAAACATGACGGACTGTGCGTTGACAGAAAAATAATCAATGATGAGCTGATGTGATACACCCTGATATCAAGTGTAGTCACTGTTTCCACCCTGAAGTTGATTACTTTCCAAGAACAACATACTCCAAAGTGTTGATATTCTCCTTTATCCCACGGAAATGTCCTAACTACAGTGATCCCTCGCTACTTCGTGCTTCAGTTTCTGCGGCTTCAGTGCGTCACATGTTTTTCCGAAAATATTCATTGAAAAATAAAAAAATTTAGGAAATTAAGGAAGAATAGGGGGGGGGAAAGTTAAGGAAAATGGCGCAAAACAAGGCCAATTATTATAATAAAAAAATTATACAGTCGGCCCGCTACTTACAAAATTAATCTGTTCCAATGCCTTTTTCGTAACTTGGGGTTTTTGTAAGTAGAGGCGCATTTTACATGTTCCAAGGCTCCCAAGACTACCCCATAAACCCTTTAAAAATTATAAAAGTACACCAATTTTGTAGGTTTCGGCCGCATCCCACTTTCGTATTTTTTTATTATCTCCTGCGTCACTTCGATTGATAGCGGAGCACACTTCTTCTTTTCACCGTCACCGGGAATAACTTTCTTGGGGTCCATGATGGATAACAAAATATAACGCTGCATTGATCACTCTCAAAAAAACTCACGAGCCAACAGTCCTGTTCAACTCTCCTTCATTCGGAAGTATGGGTACAGGAAGTATGGGTACAGTTCAGCTCCCTCCTGGCCAATGGGAGGTTTGTTTGAATGGCGCGTTTGGCGCTTTTCATAAAAGATTGTTTCGTATACAGAGGGCGAAAATTTAGGAAAATGTTTTTCGTAACCTGGATTTTTCGTATTCAGAGGTTTTGTAAGTAGAGGGCTGACTGTATTTATATATTTATATATATTTTTATAATAATAAAAAAAACCCAAACAAACAAAAACAACCAAACAAAACTACTGACATTTTTATGTGAGGTGCGCACCTGTGTGTGCACGCGTCTGTGTGTGTGTGTGTATTTAGATTTTATTTATATCTTATGCATTATTTTTAAATGTTTAATTGTTATTATAAGCATTTATAGTGTTGAATATGTATTTATTGATATTATATACACATATGCATGTACGTATACATCAGTCGGGGTGGGGGGGGGTGTCGATCCTACTTCACGGAAATTGGCAGTTGCAGGGCTCTCGGTCCCCATTAACGACGGAAAATGAGGGATCCCTGTAATCACATGTTCAGTCATATAACTTGTCCATGAGTGGAATTTCTTAATTAAAATATGGGGGATGTGTGGGTCTATATATGCTACAACCCAGAGAGTCCAGCTATCATAGATTAAAGACTATATAAACGTGCATCTATCAGAAGATTGTTTTCCCAGAGTGCAGTCCGAGTGAGCTCCTAACCATAACACGTGCTGTATGTTCATCACTGACAGTTATTTTTACCACTCTACTGAAAACCACTTAGCAATCGCAACCAATATATATGAGGTACTTGCAAATAAAATTTTGAATATGGGTGGCACTGGTTTGCAATTCTGCCTCACGAACAAGAAGGTTGTGGGTTTGAGTCACGGGCTTGGATCTATCAGTGTTGAGTTTGCATGTTCTTTCTGTGGTTGTATGGGCTTCCTCCAGGTACTCTGGTTTCCCAAAGACATGCAGCTCAGCTCAGTTTAACATGACATATAGATTGGATTTACATCTATTAAAAAAAAAAGAGAGAGAGAGAGAGAGAGAGAGAGAGAGAGAGAAGAAAACATCGTAACTACGAAATAGAGAGCAAGTTGGGATATAACAATAGCAAAGTCTAGTTGATTGGCTCCTGCACCAGAATTCAATGATAGACCAAATTAGGAATATATTTTATTTTAACAAAAAGTATTTCTTAACGCGCTGAGGCAGATAATTAATGAAATTAATAATTACACACATAGGTCTTGAGTGTTGTACGAAATATTGTAAGAGAAGTTGATCTGGTTATAAACATAGGCAAAGAATTCCAAAGATGAGGACTGGCGAATTTTAAGGATCATAAGCCATACTGGATGGTATTAACTGAGGCTACAATAGGATTCCTATTACATCAATGCCTCGTAGAATAGGAACGAACAGAATATGTAAATTTGAAATATTCCCTCAAGGGGGGGGGGGGGGGGGTGTAATGGTCTTTGTGACCAAGGATATACAAAAGAGAGTATTTGTAATTCAATAACATCCTCGAGCTGGCGTAGGTTGAGAGATTTGAACAGCGGCTCAGAATGGGATTTTGGTTCAGAGAAAGATATTACACTGATTGCTTTTTTCTGGATAATAAATAATTGTATTAGAAACGAGGGAAAGGTTAAAGCTCAAACATGGACACCATAAGTGAGGAAGGAAGAGGTAAGAGAGTAATGAAGCAGAACAACAATATGGTTGTAAACAAAATATCTCAATTTTGACAAAAAAAAAAAAAAAACTACTGTTTTTGATCGTTTCAAACAAAGTTCATAGCTTTTCTATGTTAAGTTGGAATCAAATGTTATGCCGAAATACTTAATAGAGTCAACTTTTTTAACAAATACACCTTCTTCTTCTTTTCCTTTTGGCTTTTCCCCTTTTTTCAGGGGTCGCCACAGCG
>CM045745.1:23030281-23085281 GCA_024760905.1 Plotosus lineatus
TCTTGAGATAAATTTGAGAACATTTTGAGAATGCACCCCTAATGGACCTCGGCTGTGATCAGTCCTTTGTTTGTATACAGTATTCTCAAAAACACAATAAAATGTTTACAGGGAATATTTTAAGTATATTTGTGAAGGTCTAGTGAGCTGTCTATGGTGTACTCTGTCCTCAACCAGAGTTGGGAGAGATGGGCACCAGGCTCACCGCGACCCGAATTAGGATTAAGCGGTTCAGAAAATGAACAAATGAAGGAATTTTAAATAAATGTCTCAAAAAAGTTGTCAGAAGACTGTGTGCCTGTGTACTGTGGTTTCCTTTTCAGTAGCTGCGTGATTTACTGAAATAGACACCCCGGGTATGGAAAGTTCACAGTCCTGGTTCAGCTCTAGATGGCTCTATATTAGGGGCATGGATATGCCCAACATTTTGTCAATATCATAAAAACATTGTATATAAAAGTCATAATCATTATAGTTTCACATTGTCAACATGTTCAGGTAACGTTTTTGTGCAACCAACGAACCAATGAGCTCAAATGTCTTCTTCTTCTCCTTTCGGCTTTTTTCCTTTTTTTTTTTTTTTCAGGGGTCACCACAGCGAATCATCTGATGCGCATATTTAATTTGGCATAGGTTTTTATGTCAGATACCTTTCTTGACGCAACCCTTTAGCAAGGGTCGGAAACACGTTGACGGCTATGCGGCTACTCTTGACGAAAGTCAGCAATGGTTCTTTTACATGAACCTCTCACCATAGACAGTGTGAGACATGGCCCGCCTTTGATAACCCAGTTAGCTGCACTGGGGGGGGGGGGGGGGTTGCAGTGACAACCTTGTGGAAAATGGGACTCAAAACTCCTACCTTAGGATCAGCCCTTTACCACCAGGCCACCACCGCCTCCGGACCAATGAGCTTAATGTAAGGTTACAGTAAATGTTGCACAGGGTTGTATTTGCTGGAAAGAGGCCTTGATCAGTGCAGGTATAAAACTGGTAGTGATGTGAGTAAGAAGTAAAAGGAATATGCATGAATCCAGGTTTTGTATCTCGTAACTGCAAGACTGACAGACGGCAGACAGAAAATATCATTCAACTGACATGGAACAGAAGCTGCCCTGTAAAACAGACAGAAACTCTTACATCTTTCATGGTGGTGCATGAAGATCCTGCAGAGAGGACCGCTCTGACCTGATCTCGATTCAGCACATCTATAGTGTGTGATTATAACTCGGAGGAATTTCAATATGCTTCGCTGTACAGAGAAACAAATGAAATTCAGCATACTCAGACTCCCGTGAAAGTCTAAGGGCGGTTGTCAAACTTTTTCAATAAATGTTTAAAACACACAATGACATGACGTGAATATAAAGCATCAACTTTAATAACAATAGGCAGAAAACATTCTACCAAAACTGTTCCTGCGGGGTTTTACTCACCCTTCCAACAGCAAAAAAAAAAAAAAAAAAAAAAAAGAAAAAAATTCCGGTTACTTTTTTTTAACTATATGATCAGCTCTGCATTCGTAATAGACTGCTGATAAAAAAAAAAAGTCTCAGATTTATATTTGGTTGAACTGCCTTTATCCTTCATTATCATACAAGCACATGATAGTCATGGCATTGATTTGACAAATGTAAACAACATAACATTTAACTCCATCCAAACCTGGGTTCCTTTCTGACTGATATCTTGAATTGATGATGGCTAAATTGAACTCCTCCATATAATCTCCCCAAGCACATACCAAAAATTTTCAACAGGGTTAAGGTCAGGAGGTCAGGACTCAGTGATATAGAGCTATGCAGCTACTCTTGTTGAAAGTCAGCAATGGTTCTTTTACATGAACCTTTCACCATAGATAGTGAGAGACATGGACGGCCAATGATAACCCAGTTAGCTGCACTGTGTGTGTGTGGGGGGGGGGGGGGGGGGGGCAGTGACAACCTTGTGGAGAGTTGGACTCGAACCCCCAACCATAGGATCAGCGATCCGGCCCCCTATACCACTAGGCCACCAAGCAGCAGTAGTATTGGAAAGAAATTTCTTCTAATATTTACAACATCTTAAATATAAGTAAGATAAAGTCTGTTGGGCTTTTTACACCCGAGCCATGGTGGCTCATCGGACCGGTGCTTATCCCCGGTTTCCATAGCGTGAAGCGACTAGGAGTACAACACCTCCTGTATGGGACGCTAGTCCATCGCAGGTTACCTTCCCAGTATATTTTACTGGTACCCGTTTAAACTGCTGGGTGAACAGAGGCACACTTGTGGTTAAGACCTTGCCCAGGGGTCTTAGCACAGTGGGGGGGGGGGGGTCTAATTGGGATTTGAACACACAATCTCCCGATCATGAGCGCAGCACCCTAACCACTACGCCACCAACCCCACTTCTTAAATATAAACATTCCTGTTTTTCATTCAATACATTCAGGTCAGGGACAGTGATGGTCTAGTGGTATAGGGCGCAATGATCGCTGATCCAAAGGTTGGTGCTTTGAGTTCCACTCTCCTCAAGGTTGCCCCCCCCCCGTGCAGCTAACTGGGTTATCAAAGGCCAGCCATGTCTCTCACTGTCTATGGTGAGAGGTTTATGTAAAAGAACCATTGCTGACTTTCGACAAGGGTAGCCCGCAAAGCCGTCAGCGTGTTTCCGCCCTGCGATGGCCTGGCAATCTGTCCAGGGTATACTCTGTCCTCGCCCGGAGTTGGCTTAGGATTAAGCGGTCAGAGAAAATGAACTGAACTGATGAACATTCGGGTCATCAGCTGACTTAATTTTATTGTCACATTAATGTTGCTGAGCCTCAACCTGACCAATAGGAGCAACAATTCCATTACGTGCTATAATCAAGGATGAAGAGGGCACAACAAAATATGACAGTTTCGACTTTTTTAATGGACAGTTAGTGCACAGAAATGCTCATTCTTTCTTGATGAATAGTAGTTCTATCTCCATAAAAGCAATGTTAATGGTTTAATTTACAATTAATTTCACTGAATAATTCACCAAAGCATTATCGAACACTTTCTTCTTAACATTGGCCCTCTCTCAGTGTAACAGTAACATTTAAATGCAATTTCGAGATCCCAGGTCCACTTAATGGAATGCAAAAAAAAAAAAAAAAAAAGTACAGAACCCAGAAGAAACCCATGTAAAGAGCACAGGAAGGACACAGACCGCACTGGAAGCTCAAGATTGACCCAAGAACTATGAGGGAGCGACGTTACCGCACCATCCAATCGACAAACATGGCTTCTCAAAAGGAGGAGGCAATCTGGCGAACTTAATACTGTTGATAATAGCACACAGCACTATTGTAACAGATAGAAAACGTTAAAAGTCTCAAGTCTTCCTTTCAACTTCATTTAAAGGGGTTAAACTATCCCACCCACAGTCTATTTTATTTACATTTTGCCCATTAAATTATTTCTGTTCCACTTTAGGATTTTTTCTAAAAAAAGATTCTACTGTAATTAAATCATTTTCTTTTTTAAATCCGCAAACCCATGTCCAAAAGACTACAAAAAGCCAAATTGGAAAATGCCTGCTAGTTCACCTAAGCCGTGTGCTCTTTCTCAACTCACTTTACTCTACCCGGCACGTGCCTGCAAAACGTTCTCACGCCTACGCCATCCCAGCATGCACCAAGCGGTAAGAGTGGGCAGCACTGTGCAAATAACAACGGCCTTCTGTGTAGCATCAGGGGTAGCTTTCCCCTCTCCTTCTATAATCTCACAGTGCACTCCATTAAAATGGCATGTGTGGGTGTGGGAGGGCGTGGCTTCTGCATTTGACAGACAGCTTCGTGGGCTGCGGTCACACTCTGGCTAGCAGTGGAGTCAATGTTAATGACGGGAAGTGTGTATGGCTTCTTGACGTGCTGATTGGAGGAACTCTGGTTAAGTGGTGTTGTGTGAGAGTGAGTGTGGGTGGACAGATCCATGTCCAACAAGCTGTTTCTATTTACTCTCGACAAGCATTCCCAGCATCAGTGCACGCCTGTCAACCTCCTCTCTCACCCCAACCAGCTTCCAGCCATACACCCATCAGCTCTGGCAGCACTGTCCAGGTGACTGACAGCTACCGTTATATCCAGGTACTCGGCAGCTTATGCCTATTTTGATCAACACCAGTGAAACCAGCAGTCAATTGGGTGGGGCAACATGGAGTTTTTCCACTTGCTTCGGCAGATACTCTGTCAGTCTCAGAGCCTCTCTGAAGTCATGACTTCTGCTTGAACCATCAATCTCTTATTGATCACCTGTTCACATCATATGGCCAAAAAAGCCTAATTGACTTCTTGTCCTATTTGATCTCCTTTAGGAAAGGCATACGGATGAAACCGGACCACAGGGAGGGGTCTAATGGCCAACTGATGCATTCTTGATTTACAGGCAACAAACTGGCACAGATTTATGAGCCCCTCACAGAGTCGTCTAGACTGTGTGTAATGTAATTAGGGTGATTTATTAAACTGTAACTGTCCAGCTTATTAATCAACTTATTAAAGGCCAGAGGTCACAGCGAGCTCGCTCTGACGAATGACTAATCAGAAGTGAAAGCTACGAAGCTAGCCCAAAATTCCATGATGCGGCTTGAGTTATTCTAACTGGTGCATTTTTGTCTTTACACATTAATTTTAATTAGGATTTTGAAGAGTAAATTATTATTTTAATTTGTATCTGACAAATTATATACAGTATTTGCTTGAGCTTGTATAGACCCAAAAGATCAAAATGAATAAAAATAACCGGTACAGCGGTGCAATTTACAGATGGCAAGTTTTCAATATACAGGGATCTCTCACTTTCCGCGGTAATTGGGACCGAGATCCCCCCGCAACCGTTGAATTCCGCGAAGTAGGATCAACTCCCCCTGACTGACGTATACGTACATGTATATATGTATATAATATCAATAAATACATATTCAACGCTATAAATGCTTATAATAACAATTATACATTCAAAAATAATGCATAAAATGAAAATAAAATATAAATCACACACACACACACACACACACACCTCACATAAAAATGCTAGTGGTTTTGTTGGGGGGTTTTGGGTTGGTTTTTTGTTTGTTTCGGGGTTTTGTTTTGTTTTGTTTTTGCATAAGTGGCCTTGTTTTTCATGCCATTTTCCTTAACTTTCCTCCCGAGTCTTCTTTAATTTCCTTATTTTTTAATTCGATTAATTTTTTATTTTATTTTTTATTTTTTTAAATGCGATGCACCGAAGCCGCATGAATTGAAGCGCAAAGTAGCGAGGGATCCCTGTATCCCACGTGCATGGTTGAAAAACATGAGACATAAATCATTGCCAGGCAAGGGTATTTTTGGACAGAGTCAAAGGTTAAGAAGGCTGAACTAAACTGTATATTTTTGACAGAGACTTGTAACTTGTAATCACAAGTGCAAACTGTGCAGCACTGCATCACATTCTTACTGTAACTCTCCTAATACTTTCCTTCTCTTTGTCCTCTTATCAGTGTAAACTGTAGTTTATCGCTTCATCATTTTTCCTAACCACTACCTTGTCATTACTCTCGGGCCCCTTTTTCTAGACAGTGCCCACAGCTTACCAAGAGCCACAGACATCTTAATACAATAAAAAGTAAAAATAAACAGAAGTATTGTGATTGTTATAATTATCTGCTTGCCTGCAGTCCCTTTATGAATTATTCATTTGATAGCTAATTAAATGAATGTGAAAATAAGTGTGTGTGTGTGTGTGTGTGTGTGTGTGTGTGTGTGTGTGTGTGTGTGTGTGTGTGTGTGTGTGAGTGAGGGGGAGAGCAGATAAAACAGACAGTGTTAAAGTGAAAGAAATTAATCCTTACTCCATGTGCAAGCTGAAACCTTCACAGGAGGACAGGAACAAGAGCTCACGCTTGTAATCTTGAACCTGCTTCAACGTGTGAGGCATCATTCAGCTCGGATATTATAAACTGAGTGTTGTTTTTACGTGCATTCTGACCTTGTAACTACTTCATTTGCTTCGGGGAAAAAGCACAATTATACACACAATTACCGGATAATGTGGTGACGTTAATAAGTGTTTAAAGTACAGTAATAATGTTGAAATGTAAAGCGATGGAAGTCTCCAGAGGACATGTGTCCTGAAACTTCTTTACTTGAGATTGGACTTATTTTACTTTTGATGTCAACATATCAAAATATCAACACTTCTATTGGGACTTATTTTTATTCTGATCTTCGAATAGCAAAATTAGTTTTCTCGAGATCTCAACTTACTTTATAATATTGAAATTAGTACTTCTGCCTCACAGCAAGAAGGTCCTGGGTTCTGGAGAGCATTTCTGTGTGGACTTTTCATTTGGCATGCTGGTGAAGGGTTTCTCAGGGTGCTCTACCCTCTCCCCACACACACACACACACACACACACAGTCCATGTACATGAGGCTAATTGGATATTTGTCATTGTCCCTAAGTGGGAATGTGAGTATGAATGGTTATGTGTGTGTGTTGGTCCAGCAATGGTTTTGTGGGCTGTACTTGTCTGGAGTTGGCTGGGATGGGCACTGACCTTCCCATGACCCTAATAAACAAAAAAGTGGTTTAAAAAAATGAACAGATTTTTTTTTTAAATGTCAACATTCTCTTCTTAGTGAGCATCTTAAGATAAAGTAAATGATATATGTACTGGTAGAGTTATGACTTTAACTCAGTGGTTAGATAGATATGTTTGATTTTATTCACCTTAATGTATAAAATCAAACACATCTATCTAACCACTGAGAAGTCCCAGGGCTCTCAAAATGGTTGGCAGTGAAACTTTGCACCCAATCAAGATTAGTATATGGTTCACTACAATGCACTAAAATCTTGGGAGCCTCTTATTGGAGCCTCACTGTGTGGGCGAACCCTGTCTTTGGTAAGTCTTATAAAATGAAATTTAAAAAAATGAAAAACAACTGCAGATTAATTATTTTCCTACTTATATGATGGACACCAGTTTGGAAAAGTCCTCACACTGACACACCTAAGGATAGCTAGCTAGCTAGACAGACAGACATTATTAAAGCCACAAGGGGGAGTCTGGAAAATATATATTTGAATGCCACACACTCAGGAACAGGACTGAACTCATGACCCTCAGACTCCAAATTTTTTCTCTGTTAAGGCCGTCCCTGATGTATGGTATGCTTGCTCGATAGTGCATTTTGACATACGAGAAAACCCGTAAGGATCTTGAGAAAGCAGTTTTAATCTTGAGATCATAAGGAAAATCAGTAATGATCATGAGCAGTATTGGTTATCCTGAGATTATAATCTATCTATCTATCTATCTATCTATCTATCTATCTATCTATCTATCTATCTAGTGCCTTGAGTCGTAGGACGACCATTGGCGACCTGCCATGAAGGATAACGCCCTGGTTATCATCTTCATGGAGGTTTTTCTTGGCAGGATTACTGCAGTGGTTTGCCATTGCCTTCTGCACGATGTGAACCTATGGGCAATTTAGAACGGCCAATTAACCTACTGTGCATGTCTTTGGATTGTGGGAAGAAACCGGAGCATCCGGAGGAAACCCATGCAAGCACAGGGAGAACATGCAAACTCCACACAGAAACGCCCAGGCATCAAACCCTGGCCTTTTTGCTGTGAGGCGGACGTGCTAACCACTACGCCACTGTGCTACCGAGATTATAATAAAAATGTAAAAAGAAATAAAGCATCGTCTTTATGGATTTCTAATTGATGCAGTCATGATGTGATAATTAGAAGAAGGTACCATTTTAAAGAAAATCTGTATACAGTATTTCATCTAAAGCTCCACCCACAAATCAGGTCTGAATGCTAGAAAATCAGGTGGGGCTTACTGTATACACAGATGTGCAGCGTTACCTCCCTGTTCTTACTGGTCAGATGTTGGTGGTCCACATCGGGGTTTTTTTTTTTTTTTTTGCCTGATGTTCCAGAGAGATGAAAGTTCCAGCCTATAAAATCTATTCAGGGAGGACTAGCTTAGCAGGGGGATGTAATAATTACTCAAATATCTTTGGGATTTTGGCCAAACTCATCATGCTATTCATTTTAACATCCTCTTTGTGCACACATCTGACAGGATTACAATGTACAGTATTTCACTTTGTAGAAAATAATAACCAATAGAAACAACCCCAGGTAATTTATGTGCTGTAATCTTGGGGGGGGGTTCTCTGGTTATAAAAGCACTCCTCGAAGTCTGATAATTTATTGTCTTCTGCCAACTCCAAACGGAAACTTAGGTATTATCAGAGTTTAAAATACAGAACAATAAAAATATACGTATTGCATGTTTAATATATACCTTGTCAGAGAAGCGAGGACTCTCGGAGTATCGGTCAGTTATTAAGCTTCTGGCACAGGCTTACCTCTTCTTCTTCTTTTTCTTTCGGCTGTTCCCTTCAGGGGTCGCCACAGCAAATGATCTGCCTCCATCTCTCCCTATCCTCTGCATCTTCTACTCTTACTCCAACGACCTTCATGTCCGCCTTCACCACATCCATAAATCTTCTCTTTGGTCTTCCTCTGGGCCTTCTGCCTGGTAGTTCCAACCTCAGCATCCTACTACCAATATACTCACTATCCCTCCTCTGTACATGTCCAAACCATCTCAATCTAGCCTCTCTGACTTTGTCTCCAAAACATCTAACAAACATACATATTATAGTCATGTGACCTGATAATGTTCTTTTAATGAATAATTTTGTATAAAGCAGAAAACTAAATACATGCCAGTGATAAAAGGCATAATTGGTGACATTAAATAAAAGAAGAAATTAACAAGATTAATTAAAAGTTGATTAAAAAAATAAATGGAATAGGACAGCACTGAAGGGAATTTAAAACAAAAGACATGTAACACAAAACGAGTCTCTGCAGATTCTGAGACCCTTGCACAGAGCCTCACACCCCTGTGTCTTAAACAGCCTGCATCATAGATGAGCACACACCCCTGGCACAAAGCCTAATGACCTTGCTTTCCAAAATGAGCTGCCTCCTTAATGAACACACACCCCAGCCTTAACTAGGCTGCTTCTTAAATTATGTAACATGCTTTTTTATATGAACATGAAGTGTTCACTGATTTTTTATTTATTTATTTTTTGTCACAAAATGTGTTACAATATTTGGGAAATGATTTTTGACTGCAGAACACTCACATTAAAATGTGGATATTGAGGGTAGCGCCATGGCTTGTGGGTAGCATGTCGACCTTCATAGCAAGAAGGTTTTAAGTTCGAGTCATTGGCTAATGAAGGCGTGTCTGTGTAGAGTTTGTATGCCCTTCCCATGCTTGCATGGTTTTATTCTCGGTATTTCAGTTTCCTTCCTCAGTCAAAAAACATGAACATTAGGCTAATTTGCTTTTCCAAATTGCCCCCAGCTTGCGAGTGTGAATGGTTGTGTTTTGGCCCTGCAATGGACTTAAGTTGTTCAAGGTGTATTGCGTTTTCATCCAGAAACATCTGAGACAGACTCCAAGCCCAGCAGTAGGATTGAGCAGTTTGGCAAATGAATTTTGAACATTGAACACTTCAGATTTATACATTTTAAAAGTCACCTCTTTACTCTTATAATATCTGGTAATATCTTCCACCCCACTGGTATTTCTTGACTTTTGTGACTTTCATGACTCTCTTGCGATGTTCCGCGATCATGATATGAATTTCAAAATTTGAAAAAAAAAAAATTGCCAAAAAGGGGCCAGCGGTTGCCTGGTGGTAGGATACTAGATTTCCAATCATAAAGTTGGGGGTCTAAGCTCCACCGTCAATGGGTCGTCTCTGCTGTCCCTTCAGTGCAGCTAACTGGGTTATCAAAGGCCGGCCATGTCTCTCACTGTCTTATGGTGAGAGGCTGTAAACGAACCATTGCTGCTGTTGGTCAAGAGTAGCTGCATAGCTCAGCATGTTTCTGCCATGTGATGACCAGGCAAGCTGTCCAGGGAGTACTCTGCCTTTGCCCAGTGTCAGCTCAGATGGGCACCATCCTCCCCGTGACCCTAATTAGGATTAAGCATTTCAGAAAATAAAATGAATGAATGAATGAAAATTGCTAAAAAAAAATAAAATAATAATAATAATAATAAATAATAATAAATAAAAAATCCTATTCGTGTCTGTAGCTTTTTTTTTATCACACCTGTAGTGTGATCACGCTCTAACCCACAACTACACAGTTATATTAATTAGATAAATATATAATTTGCTCCGGATAAGACTGCCAGCCAAATTCTGTAAATAAGAAGGTGTACATGTATGTGAGAAGAGCAGGTGTCCAAATATCTTTATCCGTTCAGTGACTGTATAGAAAACATGGTGAATGGCTAGAAAACTGAAAAATGTCTGTCCGCCAAAGAACAGCTGTTTAGCAAATACAACGGTACTTTATGAAATTAATCCGTTCCAGAGCCTTTTTTTAACCTGAACTTTTCGTAAATTGAACCGCATTTTACATGTAAAACCTGTGATTCGTTCCAAGGCCCCCAATACTACCCCCTAAACCCTTTAAAAATTATAAAAGCATACCTTTTAAGACCTCCTTCTGCTTCAATATCGTACCGATGGTAGATGGGTCTGGCCATATTCCTTTGTGATATCATTCAACCGCATGCCACGAGCCCGCTTCTTCTTTTCACTCACACTGGAAATCACACGTGCGTGCGCCAATGGGAGGCCAGTGGGGCGGGATGTTGGGAGATAGCCAATGGGAGGGAGCTGCGTCATCCCTCCTAGCCAATGGGAGGCCAGCGGAGAGGGAATTTGGAAAATAGTCAATGGGAGAGCAGCTCGTGTATTGTTTGAATGTTTGAATGGCGCGTTTCGTAAAGAGAATTTGTTTTGTATACAAAGACAAAAAATTATGGACAATGTTTTTCGTAACCTGGATTTTTCGTTTGCTGGGACTATCGTAAGGTGAGGTACCACTGTATTTTAATCAATGTAAAATGAAATAGCCAAAAGAATAAGGAAAGGTGTTCCTTACGAAATTCTAATAAAGGCTTAAAAGTCAAGTGGTCTTTTTTAATAGTTGGCGAACATTGTGAACACTTTTAAATATCTTGCTTTATACTTCAGTTAATGTGCCAAATGTCTGGAAAAAGTGTTGACTCGTCGTGATTTACCTTTAAAATACATTTCTCAGCCACCAAACCTCATTGCCATTCAGACTTCAAAAGATCTAGCTTATGCCAATCTTTTCTGCTTGATATTGCTCACATTTTAAAAATCTTGTGGCTTGTTATTGCCTTACGGAAAGTCATAAGGTATTTTTTTTATTGTCTTTAATGCCTCAGCTGAAGCCCCTGTACACACATCAGGCCTAACACAACCTAAATGAATGGCTCTGTAAATCAAACATATTGCCGTTGTGTCTAGCCACTGTTTTTACAGTGTTCCCATCATATGTGTGTGTGTGTGTGTGTGTGTGTGTGTGTGTGTGTGTGTGTGTTTATCCTGTATCACTAGAATCACAGGCCAGCTTGCAATGTAATAACATTACGGTCCATTCACTTCATTATGTATCTGAGGGATTGTGGATGCCTTCATTATGGTCTAATGGTATTTGGAGGTTTGTGGTAATCAGCCTCAAGGGAGCCACTTCCTCCAGCCTGTTTCCTTCACATAAGAGCGCATACAGCACTGTCAGCACACTCACCATGCGTTACACATAGGCACAGAACAGGTCCACACCTCTTTTCAAGCTGACGACTAAGGTGCCTTCAAAATGACCTTTCCTGCATTACTGGTTTGCATCACACACACACACACACACACACACACACACACACACACACACACACACACACACACACAAAACAAGTGCAGGCAGATGAGCTTAATCAGCACATAATACAAAGTGTATTCACACAATGTATTGTGTTAGTTATTTATTTACTTTCTAAAGAAGTGCTTTGTGTGCCATGGTGCTGGCTTCGAGCTACGTTTAAACCGATGTGAGTTTGCCTGAGCATGTATACACACACACACACACAATGTGGATAGAAGGACATACACACTGAAACGTGTTTTTACATGAAGGTTTATGTCTACCTTAGGGCTGTACGATAATACCATGACAGCTGAAACGATAATTGCAGTGCGTAATATTGAAATCATAATTTTCATCAGTTATAGTCAAACTGGTCTGCTGTACTTCATCATGTAAAGTAAACAGCGTTCTTCAAATGGGAAAATGTTTGAGTTATTAACATACATGTATAAACACTTGAAATAATACGGCCCTGTGGTCCTATAAATCTTTTAAAGTTTAGATCATACTCATGAAGGTTAAATAAATAAATAAAGCTATATACTTGTCTTCCCCCCTTTTTTAATAACATATCTATCTATGTACTCCATACCTACTCCATAGCAATTTAACAGCCCCTTTCGCAATAAAAAACCTATTATAACACGACTCAAACCGAGTCAGTCAGTTACTGTTTAGCTCAAACATTTGCACTCTCATTGGCATTCTTTATTTAATGTGACTTATTAACAGTGAACACATATTTACTCTGTCTTCTTTAAATCAACTTCAAGCAGTGTTTTTAAAGTTTCAACACAGGGAGATGTGAGGATAAAGTTCAGTGCAACCACACAAAATATTAACCCAAATCCCTACAGATACCAACACCAAGTGACCTCACCAGTGAGAAACAGAAGAAACATGAAAGCAAAATAATAATTGAAAAAGAAAGCCCTGCAAATCCCAAACAAATGGTATGAGGCTGGTGCGCAACTAAATGTCATGAAATGTGATTGCCGGAATGTGAATGTGGGGAGAAAGGGACATTATGAAACCTATTTTAAATTTAAAAAAAAACAACTACTCTCAAGCTTTAAATATTCTTTGGGCAGCATGGTGGTTGTGGTTCACACATCCGCCTCACAGCAAGAAAGTCATGGTTTCAAGTGCAGGCCTTGAGTGTTTCTGTCTAGATGTCTCTGTGCCTGCATGGGTTTCCTCCAGGTACTCCAGTTTCCTAATGAGGCTAATTGGCTGTTCCACATTTCCCATAGGTGTGGATGTGAACAGTTGTGTGTGTGTGTGTGTGTGTGTGTGTGTGTGTGTGTGTGGTCCCTGTAATGGTCTGTCGAGCAGTGGTCAGTATGTACCCCGACTTCAGCCAGTGATAGGTGTGATAGGCTTCCCCGCAAACCTATTAGGATTAAGCAGTTTAGGTGAGTGAGTGAGTAATGATTTCAAAATATTGTTATTCTAATGAATATGATTAAAAAAAAAAAACTGTATTTTTTTTTTCAATCAATGCTTAAAAGTGAATGATTATTATCCTGTTTAAAGTTTTGAAATTACTAAAATGTTCAGAAATTGTTTTTCTAATCTTATATTTGGGGGTTATTTTAATTATACTTTCATTTCTGATGATGATAATAATAATAATAATAATAATGTTTTTTATTATTATAATTGTATTTAATGAATATTATTATTATTATTATTATTATTATTACTAATAATAATTTATTCATTCATTCATTTTCTGTAACCGCTTAATCCTAATTCGAGTCACGCAATGGGCTGGCGCCCATCTCAACCGACTCCGGGTGAGGGCAGTGTACACCCTGGACAGTTCACCAGGCCATCGCAGGGCAGAAACACGCTGACGGCTATGCAGGTTACTCTTGTCTAAAGTCAGCGATGTTTCTTTTCCCTGAAGCTCACACCATAGCCAGTGAGAGACATGGCTGGCCTTTGATAACCCAGTTAGCTGCACTGGAGGGACAGTGACAACCTGTTGAGAGTGGGGCTCCAACCCCCAACCTTAGGATTAGTGATCCAGTGCCCTTACTACCAGGCCACTACTACCCTCATTAATTTATTCATGTAATCAATTTATTAATTTGGGTTGTTTTTTTTTTGCAGTGCAAGGAGTTGTTTGTTGTTGGAGGATAAAACGTGATATTTTTCTTTGTAGAATTCACAAGACATTACCAACAAGAAAGAAGAAAGTGGAGCTGCAGACATTAGTCTTTCATCTAATCTTCATTGAATTTCATTTGATTGGCCACTGATTGGCCAGTTTGATAAAAATTTAAAATATCTCACATTGCTCTTTTTTTTAAAATTCCAAACTCAAAAGTGTTTTATTTTGTTGCTCACACTGTTTTTATTTTCCCCCCTTTCAAAATTAAGGGTACTCAAATGTCTGAACCCATCTGTTAACCATTTAAATAGTGAGCTCATGATTCAATGCACCAATCAATAACAACTCATACGTGACATTGCTCATTACTCAGTTTATTCAGGCTCACCAGTATCACAGACAATTGTTTAATTAATTAAGTCAAAAATCGTCGTGATGGAAATGCACTTAATTGCCCTAACGTCTGCTTCAATAAACAGTATGTGATGAAGGGCCAGATACCAGCAATTTCACACACATTCATCACAGCAAGCAAAACTAATAAAACACAACTACACAGATACACAGCTCTGTCTTGATAAACATCCAGGAAGAATGGGGAGGGCAAAGGCCAAACACACACACACACACACACACACACACACACACACACACACACAGAGTCGTGTCCAAGTCCTGGGGCTCCTATATTTATTTGTCTTATTTATCTTTATGAGGACCTAAAATGGTATACGTACCGGTAATTAATAATAAACCTGAACCTCAGTATCCAAAACCAAACTTTTGTTCTTTCATAGAATCTGTCAATCAAACAAGCAAACAAAAACTTTTCCTTCTGAGGACCAGCTGAATGTCCCTATAAACCAATCAAATTGATATCACTACGAAGACTTTTTGTCCCCATCTCGATATAAGAACATGTCCACACACTCTCACACACATAGACAGTGCCAAGCTCAAGGTTCAGGAGCCACAGGGTGCTTGGGTAAGTCTGAGGGGCTCAAGACAACTAATGCTCTTGGCAATAATACCTCATTACTAAACTCGCTCTCCACACCCACACACACACACACACACACACACACGCACCCACACACACACACACACACACACACACACGTCCTAGTCCAGCTGGGTCTCCTGTATTGTCAGACTGTCAGACTTTAAGATGCCCAGGTGGCACAGGAAGCCCTGGAAGCATGCCTAGACGGAGACACACCCCACACCCACACTCTGTCTTTCTTCCACACAAAGGAGAGCAGAGCGTTACCTTGGCGCAATTAGTGCGATGCTCGTTGCTGGGGGCTCACAAGGAAATGAGCTGAGAAGCTGACTGGGGTGTAAGAGTGGGTGTGTGTGTGTGTGTGTGTGTGTGTGTGTGTGTGTGTGTGAGGGGGTGTCAGAGTGGCAACAGGGTTATGCTTCAAGGAGGAAATATAATGCGCTATACAACTATGTAAAGCAGAAGGGAATCACTCGGCGCCTCTATAGCACCAACTCTCCCCCTTCACATATTTTTCTATGTGCTCATTCTCAGCTTAACATGCCCGTTGTTGTGCTGTCACGCCTAAATGAGGATATAGGGGCTTGTGACGACAAAGGAAACACTTTATAAATGAAACTAGACAACTTTTAAAACCTCCTAATTGGCCGATATTTTGAGCTTGCTTTGAAATGGCAGACCACAATGAAGAATTCAATTAAAATGTTTTTATTAAAAGGATCACTGGGCTATTTATTACTAATGAAGCTGTTCACAATCGCACAAATTAGCGCAAACGAGTGTTTGCAACAAAAGTGAGATAATAAAGAGCATGTGTTTAGGGAAGGCTCATTTGTGAGCTAGGCCTCCTTAAGCAAAGGAGCGATTTGGATCCGCTTGACTCAACAGCGCCTGTATTAGCCGTTAGCAATTAGCCATTAGTCCCACAGGGGGCAGCGGCCAGGAAAGCTGTAGGGACGCTACTTCGGAACGACCGTTAAATTGCTGTTTCAGAATGTTCAGCTAATGTGCTCCATCCCCATATGCGCTTGTGGGTTTTAGTTTTATGAGCAAGCCTAAGGTCATGCTCAGGCACAATGGAAAAAAGAAATTATTATTTTTTTAATGGAAAATGGCAAGCCACTGCACAGATGCTGCAGTGACACTCAAAATGCGCACGGTCCAATGTCTTAAAATCCGAGTTTGGAGGATTTCTGTCTAATCCAAACTTCTTAAAAAATCTCTAATGGTGCTCTGTAATAATTCTTGTCAAGATCGTATGTATAGCTCATGGAAAATATGAATGTAAACAGATGGGTGAATAACAGAGATTAATTTCAGTTGAAAGGGGATAGTGCTGAAAGTTCGTGCCATATAAAAATCCCCAACTTTCAACACTAACCATTTTTCAACTGAAGCTAATCATCATTTGTTTACTTTAATATTGTCCATGTGCCATTTCTCTGAGGTAGACGGAGAGTTTGATTTAATATGGGCTAATAGCTGGCTAGTCTGACTAAGTGCTTTCGAAAATAAGCGTTATTGAACAGACTCTCTGCAAATAGCTTGTAATTTGTTCACTTAAATGCTTTTATCAACCAAGTAGTGCTGGTGAGTCTATATTTCGTTTAAGGATGCATACTGAAGTTCGAATAAAGTTGTTGAATATGTACGTGTTAAACCGCAAGTAAGTTCTGCAGATGCTTTTAGTCTGTTAACTAAAAAAAAAAAAAAAAAGATCTGGAACCATTAATCCATTCATTCATACTACCCAGGCCGACTCTGGGCAAAATTGGAGAACACCCTTAACAGCACGCCAGTCCATCACAGGACTAACACACGCACACACACACACACACACAGCTATTCACATTCAGACCTACGGCAATTTCAAACACCCAATGTTCATGTCTTTGATGTGTGGAAGGAAACTGGAGTATCCGGAGGAAACCCATGCAAGCACAGGAAGAACATGCAAACTTCACACAGAAATGCCTCGTTTGAATACAGGAACCTCTTGCTGTGTGGTGGACATGCAAGGGGAGTAAACTAAACTTTTTCATTTAGGTAAAAAGGAGCGACTACTGGTTGCTCATCAGGCCGGTGCTTATCCCCAGTTTCCATAACGTGAAGCGACCAGCAGTTCAACTCCCCCTGAATGGGACGCTAGTCTATCACAGGTTACCTTCCCAGTAGATTTTTACTGGTACCCATTTATACTGCTGGGTGAACAGAGGCACACTTGTGGTTGAGACCTTGCCCAGGGGTCTTAGCACAGTGAGGGTCTCAGTGGGATTCGAACTCACAACCTCCCGATCATGAGCGCAGCATCTTAACACTATGCCACCAGCCCCATATTTAGGTAAAAACTTCCCTATAAATTCAGCAGCCAGGTGCAAAATAGGAGTAATACAGGGATCCCTCACTTTCCGCAGTCAATTGGGACCGAAACCCCCCACCCCGCGACTGCCGATTTCCGAGAAGTAGGATCGATCCCCCTGACTGACGTATACGTACATGTATATGTGTATATAATATCAATAAATATATATTCAATGCTATAAATGCTTATAATAACAATTAAACATTCAAAAATAATGCATAAGATGTAAATAAAATATAAACACACACACACACACACACACACACTTACACACCTCACATAAAAATGTAGGTAGTTTTGTTGGGTTGGGTTTTTTTTTTGCATAATTGGTCATGTTTTGCAGAATTTTCCTAAACTTTTCCCCCTATTTTTCTTTAATTTCCTTTTTTTTTTTTTTTTTATGAATATTTTTGAAAAACTCGTGATGCACTGAAGCCACAGAAACTGAAGCACGAAGAAATAAGGGATCACCGTATTTAAAAAATAATAATAATTAAAAATTTTGCAAAGCATAATCTCCAATGGTCTACAGTTCCATAAGTAATATAATTTGTGATTGTGATGTTGTGTCATGTGCTTTAATTGTATAATTATAATAATCGTTGTGCTACTAAATACTGATTTACCAAATTTGTCTGAAAATTCACTTGATGCATAACAATGTAAAAAACGTTTTTGCAATACTAAATTATTTATTATAACACCCCCCCAATTATTAAATAAATAAATAAACAACATATTGAAGCTCATAATTTCAAATTGCACATTCAGCAATTTGATAGAAAGGGAGCTACTATGGCTGATAGTCAAAATATTACCTGCAGAAGGAAACTGTTCCTGTTAGTTCACATTACTGTTCCCATTTGCAGAACGCCTTGGCATACCATACATTACCTTTTTTGAATTCTTTACATTTGCTAATTAACAAAGTTTTGGATTTACAGCTCTACAGGGAAAGTGAATTTCTATTTATTTAAAATTTAGCAAAGACTAATTGAATGCAGATCATGTTCACTGGTTCTGCACATGGGAATGCAAGTGATTTTTTTTTTTTAATTTTTTTGTTATGCAAGCAGAAAGCAAACAGTAACATCTCTACATCTGCCAAACTTTCCTACATATCTTCTTAAGTCTTCTCTACATCCTCCAGAGTCTTTTCTGCATATTTCAAACTTTTGGCTACATCCTGCAGACCGCACAGTCAACCTGAGAGACTGTCAAGACGTCAGCTGCGGCGTTCCAGCTCCGGTGAATTAAATATGTCAAAACAGGCAGAAATATCCCCTCTAAAGGTTATGGTAGGTGGCATTGTTTACGAACACTATTCAGTTAGTTAGTTTGTAATGATGGACGTAGACTGTGTGTAAACGAGCAATGATTCATAAAAGACCATTGCAAAATATTTACTTTTTGAATGGGGCCCAGGTTAAATATTGAAAAGCAAAAAACAAAAGGGGGCTGTTCATCTGTTTCCACAACTCAAACCAGGGTTATAAGCAAATTCAGGAAAAAATTTCAAAGGCACAAAGGGGTGTGGAGTGTCCTTTTGGCTTTATACATCAAGAAGAGCGCAATTGGTTTATAATAAGAGGCTGCCATTTGGTGGCATACTGCGTACAGTGTTGTGACACCGCATTGCTCTCTCTTCATGTTTCCCTATGGCAGATGGGTACTGGGCATGACGGCAAGGTCAAGAGGTCATATCCACATGGGGTAGGACAGTGTGTATGTGTGTCAGCAAGAGTCATTAATATTGTCCCTGATATAAATGACTGTGAGAGCTGGTGTGTGTCTGGGTGCATGATATCTGTGTGTGTGTGTGTGTGTGTGTGTGTGTGTGTGTGTGTGTGTGTGTGTGTGTGTGTGTGTGTGTGTGTGTGTAGACTAAACCATCAAGAGTTTTAATGGTTGGGTTCCTGAGCCATGCCGGAGGTGATGAAAAACATGGAACCTTATTATAAAGTAAAAGTAGCAAGACAGACAGTTGGGCAGTTAGGAGTTACTGACTTAGATTACATTCCTCTTTCTCCCTAATTCTTTATTCTCACTCTCTCTTTTTCTCACTCTGCTGAGGTAAGCACCATCATAAATGAACTGAGAACCCAAAGGGGATTCCCAATAATTTCTCTATGGAGACAGAAAAGCAGTGTGTGTGTGTGTGTGTGTGTGTGTGAGAGAGAGAGAGAGAGAGAGAGAGAGAGAGAGAGAGAGAGAGAGAGAGAGATTCCCCTGCAAAAATACCTACATAATATAATATATCTATTATAAACAATGTCAAAATGTTTTGGTCCATTCGAGTGTTATTCCAACGATGTGTGCATGCCTGCAAGGGTTCATCTTATATAAAGTGTGTTAAAATACTCAGCTCCTCTTTATAAGTCTTTGTCTGTCAGTGCGTGGGATTGCAGCCAGTCTCGTCTAATTGATTATGTGGCTAAGAGGGTGAGACTCAAAGTCCAGTCGAGGGCCAAGGCTCGGTTACGCACCCTCCCAGAAGGCACTGGTGAAAGGACGAACAGATTAGGAGTGGATGGAGGTGTGTAGGGAGTGGGGGAATAAAAGGGAGGGAGGAGGCGAAGTAAGGAGAGCGATCGTTTGCTCTTGGACACGCATCATTTTTTCTCTAAAGAAGTCTGGCAGCTGTTGTGTGAGCAGGGAGAACAGAAGGAGGAGGTGGGAGTTGGTGAGGGAGGAAAGGGAGGAGGTCGTGAAGTGAAGGAGCGGAGGGGATGTTGAGGACAAGTAAGAAAAAAAATGAGATTAGTTTGGGGTGAATTTGTAATTATGTTAGGAAAAAAAAAAAAAGTCCCTCCAGCATTGTTTTGTGTGTGTGCGTGTGTGTCAGTGAGAGAGAGCGAGCAAGAGAGAGAGAGAGAGAGAGAGACAGAGAGCGAGAGAGAGAGAGAGAGAGAGAGAGAGACAGAGAGCGAGAGAGAGAGAGAGAGAGAGAGAGAGAGAGAGATTAGTGCTGGTGGTGCATTATCCAAATACTTATATTATGGGGAAAAACACTATTAACATCACACAAATGTGATCATTTAACACACACACACACACACACACACACACACACACACACACACACACACACACACACACACACAGCTGCTTTACTGAGGGAAATAGAAAAATGAAATATACATGCAAAGAAAGTTTAGCAGGAGGGCGTTGAAGCAATACAGCTCACAGTTGGAGCTAAACAGTTCTTTGAGAAAGTAAAATTTCAAACAGATACATGATGTAAACTGCCTGTAATTTATCTCCTTTATTAGCAGCTATTTATCCAGAGTGAGGGGACAACTCAGCGTGCAGCGGATCAGACAGATTCCATGTGTCCATTCCACTCTACTTTCTGTGGAGAATGAAAAAATAATAACAATAAAATTAATTATATCCTCAGAAAGCCCAATGTGTGAAAGATTTTCTAGCATCCCAACACGTATTCACTCATCCATTCATTTTCTGAACTGCTTAATCCTAATTAGGGTCACGGGGAGGCTGGCACCCAGCTCAGCCGACTCTGGGCGAGGGTGTGTACACCCTGGACAGCCCGCCTGGCCATTGCAGTCCCTGCACATAAAGTAGAAATAATACAAAGCTTATAAAGTATAAACCGCTGTCACAATAGTGAGAACCCCAAGGGTGCATCCTTTGTACTTTTACTTTTAGGAACGTTATATTATTGTAGAATGAGGACTATTAAAAGGACATAATTGGCCCCCACACCTATTCAATTCCACCATTCAAACCTGCAATTATTTTTTGTTATTTTCTGACAGAGCAATTTACTTTAACCAGGAAGCTCAGAAAGATGTTTTCCAACAGTGCAGCTCAATATAAAAGCCCCTCACTAGGCTGGAGCTTATTATAGCCAACACAGGGTAAAGACTGAGGGACAGCCTGAACAGCTTGCTTGACCATTGAAGGGACAACACACATGTACACGCATAACCATTCACACTCCTAGGGGCAATTTGGAACAAACAGTCAGTTAGCCTAATGTTCATGCACTTGGACTGTCGGAGGAAGTCGGAGGACACAGAAAAAAACCCACGAAAGCACAGGGAGAACATGCAAACTCAACACAGAACCATCTGAGCCCTGGATTCGAACACGGAACCTTCTTCCTGTATGGTGGATGTGCTTAACCACTACACGCAACCAATGGCTACCATATAAAGCTTTTATTTTATTTTATTTTTCTTGTTGATATAATGTATTAATCCCGCAAGGAAAATTTGGCTTCTGTTTTTAACCCATCCAAAGTACACACATACACACATACACACATACACACATACACACTTGGAGTAGTGGGCTGCCAAACATTTCAGCTCCTGGAGAGCAGTTGGGGGTTTAGGTCACTTCAGCCATGAAGGTGGAGGAAGGGAAGGTGCTGCTCACGCTCCCCGCCACCACACGTTTTTCCTGCTGGTTCAGGAATCAAACAAGCAACCCTTTGGTCCCAAACACACTTCTTGAACCAGTGGGCCATGACTGCTCCCAATGAAAATACACAATTTCTTGAAATTTTCTGTTATTGATATTTGAATAATATGGAACTGCAGCTTTTATATCATTCCTACAGGAGAGGTAAACATCTAGAATGGCAAAGTGAGAACACTTCTTTCACATAAAGGGCGGAAATTGGTGCCAACGGCAAGAAAATCAGTGAAAAAACTCATTGTGTGCTGAGGTCACTGATTCTGAAATCCTAAAAATTCAGCAAGATGCTGTCCCCCAAAAATATGAAAGAAGCTACACAATCTGCCCTTCACATTCCCACAGGGGGAAAAAAAAACAACACTTTTTTTCAAAAATATTTCAAAAGAATTTTAAAATATGCCATACTGAAGAGAATATGAGAATAAAAATAAAAGATGTAATGGTGTGTGTGTGTGTGTGTGTGTGTGTGTGTGTGTGTGTGTGTGTGTGTGTGTGTGTGTGAGTCCTCCTTAAAAAATCTCATCATTTTAGTTTCCTTTTCTTATGTTCCCATTCAGTATATCTTCTTCTTCACTTATCCCTTAACATCCGGGGATGTCGTTGGGGCGCCTTCATGGCGAGACGGGCTGATTTTGGCCTGGCCAAAAGTTTGGCTTAAAGTTACTTATTATTGAAGTTAATGTTAGTACTGTATTACATTAGGTGTGTGTGTGTGTGTGTGTGTGTGTGTGTATGTGTGTGTGTAGCAACCATCCTATATCGAGTTGAGGGAGTAGTAACTCAGTGGGCTGTAATGCATTATGTTAGAGCTCAGTGGGGACGTCAGGCTTAGTTCAGCTAGGTTTAGTTCAGCACAAACTTCATAAAACAATACACTACCAATATTACAAAGAAAACACACACACACACACACACACACACACACAGAGAGCTTGAGGTATGTACTGGAGTTACACACTCCTCCACATTTCAAACACATTTCAAGTTGCATGACACTGACAGAAACACCTTTGCCTGTACTGCAGCTGCAAACTAAACACACACACACACCTAAACACACACACACACACACACACACACACACACACACACACATATATACACACGTGCACTCACAAAGCCTCTGAATGAAGCGGTTTGCAGTGGTTTAGGCTGACATTGCTAATGTCATTCATTATAGTGACTCACTGAACATGATACTGCATTTCAGCCCTCTCTCTCTCTCGCTCTCTCTCTCTCTCTCTCTCACACACACACACACACGTTTTCCACTTCCCTTGGCAGTGAAAAATGGTATATTTATGAGCGTGGCTAGACAAAGCAAATATCCCATATCTCTTCCTTGGCCCTATTCCTCCATCCTCTTCGCTGTACTTTAGCATCCTAACACGGCCCACTGGCTTTCTGAACGCACACTAGTCTCTGTCTCCTTTGTCGAGCTGACAAGCTTTGTTGTGCGGAGAAAGAGAACCCCTCTTTGCTCACACACAATCATGCTCCTGGGCGCGCGCGTGTGCGCGCACGCACACACACACACACACACACACACACACATTCCACAGGCACAGAGGTCAAAGGGTGCAGCTGCCCCAATAAAGAATCAGTGGGGGTGTATGCATGAGGGGGCAGACTGGCGATTCATTTACTTTTTCTCTTTTTCTTTCTGAACTGAAAGCAAGAGTAAGAATGAGAGAACACGAGACAGAAGGGGAGCCATTTTGGTCCTCAAGAGCTCTTGTAGCTTTCGGAATTTCTTTTTGTGGGGTGGAACTTTTCAGATGAATTTCGAGGTCTGTGAGTTCCCTTATTGTATCTGATAAGTATCGGTGGGTGTGTCCCTGTGAATGTGTGTGCGCACACATGTGCTGCATGATGTTATTCTGTTTTGTTTTTTCCTTGCCACAAATCCTCTACAGATCAAGAGTTCCTGCAGGGAATGAAGGGTACCTGGATTACGCAAGGCACTCAGAGTGATGTATTGGTTTCTTTGTGGAATGTATGGAAGCATATCACCTTTAAACTCTAAAATGGTACTAAACCTGACTCCGGGTCAAAAAACTTGTAGGCAGCATTCATGCTGAGAGTGCTTGTGCTGAACTGAGGTCAGTGCGGATCAAAATGAAATCCTCCGACTGTGAAGCACTGGGTTTGTAGCAGCAGGGCCGACTGTTCGCATGCTGAGCAAAAGCCTGCACAATCCACATTGTAACCCAAAGAAAACACAATGCTGTTTCAGCATGCTGCCTGTCCTGGGTGGGCTGTGGTTTGCTAGATGGTAGTGCTGATACTGTGGTAAAGAAATGAAAAAGAAAGAAACCTTATGTTTCCTGCCACTCACTTAACATTCCTCATGTTCAAAAACTTATATTTAAATCCTCGGCCCAGTGCTGCCGAAGCGACATCGCAGCCCAGCGAGGCCCACTGACTGAGAGGATTATAAACATACCTCCTTTACTGAAACAGTTGCCAAAATAATCCAATCTGACCCCTTTCCCAACTGGGACTGTGGTGCTTTTCGCTGCAAATTATTTTTTAGGTTTGTATGCATAGGGTGCTTTTTTTTTTTAATGGTGCAGACGTGACATAACTTTTCATCTCACTGTGTACACAAATGAAATATTAATGTGTCTAATACACATTAAGAAAACATTTCCACAAAATACAAGAGAAATAATCAAATGGAGAAATAAAGAATACATTCTCTGAGAAATATAGTAGACATAAAAAACAAAACAAAATAAAATGCCCCTGGTGACAAGGTTATGTAGTGTAAAAATAAAATCAAGATAAATAATTTCACATCTCGTTCTGCCTTTAAAATGAGTCAGTCAGCAACAAAATTCAAAAAAAAAAAAAAAAAAAAGCAAATCGAAACATTAAACAAACACACAATAACCTGTACTGCATAAGTATGTGGGTATGAAAAAAACTACTTCTCAAAATAATCACATTTTGCTGTTTTGCATACGTGGAATACACATTTCCAGCTGTATTTACTTAATGCAATGTATTACAGCAACAAAACATTAATACTGTATTTTGAAGGGGAGTGATACTTTTCTAAACCCACGATACCCATCAATGAAGTGGTTGTGACTAATGTCAAATCTTTAATAAATACTGATCAGGACAGGGGTACAACCAACCAACCACTCACTCACCCTTTTGCCAAGACTATCACAGGACCAACATACACAACCATTCACACTCACTCCTTGGGGAATTTTAGAACAACCAATTAAGGCATAAGGACCATAAGGACCTGATACCTGGGATTAACCTTCTTGAATTTAAAGTTGCACTGATACAGCTCCTTGTAAGTAATGACCTCCGTTATGTAATGAACACTATACAGTCTTCTTCTTCTTTTCCTTTCGGCTTTTCCCTTCAGGGGTCGCCACAGCGAATCATCTGCCTCCATCTCACCCTATCCTTTGCATCTTTTACTCTTACGCCAACGACCTTCATGTCCTCCTTCACCACATCCATCAATCGTCTCTTTGGTCTTCCTCTAGGCCGTTTGCCTGGTAGTTCCAGCCTCAGCATCCTATTACCAATATACTCACTATCCCTCCTCTGTACATGTCCAAACCATCTCAATCTAGCCTCTCTGACTTTGTCTCCAAAACGTCTTACATGTGCTGTCCCTTTGATGTGCTCATTCCTAATCCTATCCATCCTCGTTACTCCCAAAGAGAACCTCAACATTTTCATCTCTGCTACCTCCAGCTCTGCCTCCTGCCTTTTCCCCAGGGCCACTGTTTCTAACCCATACAACATCATTGGCCTCATCACCGTCTTGTACACTTTTCCTTTCATTCTTGCCGATACCCTCCTATCACACATCACACCGGACACTTTTCTCCAACCTTTCCAACCTGCCTGCACGCGCTTCTTCACCTCTTTTCCACACTCTCCATTGCTCTGGATTGTTGAGCCTAAGTACTTAAAATCCTCCACCTTTTTTATCTCTGCTCCCTGTAACCTCACCGTTCCTCTTGGGTCCTTGTCAATGAACACTATACAGTACGGTACTCATACTGCGAACGAGCGCCGCCATGTTTGTTTCTGTGAATGCGTCGTCACTTTAAGGGGGCGTGGCTGAGAGAAGCTTAGGTCATGACCCGGAAGACTTTTAATCTTCTCTCTCTTGATCTTCCCGATGGAAAATAGATATAAAATTTTTATAATGTAATATAATAATTAAAAAAAAATAATAGAGGGATCCAGGTTTTATGTCCAACTCAAGCAAATAAACTCGGACACTCAAAATGAATTTGATGGATTTGTGGAAGAGGAATGAACTGAAAAAATGAGTTTATTGTTTATATATTACGTATTACAACTGAACAATGTTGACAGTTATTAAAAAGAGTACTATTTTATATTTTATGTGTTACAACTGAACAATGTTGAGAGTTATTGTGAAGTGTATTTTTTTTTATGTGTTATAGCTAAACAATGTTGAGACCCCCAGTGCGGTTGACTGGGTTATCAAAGGCGGGCCATGTCTCTCACTGTCTATGGTGAGAGGCATGTAAAAGAGCCATTGCTGACTTTCGTAAAGAGTAGCTGCAAAGTCATCAGCGTGTTTCTGTCCCTTGCTAAAAAGGGTTGTGACAGGAAGGACATCCGACGTAAAAACCTCTGCCAAATCAAACGTGCGAATCAGATGATTCGCTGTGGCGACTCCCGAGTAAAAGGGAAAAAGCCGAAAGGAAGACAGACAGCTAAACAATGTTGAGAGTTATTGTGAACGAGTTGACTTATTATCTGACTTCTGTTTGCGCCTTATAAGCCGGTATGCCTTATGGCCCGGAAAATACAGTGGCCTAATGTGTAAGTATTTGGACTGTGTGAGCAAACCGGAGTACCAAGAGGAAACCCAACCAAGCACAGGGGGAATAGCACACGAATCCCATACAGAAACACCAGAGCCTGGGACTCGAACACAGGCCATTCCTTCTGTGAGTTGGGCATGTTAACAGTATGCCACTGTACTGCCCTGGTACAAAACAAGAAAATTGTATCTACAGAATATGAGTTGAATCATGGAACCCCATAAAGCAGTGGTTCTTAACTTTGTTGGAGGCACCGAACCCCACCAGTTTCATATGCACATTCACCGAACCCTTCATTTGTGAAAAATAATTTCTTCGAATCTGGTTATCCTCACCTTGAATTCAGCAAGCGTTGTGTTCTTGTATTCCCCATCTCCATGCAGTTTCAAGAATAGTTCCTTTAGTTTTGCTGGTGCGAGATTAGCGTTGCTCAACTTGACATTGCAAATCATGCAGATAGGACTCTGAGTCCCATCACGTTCCGTGATGCATGTGAATCCATGTTGTACATATTCGTCCGACCACTTTCTTTTTTGCTCGACATAGTTAGTATGGATTAAAATATTCCAAAAAAAAAAAAAATCCCACAACAGTCACACGTTGACTACTGAGCGCACTAAATTCTCGGCAGCACTGATTGGCCAAGTAATGGAATGTGATCATCTGCAGCCAGTGATGGCCGAGCGGGGAGTGTCATCACTAATTGACACGATGAGTTGGGTGTGTCTTGACCTCCACGGCAGAGGCTCCACCGAACCCCTGAGACCGACTCATCGAACCCAGGTTAAGAACCACTGCCATAAAGGCCATCATCGGGGGGCAGCCCAGTGATGACATTAAAAAGAACAAGCTGTCCCTTAAAAACTGACCAAAGGACAAGAAGACATTTTATCAGGGAGGCTGATCTACAACAATTTTAAAAATAGCTGAAGGAATATCTGGCAAGTACAGGGTCATTATCTAATGTGACACATGTATGAATATCTCCAAACCATGTAGCAGAATGTGTTATGGCCTGATAAGTGCAAGATAGAAATTTTGGGGCATAATTCTAAAAGATATATTTCAAGTACAAAGACAAGAAGGTTTATTACCCAAAATATCACCATAACCACAGTGATGCATGGTGTTGGAAGCATCATGCTATTTAGCTGCTTCTTTTCTGCCAAGAACCTGCAGACCTCCTCTCGATTGTGAAAAAAAGGCTTCTAGCACACTAACAACCCAAACCACAAATCCAAGTCAACCAGAGTAATAATCTAGATCTAAACGCTATAGACTTGTGAAATGACTGTGGAAGGACTGTGAACACAAGTTCTCCAATGATATGAAGCATTTGTCATCTTAAAATTGCGTAATCAGGATGTGCAATGTTTTTACTATTTGCCATAATTTAAAGTACTGTAATGTAACGAGATGGCGATGTGATTAGCATGTCTGTCTCACAGCAAGAAGGTCCTGGGTTCGAGTCCTGAACTCAGTGAGGTGAGGAGGTTCTGTGTGAAGTGTGCATGTTCTCCGTTATGCATGTGTAGGTTTCTTCCGGGTACTGTGGTTTCCTCACACAGTATAAAGACACACACATTAGGCTGCATGGAAAATTCCCCCCTATGTTTGTGTCAGTGTGAATAGTTGTGTGAGTGTTGACCCTGTGATGGATTATTGAGCTGCTCCAGCTCTACTCTTCCTTTGCCCAGAGTTGACTGGGATGGTCTCCAGCCTCCCCATGACCCAAGTAAGAGGTTTGGCGCAATGAAAGAATGAATGAATGAATGAAATTGATCTAATACTTTACAACAGTTCATAGTGAATGAGAGAGAGAGAGAGAGAGAGAGAGAATTTCCTATTAATACATGTACATCAGAAATCACATGACAGAGAGTGTGAACCAGTGCAAATATTATTTAAGAACTAATTACATTAAAAGATGCTCACTGTTAGTCAATTCATGTTTGTTTCCTTACCCTCATACGCAAATTGATTGTTTACTTTGATATTCCATTCCCGAAGGTCTCTTTGTTACTTGCTGCAACATTAAACCAGCAGAACTCAACAAATCAGCATGCACATTGATTTATTAAGTGAACCATTCAGCTGAGCTAAGCACTAGCTAAGTAGTGAGCCTCAGATCATTTCGGTTCTTTATATCTGACAAAAGGTAGCATGGTGATGCAGCGGATAGTGTTTCTACCTCAAAGCTCCAAGGTCCCTGGTTTACTCCTGAGATCAGATTACTGCCTATAGAGTTCACTGTGTCTGTATGGGTTTCCTCCAGGTGCTCTAGTCATCTGCCTACCTCAAAAAAAAACACAAAAAAAAACAACAACAACAAAAACTAAGACGATGTATTGCCCCCAAGGTGTAAATGAGCCTGTGAATGTGTGTGCATGAAGGCTTGTGATGGACTAGCCTCCCATCCCTGGTGTGCTTGAAGATGAATGAATCTGTCTCGGAGTTGTAGTTTTTAGATCTGTACTTCAGTATGAATTACATTCCTGAGAAAATCGAAAGCACACAATGTTAATAGCAAGACTTTTTTTTTTTTTAATCAACAAGTGTGATTAAGATGAATTTAATTACAAAATCCCTGGTAATGGTGAATCAGCTTTATGGCAACGGAATAATAGTAGTAGTAGTAATCATAATAATAATAATAATGTAAGGGTTGTACTGGTATTAACTTATCAATTGAATCTGCATGTGTGTAATATAAATGAGTGCCAGGCAACAGTTATAAAGCATGGAAAAGATTATATAGCATAATAAAGCTTAATCGGCAGCAAAGTGGCATAGCGGTTAGCACGTCTTCCTCACAGCGAGAAGCCCTGGGCTCGACTCCTGGGCTCAGGCGTTTTTCATGTGGAGTTTACATGTTCTACCCATATTCGTGTGGGTTTCCTCCCACATGCACAGTAGGTTAATTTGCTGTTAAAAATTGTCCTTAGGGATTAATGTGTGAATAGTTGTGAATCTGTTGGTCCTGCACTGGTCTGGCAAGCAGTTCAAGGTTTACCCCGCATTTACCCAGAGTTGGCTGAGATGCTCACCAGCTTCTTGGTGACCTTAATTTGAATTAAGTGGTGAAGAAAATGAATGAATGAATAAATATATTGTGAACATTATATTAGTCGTGCTGTAGTGTGTAATTCAAACGAGTGCCACGCAATGTTTATAAAATGCGAGAAGGATTAAATAGCATAATAAAGTTTAATAATTGGCATTAAGGTGTCATAGCGGTTAGCATGTCTGCCACTCAGCAGGAAGGTCCTGTGTTTGTGTCCAGGGCTCAGCAAGTGCGTTGCGTCCGGGTAGTCCAGTTTTCTCCGACAATCCAAAAACGTGAACATTAGGCTAACTGTTCATTTTCTGTAACCGCTTCATCCTAATTAGGGTCGCGGGGAGGCTGGTGCCCATCCCAGCCAACTCAGGGCGAGGGCAGAGTACACCCTGGACAGCTCGCCAGGCCATCGCAGGGCAGAAACACGCTGACGGCTTTGCAGCCTACTCTTGTCGAAAGTCAGCAATGGTTCTTTTACATGCCTCTCACCATAGACAGTGAGAGACATGGCCGGCCTTTGATAACCCAGTTAGCTGCACTGGGGGGGACAGTGACAACCTTGTGGAGAGTGGGACTCGAACCCCCAACCTTTGGATCAGCGATCCGGCGCCTTATACCACTAGACCACCACTGCCCCTTTTAGGCTAACTGGCTGTTCCAAATTGCCCCTATGTAGTATGAATGGTGTGTGTGTGTGTGTGTGTGTGTGTGTGTGTGTGTGTGTGTGTGTATGTGGGCCCTGAGATGAACTAGTGAGTTGTACGTAGAAGACAGCTGGATGGATACCTTTTCTGTACATATAAAAAGAACTACCTTAAAAACGCTCATCAAGTTCACTTGAGTCCATTCTCAAGAAATGTCCGATAGCTGGTGGGCATTTTATTTATACATCACCATCCTGGCACAATTGTGATATCTTCAAGTTATCAGTTTGTCATCTTCCATAAAAGGCTTTTCCTCTGTTTCATTGGTCATGAGATAGACAGAGCAGAAATGAAGAGATGGGATAATCCATGCACTCTCCAGTTACAGACAACACACAGCTCAGACCACCTCAGTACCGCTCTGACCCAGGGCAATAAAAACTATCTATGAATCACAGAGAGATTCCCAGACACTCCTCTGAGGACCTGAGGACATGTGGATTTATTTTTAATTTTTTTTTGTGAAAGGAACATAACACCGTGTGTGCCTGTAAACTGTACATCACTGTAATCAGATATGTCTGTGATAACACACAGTAATGGAAGCAAGTTAATTATGTGAAATAAACACCAGCGTAGACACCAGCAAGCTCTGCAAAAGCTAATCTGTTCATTCCCTCCTACTTTCTGCACTCTATAACTCTGTCCCTCAGTCATCACATCACTGGGTTTATGTTTATTCTCTAAAAACAAAATCCAGCTGGACTTGTCATTATTACTGAATGTAACAGGCTGGTGTGTTTTTTTCACATAACAGAATTAAATGGAGGAAAAACCTGTTATAAAGAGAGAAAGGTGAAGAAAATTCGAAGGAAAGAGAAAGAGATGATGGGGGGTAGGGGGAAATAGAAAGAAATCAGGGGCCAGTGTGTGAAAGAATGAGAGATTAGAGATTAGGATGGAGAACTCCTGGTGACTACATAAGCACTCGTCTTTTCATCAGCCGCTTGCTGTCAACACCGCCTACAGGTGCAATCAGTGTGTGTGAGAGAGAGAGAGAGAGAGAGAGAGAGAGAGAGAGTTGACTTTCAACCTCCACCTTTCTTCACCTCCACTTTCTCCTGTCATATTGGCGAGAGGTCTGTGGGAGGCTTTTCATGTTCATCTTTCACCCCCACCCCCCACCCCAACCCCCAATCAGCACCATTACAATGTCTTCCCTTTTCCCCCTCATCTTCACTATTTGATATGCAGACGGGTGGACACCTTTTGAAATGGTCAAATTACAACCAGCTCGATAATAATAATAAAAAAAAAAACCCTCTCTCTGCCTGACCTTCAGAAAGGATCCCCATGGCAACACGACTCCCGCTGTGACATTAAGTCAAGTGGGCCAGTCTTGGGCTTTAGCTGTAGAGACTCGCCGCTGGAACAAATCTGATTAGACAGGATTATCTCCTAATTGATTTCACTGCGGGCCAAAGTTTTAGATTAGTTTTCCGCAGTCAACTTTTAAATAACAACGGGAAAATACATTTGGTAAAGTAGTCAATAGAAAAATAACTGTTGCCGCGGATCAGATGTTTATCGTGTGAAGTATATTTGCGTGAGCCTTCATGAGTAAAGGAAAATCTCAAGGCTGAATGACACTGGGTATATTTTTATTTGAAGGCATGCATATATGTATATATAAAAATGTATGTGAGGGTGTATGAGAGATCCTACAAATCTCTGTGTCCCACATATGGTAGCCATCAACTCAATCATCATCAATACTCATCATTGCATGAGTTCGCCAGGAGAAAAATGATTACAAAGTAATGATGACCACAGGGCCCAAAGTTTATTCTCGTGTGTGTGTGTGTGTGTGTGTGTGTGTGTGTGTGTGATATTTTTCTCTCTTCTGTTCCCAACCAAATCCCCCGTAGAGCCTAGTCATATTTGATCACAGAAAACATTATTACTTCCATATTCTAGCAATCTGGTAGCATATGGAGTCCTTTGCACAATATTACTCAGCTCACCGAACAGCCCACTCAATGCTAAACAAACAAAAATCCTCACACAGGCCACAAAAAGCTCCATCAACAGACCACAGCCTTCTGCACCTCTGCATGCCCTCAGACAAAAACATTAAATACCACTTGATGAAATAAAACAACAACAACTGCTCATTTATTCATTGGTTTAAGATTCACTGAGTCACCGGTTTGGAGGCTGGTTCCATGTATTTAAATCGAGACGTTTTCCGAGGTAAAATGAAGCCAAAAGGTCATCAGATTGCAGTAACTTGGATCTGGGAATTTTGAAGTATTCTTTACAATTATGGGATGGGGTAATATTTATAAAGAACAACAAAGTTTTGAAATTTCGGAAAGGATAATGCGGAGGGATGTAAGCTTTGCTCTCTGAATGCTTCCAGTATTATTCTGCAATAATGCTGCTCATTAAGAAGTTCTTTTATGTGAATATCACCTGTAGCTGTATGACAGCTTTATTAATAACCACATGTTGGCATTTCCATGTTTGAGCCCGAGCCAAAAATGATGCTCTAAAGGGACCGAATCAGTGCGGAGTAGTCTGTGAGTTCCATCTTCCAATTTCAGTTAAATTTTGCTAAGTACAAAGATTTCCAGGAACAGCGGTGGCCTGGTAGTAAGGTGCAGGATTACCGATCCTACGTTTGGGGTTTCGAGCCCCACTGTCACTGCTACCCCTCCAGTGCTGCTAACTGGGTTATCAAAGGTCGGCCATGTCTCGCACTGTCTATGGTGAGAGGCCTGTAAAGGAGCCATTGCTGACTTTTATCAAGAGTACATTTGCGTAGCGTGTTTCTGCCCTGCGATGGCCTGGCAGGATGTCCAGGATATACTCTGCCCTCTCTTAGAGTTGGCTGAAGGGGACACCAGCCTCCCCACAACCCTGATTAGGATTAAGTAGTTCAGAAAATGACAAAGATTTCCTTGTGAAACTACTCCAGCTCACAGGCTTAGTATCTCTTATTCACCTGTATTACATCTTGTTTTAGTTCTGTGTTTGTTTACAATAACAATAAGAAGACCACATGTTCAGAGGAACGATCTTGTGCATGCGCGATAAGCTAGCAGTGCAACATTGATTTATAGAAAATGGAAAAGTCATGTGATTTTAAGAGAGATAAAGAAAAAAAAATAGACGGTAATATTTACTCATATCATTGCGCCTGTTGCATGGTTCATGGACACTTGTATACAGGAGCTTCGTTTTATTTCTAGCAGTTAACACTGTACGTGATGTTTTATTTAATATGCCTGTGAAGTGAATGAACCCTTTTAATTCATTCTTAACCGTTTTTTTTTTTTCTTCAGATGATTTATCCTGAAGCTATTTTATTCCTGAGGCGCTTCACTCACTTTATAGATTGTAAGGCAATAAATATTTTGATAAATTTGAGTAAAATGTCAGAAGAAGCAAATGCTATTTATATACCTGCAAAGAAATAACTGTCAAGCTGGGAGACCGTCTTTATAAGCTAATTGAAAGGAAACAGTTATTCAATTACTGCTAATTATGCTAAATCACAGTGTTTTAAAACATAATATGCTGCCTGGCCAAAAGAAAAAAAAATGGTACAGATGAATATGATGTTCTTCCGCCGTTAGCCTTGCTTACGGCACGTAATCATTATGCAATTGGATCAACAAATTTAAGCAACACAACACTTATTTCCATCCAGAGTTGGATTCCTATCTTTCATTATTTGAGTCCCCATTTTCTATCTGTATCTCTGCCGTCGGGGAAGAAAAAGACCATTGATGTAATAACTCGCTCGTTCAATAAATTCGGAGTCATCAGCTGATTCATTTTATTGCCGCATTAATGTTGCTGGGCCTCGACCGGGCCAACTAAAGAAACAATGCCATGGAGATTACATGCTGTAATTAAGGATAAATCCACTCCATGAAAGTGTACCTTTTTTTTTTTTTTTTTTTGTCCAGCTATTAGAAAATCTCAAATGCATAATGATGATTTTATTTTAGTCCGAAGAATAAAAATTTGATATATACTTAAAAACATACAGTATATTTAAAAGTTACTAAACATGGTCTAGCAGCATGCTTTTGATCAGACGAACCTTTTTTCAGCTGGGATGTGTGTAGAAAAGACAGTATTTGAAATTATCCAAATGGTTTCCTGTGGGAGCTTCAGGCACGTGTGTAGTATAATTAGAGTGTGTTCTATTTTATTTTAAAGACTTTGCAGTGGTGGAGGTCACAAATTCTCACAATTGCTACAGTTATGATGGAGCTGGTGAAGTTTGAATCCTAACAGACTGATCAACTGATTTATCCAAAAACTCAGAATATGCAGAATGCAATCTTACTTTAGATTTTATACGACAGTGGATAGATAATACATTTATGAGCTCAGTACTGTACCATGTTTTACTTGCCTGTGGCTCAGCGTAATTTAGTATTACCATATTTGGCTAGCTAGATAGTAGGGTAAGGGAAACAAACAAGTAACTTATATAAACCCCTGCAAGAGGAAGAAGACTTTGCTGCTTACTGATAACCATTTTTATTTAAATGGAGTACACTGTGATTGCAGCTTTGACGAACGGCAGATAAACATTCGTCAGTCATGAGCAGTGGTTTATCCGTCCTCACAACACGACTAGAAAACCTTATTTGATTCTGGCTATCATCTTTATTTTCCTTTGATGTTTCACTTTGAGGTGACTGTGTGTCGTGCAAGCAGCAGAGACATGTCTACTTGACACTGCACTTCATTTTACTTCGTTTCATCAGTGTTTCTACATAGCTGTCTGTTCCTGATTTAAAAAAAAAAAAAGACCTGCCATCCAAACGTGCTAATTAATTCTAGTAAAAACAGTTCATCTGTTTTGTGTGTGTGTGTGTGTGTGTGTGTGTGTGTGTGTGTGTGGTGTGTGTGTGTGTGTGTGTTTGCTTATTGCATCAAGGTAGATGATGGGGAAACAAACATCAATGAGCCATGTTTTAACAAGAACCTCAAACGTCAATAGGAAGTACAGTACTACAAAAAAATATATATATATTATAATAGCCTGAACATGCAACCTTCCCTTCCAGCATGCCCAGGCTCCCTGTAATAAACCGAGGAAAAGTTCTGACAAGGTAATACAAAATATTTCTATTTAACTGTTTTCAGCTCTGTGGCTGAGAAGTCCATGAATAAAAAATTCTCACGGTTCCATTAAATATTGCGGAGTATTCAGAACATATTTGCATAATGTTGCCTAATATTTGAACAGTTGGATAAAAATAAATCAAATAGCCTAAATCTGTGCTGCAGTTATAAGATGGATTTATTTCTACTGCCATGGATGTTGTTTTGAAACTGGTCTAAAATAATAATAATAATAATAATAATAATAATAATAATAATAATAAAAAAGTAAAGAAAAAAGTCTTATACCTCCCTGTCCTAACTTGCTGATTTGGCCTAGTATGGGACACACGTTTCCTTTTCGACCCTCACATGGTCCTATGTCTTATTCCACTTCCTGCATTTAGTGTGCTTATTTTCACCAATGTTAATTTGTTTATTTTCCCGCATGATTCGTTCTGTAGTAAGGTAAGGTAGGTAAAGTCCATTGGGCGTTTTACACCCGAGCCATAGTGGCTCATCGGACCGGTGCTTATCCCCGGTTTCCGTAACATGAAGCGACTAGGAGCTCAACTCCTCCTGGATGTGACGCTAGTCCATCGCAGGTTACCTTCGCAGTATATTTTTTACTGGTACTCATTTATATTGCTGGGTGATCAGAGGCACACTTGTGGTTGAGACCTTGCCCAGGGGTCTTAGCACAGTGGGGGTCTAACTGGGATTTGAACACACAACCTCCTGATCATGAGTGCAGCACCCTAACCACTACGCCTCTGGCCCCTCTGTGGTAATTGTGTAAAAGTTAAGACATAAGCAGTGTTTATGGGTTAAATAGTTCTTCTTCTTTTACTTTCGGCTGCTCCCTTCAGGGGTCGCCACAGCAAATTATCCGCCTCCATCTCACCCTGTCCTCTGCATCTTCTTTTCTGACTCCACCGACCTTCATGTCTTCCTTCACCACATCCATAAATCTCTTCTTTGGTCTTCCTCGGGGCCTTCTGCCTGGGAGTTCCAACCTCAGCATCCTACTGCTTCTCGCTCTGCCTACGGACACGCCTCCCACCTCTCCTTCTTTGACGTCTTCGACCAACAGTAGTCCAATTTCCATCATCACCCTGTTGATTGACAGCACTGATGGCGGGCGTTGTTAACCCGGGCCTCGACCGATCCGGTATGAGGGTAATACTTCTGATTTGCATCATAAAAGTTTGGCATTGGTTTTACGTCGGATGCCCTTCCTGACACAACCCTCTGCATTTCTCCGGGCTTGGGACCGGCATGAGGGGGAGAGACACTGGTTAGTGCCCCCCCAACCTCATGGCTGCATTTTATGGGTTAAATAGTGTGTATACTATATATATATTTAGACGTGTAAAGACTTAACCAGTATTGAATTCTGGCCTTTTTTTTTCCGGTGTAATGGAAACATAAACTTCATTAAACTGTTGAATTTCACTAAATTTCTCATTTATAATTTTTAAACAAACATATTCATTAGAATTCAGTGATCTCCTGCAGGCAGCAGGTACATACAGTATCCTCCTCAGTGAGACGGGAATCAATTATCGAATAAATTAAAGTGGTCTAGTGGTATAGGGCGCTGGATTGCTGATCCTAAGGTTGGGGGTTCGAATCCCCACAAGGTTGTCACTGTCCCCCCCCCCCCCAGTGCAGCTAACAGGGTTATCAAAGGCGGGCCATGTCTCTCACTGTCTATGGTGTTAGGCATGTAAAAGAACGATTGCTGACCTTCGTAAAAGAGTAGCTGCAAAGCCGTCAGCATGTTTCTGTCCCTTGCTAAAAGGGTTCTGTCAGGAAGGGCATCCGATGTAAAAACCTATGCCAGATCAAACGTGCGAATTATTCGCTGTGGCGACCCCTGAAAAAAAGGGAAAAGCCGAAAGGAAATCTCATCTCTCTTTTTGTGTGGCATGGATATCACTAAGACACATGTATCTTACTATCCTTGTGATTGTTTTCCATTGCATCACTAATACATGTATAAAGATTTAGGGATCTGCGATGGCCTGGTGAGCTGTCCAGGGTGTACCCTGCCCTCACCCAGAGACGGCTATGATGGGTGCCAGCTACACCCTAATTAGACCCTAATTAGAATTAAGTGTTTCAGAGAATGAATGAATATAGAGATTCGGGCACTTGACATGTTTTTTCATGGGAACCCGCAAACCTCGTACCTGTATAATTACATATACAGGGATCCCTCACTTTCAGCGGTTAATTGGGACCGAGATCCCCCTGCAACCGCCGAATTCCGCGAAGTAGGATCAACCCCCCCCCCGACTGACGTATACGTACATGTATATATAATATAGATAAATATATATTCAACACTATAAATGCTTATAATAACAATTAGACATTCAAAAAATAATGCACAAGATGGAAATAAAATATAAATACACACACATACAGAGGTGCGCGGATGTGCACACACTCGGATGCCCACCTCACATAAAAATGTAAGTAGTTTTGTTGGGGGGTTTTGGGTTGTTTTTTGTTGTTTGTTAGGGTTTTTTGTTTTTTTTTTTGCCTAATTGGCCTTGTTTTGTGGCATTTTCCTTAACTTTTTCCCCTATTCTTCTTTAGTTTCCTTATTTTTTAATTCAATGAATATTTAAGAAGAAAAAAACGTGATGCACTGAAGCCAAATGAACTGTAGTGCGAACTAGCGAGGGATCCCTGTACTATACAGATGAATTAATTCTAATAACTTGTTTATAGAAGAGAATAAACTGCTGTGTTTAGTCTCGACATATAAAGTATACCATTTCGAACTTGTAGGTTTAGAGAACATTTCGATTAACACAAGAATATCAGTAGTTGTTCATCTCACGTCATTTACTATGACGTAACAGCACGTGGACTTAGTATTATCTGAGTTTTGTTCTCTATATTCATTTTCTTACATTTTTCCTTTTTCATGATATGCAATTTTCAGGGAATAACACAAGGTTGAAATGTGCACACATAGATCGGAAGAAGGACGGAGGACCAGGAAGTGAACAACCTCCTGCAACCAAACTGGGGGAGTTTCCTCTACGGGGAAATGGTACTTCAAAGCTAGATTGTTTGGCTTGGTGAGTAGAATTACACAAGGAAAATTAACGAAAATGTATTGATGTTCCAAAAGCAACTTGATGGTTGGACGCTTTTTCTTTATCAGTGGTGCTACCTGCTCACATGGCGCTAGGCTATTAAATACTATGCCTGGCCTCACCTTAACCGCATTAGCTGGATGTCTGAGCAACCACACACATACACACACATACACACACACAAACAAATAATCACGCATAACAACAACGAACACATAAAAATAATACAAGGTCAAAGATTGGTGCTTAAACAAATTTTGCAATTTTTTAATCAACATTTCTTCAAAGGAATGTACTAGGTTTTTTTTAACCTCTCTTTTGAAGAGGACTGTATGGGGAGAAGGGAAAGCAAGGAAAGAAAGGGAGAAGGAGCAGGTTCGGGTGGGATGGGCGAGGGAAGGATGGAAGGATGAACACAGAAAAGAAAACATCTCACGCACAAATGTAGTGTCCCACAAACGTCTCAACACGGCAACTGGAGAGGAGCAGAGGTCCTTAAAATGGCCGTCACTTGCTGGCTATTGGCACAAAGATACATGTATACGCGCACACACTGAAGCGTTCTCTACAAAAAAAAAGCACACACTCCTCTTGATTCCTTCTCTCTCTCCCTCTTTTGTCTGTCTACAAAACACAGGTCTTAGCATCCATGGCTGAAAGCAAAACAAATGAAGAAATGTTGAAAGAAAAAACACAGGAATATAACAACATGGAAAAACATAGTCCAGACATGTTCATATTTCCAGATGTGTTATCTGCATCGAGGAGGCCGCATTGTTCCATAATACTCTTCATATTCAGATACCAGCCTTTCGCCTCTGAATAGTCCTTGGATTCTGGTGTGTGTGTGTGTGTGTGTGTGTGTGTGTGTGTGGACACACAAGTCCACAACCACAGGACAGAACCATGGCTTATTGATTTAATGAACAGAAATGTTGAAAGCTGACCAACAAATAAATGCACCATACTTATTTGTCACTTAACAACAAAGCAACACTGACAACTTGTTTGTGAAGATTTAACAGAGAATATTGACATGACACGAAAAAAAACAAAAAAACAAAACCAAGTTGTTCACTTACTGCAGCGTTTACACCAGACCAACTCAGACACACTCGTACAAAAAAACTCCGTAAGTTTTATATTCGGGTTCTAAACAAATCTCGCCTTGAGCAATAAGACACACCCACAAAGTGGTGCAAGGCCTGAAGGTTCATGGATTTGGCTGTGCATCTGTGTGTGTGTGTGTGTGTGTGTGTGTGTGTGTGTGTGTGTGTGTGTATGTGTGAGGTCCCCAGTCTCAGTGCAGCTCTCAATATAAAGTAAGGAAACCTGATATACTGATTAAGTGTAACACGAGCGGTAGCGTACATTACCTTAACAACCATCTTCTAGCATCAGCACACACAGCAATGTAAATGAGCACATTCTGAAAATACGAGACTCTCGTTGGCACAATAGGACACACATACTCATAGTGTGTGTGTGTGTGTGTGTGTGTGTGTGTGTGTTCTTTAGTCCTGGAATGCATGAGCATAATCTCACTGTGTGTGTTTTCTGTGTGAGTGTCCAATCAGAATTCATTTCAAGTAATCAGTCTCTATGTGGACCTCCAGAATTGATTTAAATTGTGTGTGTGTGTGTGTGTGTGTGTGTGTTGATAGACTTGTCTGCCTTTTCAAGTGCATTCTCACTTTCTAAGGTTGTGGAATGTGTGTGTGTGTTGTACTATACTAAGGTGTGTTGTGAGCACTTGAAAGAATTTGAACCGAGCCTCAAATATTTCTACCTCAGAAAAGTACGAGCAGGTGTATAAAAGCCTACTTCCATCTCTCCGACTGAGATCGAGCGAGTGAATCTCTTTTCTTTTCCATCTGTGTAGTTGAGAATCCTGCATTTCCCGAGCCCGTTTCACACAACCTCTTTCAAGAGTGTGTTAAAAAACCCCACCTCCATTGCTCCATCTCTCCTTCTGTGTTCCTTCATCCCTTCATCCTCCCCATCCTGATGACATCCTTCGAGGATCCCCCGCCCCATGAGTTTTTTTTTTTCTTTATCCTTCACTCCTGCCTGTTTATCTTTTCTCTTTCCTTCATAGGCAGCTCTGGCATTCGTTTCTTTAGCCCCTCCATCTTTCTTTTTTCTTTTTTTTGTAAAAAGGAAAGTGTCTTTGCACATTAAAAAACTTCTCAGATTGTGCCTCTACCTCAACACTTTCACAAAACGAGGTCTAGCTTCAAAACTACATCATTGTACAAGGAGCTATAAAAATATACATGGAGAGTGGAGACTCCGGGGAAATGAGGAATGACTGGGGGGGGGGGGACATTTGCGAAGTAGTATTAAATTAACTTACAGTACAAATGAGGGATAACAGGGTCGGCACTTTGTAAAGCACAGAAAAAAAAGCTGGGGTGTGGGGGGGAACAGGCTAATAACAGATATGGTGTTTTACATTTAAAAAAAAAATAAAAAGAAAGGACATCTAGAAATTATTTTACTGAATATTCATATATAATTATATTCTATATTGAATGAAAGTGATAATAAAAAACACTTTTTGATATTCGCTCTTTTTTGTGTTTTGGTTTCGAAACAGTCTACCTCACATTCACTCAGATACAATGCTCTCTCTCTCTCTCTCTCACACACACACACACACACACACACACACACACACACACTGCAACTGAAGCACACGAAGACACTCTGTGCAACAGCAGTGTCATAATTATTATTACCCTATACACTCACAAAACACGCACATGTTATTAAAATATACAAGATCTTCAATGCGACTATGGCTCCTCTAATCAAATGCAGGGCCTTGGGTCATGTGATGGCAGCACTGCATTATAATTGGCTGAGCCAGGTGCGCCTCCTCATATCTGAGGAATAACAAACACAAATGGGACAAACTAAACTGCTATTTGTGAGTTATTGTAGTTTTCAAGTTCAGGTAACATCACGCTGATCTAGGGTCAGTTTACTTTCAGTCCCTCGTTTTCTCTCTCTCTCTCTCATATTTATTTATGTTTTTTTTTTTTTTTAGTTTGTTTTATTTCATTTTTCAGTATTACTTCACACTGGTTCATTTTATGGTGTGTTTCTTGGGACGCCTTCAAGAGACATCAAGCTATTGCTTCTCTCTTTTGCTCTGAGGGGTCTGTTTTAATGTTGGAGAGCTTTGCGTGCTTTTAGAAGAAAAAATAGCCCTCACACAGGGATTTTCTCTCAATACTTTAAACACACAGAAGGAGTGTGTGTGTGTGTGTGTGTGTGTGTGTGTGTGTGTGTGTGTGTGTGTGTATGTGTGTGTGTCTATGTGCGGGTGGGTGGGTAGGTTTCGGTCACAGGGTTTGGGGGTTTCACAGTCAGAGCTGAGACTGCAGAATTACAGAAGTCGGTTCATACTGCTATGGTTTAGGTAGTAGGTGAGGGGGGGGGTGGTCTGGGCACTGCAGGCTGGCGTTTATGCTGTGCACCTGTCCTCATACTTTGTAGTAGATATTGGCGGGGCTCTGAGGTGGCATCTCCTGCACAATGTAGACTGGGTGCCCGTAGTCCCCGCTAACCTTCTCGTAGTGCGGGCAGTAGGCCGAGTCTGACGTGCGCAGTGGGATGATGATATCACTTGGCTCGGAACCGTTGTTGTTCCCACACCCTCCTCCACCTCCACGCTTAGGTGAGGTCAGGGAGGAGAGAGAAAGTGGCGGGTGGTGTGACTCTGAATGCTTCGAGTGTCGCCGGCGGTAGCACACCACACAAATCACTGCAGTAACCAGAAGCAGGAAGGCAGAGCCTCCAGCTGCCCCTGCGATGACGGCAATGTTGGAGGCAGGAAGTGGACCGTTTGCATCGCCTGCTGTTGCTCCGCCCCCACCAGGCACTCTAGGAAGAGTTGTGTTTCCGTTGCCACCTTAAAGAACAGACAAGAAAAGTTTAATACCTTAATCTTTAATACAGATTCACCGAACTGTTATTATTTGTTATTTTTTACACTGCCCAGCCAAAAAAAAAAAAAAAGTCGCAGTTTATATCAGCCAGTTGACTTAAGCACGGTTTTTTTGTTGGAAGAAAACTGGAGTACCTGAAGGAAAGCATGTGAAAAACATACAAATTCCACACAAAACGCTCTTGAACCTCCTCCCTGTGAGCCAACAGTGCTAACCACCGAGCCACCGTGCTGGCCACAGTTGCTTCCATTGTATATTTTGTGGCAATACACACACACACACACACACACACACACACACACAAATGAGTCACAGTGCTTAGCTATATGTGACTACTGAACTCCACCACAGATTATCTGGAGACAAATAGAGCATGTCTCATTGACAATGAGCAATAGCTTTTCATCTCTCGCACCTCATTCTACTTCATTAAACAGATGGGTGAAATGACCGAGGCGGTAAAACATGAACAATATGGCAGACAGAACACCAGAGCATGAGAGTGCATCAAGTTTAGCAGCAGATTATACACGATACAATCCATCCAATATTCAAAAGATCAACTGTAGCTGGATAACGTGGGTTGCAATGTGAATTTGATGTCTTCCTGTGCCTGTTTGGGTGTGTGTGTGTGTGTGTGGTATCCAGGGAAACGAGATGAGCTCCAGTCGAGCTGGGTGTTGGTCAGTAATATTGGGGATCTGTCTGCAGACCCACTCGATTGCTACATCATTATTCTGCACACCATTCTGCTTGTTTTCTATTTCTCTCTTGCTCCTTGACCACTCTCCTCATTCTCCTCAGCACCCTGCCCACCCCCATTGTGCAGCTTTGAGTTGGTTCCTGTTGTTGACTGTCTCTTACTTCACAGTCACTTAAGTAATCTTCCTGTGTAAAATCTGCATCTCCTCTAGAAAGCCATAAGTTTGATGTTCCTCTAGGTTTGTCTCTTATTACTTGTGGCCAGTGCAGTAGAATTGTATATTAGGGCAAATTATGGAAAATAATGGGCGTGTTTGGTGCTTCTATACCTTTCCGCAATACAAAGTACACATCATTAACAAGGTAAAATCAAAAATACAGTAGTAGGAAAATGTATTTAAACTATGAAACTTTACAACTGTAAGAAAAAAAAAAAACCCTCCTCAACCTAATCAGCTCCGAGTTTCTGCAAATTGATCATAAAAGCACGATGCTCGAAAAATTGTGTGCCATAATTGACAACAGTATCAACATCATATCAACACACTACCCAGCTCTACAGTCTAGACCAGTGATCCCCAACCTTTTTATTACCGCAGACCGCTCAACGCTTGACAATTTTACCCGGGGGGGTTTGATAGGAAGGTATCAGCAAGAATGAAAGGAAAAGTGTACAGGACGGTGATGAGGCCAAGCGATGTTGTATGGCGCTGAGGAAAAGGCAGTAGACAGAGCTGGAGGTAGCAGAGATGAAAATGATCTCTTTGGGAGTAACGAGGATGGATAGGATCAGGAATGAGCACATCAGAGGGACAGCACATGTAAGAGGTTTTGGAGACAAAGTCAGAGAAGCTAGATTGAGATGGTTTGGACATGTACAGAGGAGGGATAGTGAGTATATTGGTAGTAGGATGCTGAGGTTGGAACTACCAGGCAGAAGGCCTAGAGGAAGACCAAAGAGGAGATTTATGGATGTGGTGAAGGAGGACATGAAGGTAGTTGGTGTAAGAGAAGAAGATGCAGCGGATAAGGTGAGATGGAGGCAGCTCATTCGCTGTGGCGTGAGATGGAGGCAGCTCATTCGCTGTGGCGACACCTGAAGGGAACGGCCGAAAGGAAAAGAAGAAGAAAAAGACCGGGGGGGTTGGGGGGTGTCATAGATTGTTTATATTGTAAATAGAATATATTTCTTTATAATAAAGTATATTATTATTATTATTTATTAATAATAAATACTCCATGAATGTTATTTTTCAACAGCTGAAATAAAGCTGGTTGGGAAGTAGAGCTTGAACTTTTAAAAAAAAAAAAAAAAAAAAAATGTAAAAAAAAAAACACAGGTGATGGTGCACCAGCTTGGAGAATGAAGGCACAGGCTCAATCTCACCCAAAATCCCCACTAATGTTTGAAACATGTCCAACACGCCTCTATTCACACGCCATCTCTTTGTGGGTTACATTCTTGCACTCAAATGACCGACATGTAACCGAGAGAATCCGGTCAATTTTCAAAATAAAAGATTTTTCAAAAATAAAGATCGGAAATAATTAATTGGATCGCTGATCCTAAGGTTGGTGGTTCGAGTCCCACTCTCCACAAAGTTGTCACTGTCCCCCCCAGTGCAGCTAACTGGGTTATCAAAGGACGGCAAGGGCGTAGACTGGGGGGTGCACAGGGTGCACATACACTCCCCACATCAGGAGTTGAGTTCCGCTGGACAAGAAATTGTGTACTCACAATATCTTATAAATAAACTTAATGACTGTTATTGAAGAGAAAGTCGGACAGGGGCAGTGGTGGTCTAGTGGTATAGGGCGCTGGAACGCTGATCCAAAGGTTGGGGGTTCGAGTCCCACTCTCCACAAGGTTGTCACTGTCCCCCCAGTGCTTATCAAAGGCGGGCCATGTTTCTCACTGTCTATGGTGAGAGGCATGTAAAAGAACCATTGCTGACTTTCGTAAAGAGTAGCTGCACAGCCGTCAGCGTGTTTCTGTCCCTTGCTAAAAGGGTTGTGACAGGAAGGGCATCCGATGTAAAAAAACCTCTGCCAAATCAAACATGCGAATCAGATGATTCACTGTGGCGACTCCTGAGTAAAAGGAAAAAAGCCGAAAGGAAGACATTGAAGAGAAAGTCGGAGATAAGTTCCGCATGACTAGAGTCAGGAAGTAAACGGGAAGTTAACGTGTTACGGGCGCTGCACATGTGCATGCCGAGCTGACCAATCTACAATCAACAAGTACATACCTACTTTCACCTACCTCACATGTTATCAGTAAGCAATAATAGCTGAACACTGTCAATCAAACAAAGTGTGAGTGTGAGAATAAAGCACAGTTTGTTAGTCCCACCTCCGGCTCCTGCACATGAGTTAGAACACAAACATTGACGCACAGAGAATGAATAGCTAAAATAATCATAATCCATCCAGCCTGTGTCTGCAGCCTAATGCTCAGTACTTTTATAAAATTAATAGCATGTTTTTGTGCTGTAAATATGTATTAATATTTGTTTGTGGCTTGGAATAGATAAATAACTTTAGCTCAATTTGTAAATGTATTGCGCACATGTACTTGCAGATGTAGTTTGAAATATATTTGAGAATGTTTTTGGTTGAACTCTGATATTTGTTTCGTCTTCTGAGAGTAATAGATGAATCGTTTTGTGCTGAAAAACTGTGCGTGTTGTTGGTGTGAGATTCCATGTTGTTTATATCATATAATATGCTGTGATATGCATGCACTATATTTCATGTATTACTTTGTACCAACCCAGTGACGGCACGGTAACTTTGTGTAGGCGGGTACTTAGCAGTGGCGGCTTTCGGGTCGATAACTTATACCACAAGCACATAAAACAAAACCGCTGTGTGTGCAATGGTTTATTTATGATATAAAATTTAAGCCAAAATCGCTTCAATAAACTATACTTAAGCTACCGACAACTTATTTAGTCGGTGTTTCATTTCCCCTGTAAGGCTTAGGCATATATCCCCTAGGATCAACCAAGATGTGCACCCCCCTCTACGGTCAGACCAGCCTACGCCCTTGGACGGCTATGTCGCTCACTGTCTATGGTGAGAGGTTCATGTAAAACAACCATTGTTGACTTTCATAAAGAGTAGCGGCAAAGCAGTCAGCGTGTTTCTGTCCCTTGTTAAAGGGTTGTGTCAGGAAGGGCATCCGACGTAAAAACCTACGCCAATTCTAACATGCGATGATTCACTGTGGCGACCCCTGAGTAAGAAAGGGAACAGCTGAAAGGAAAGGAAGAAAAATCAATTATTTCTTCTGCGGCCCGGTACCAATTGAGCCATGGACCAGTCTGCGGTCTGGTGGTTGGGGACCCTTGGTCTAGACATTTTAACGTCTGATCACAATCTTGGAATTAGACAGTCTTGGTATATGCTATTGTATCATCATTATATTACTTTGATTAAAGATGGATTTGAATACTGTAATAAAAACCCAGCCATAAATAGTTCTGGTTTGTGCGGCAAACAATGTTAAATGGGCAATAAACTGAAAATGAAACATTCTAGGATGGATGAATGAAGAGGTATTTATTGAAGTCAGTCGTTGAGATTTATTATCGCTCAATCCAAGTCACTTGTCACTGTCAGCAGATTCATGGCTCCTGTTGTTTTGTCACTTGCTAGGCTGAACACAGGCAAAGAGAATAAGAGAGGTCTAGTGTCACTTCTTTATCATCGTCTGCCCTGTCCTTGCTTCTGTCACTTCTTTCCTGTCTTCGTAACGGTGGATGGTATATAGCATACGTCTCCTGTTCCTTCCCTCCCTCTCACACTTTAAAATTCTTTACCTGTCACTCTTCTCTTCCTTTTAAATCACCTTCTCCTGCTCGGCCTTTATCGCTCTCACCCTCTCTCACTCCCTCTCTACAGTGGCTTACTTTTTTTAGCCCTATAAAAATTTCACCCCAAGTTGCCTCGGTAAATGTGTATATATATATATGAGTCAGCGTGTATGTGAGTCAGCAAGTGTGTGCGCGCGCGCGTGTTTGTGCGTGCCAGTGTAAAGCAGTGTGAAGGCGGACTAAGAGATAAAGAACAGCTCTGGAAGTTCTTGACAGAACAAGCGTCCGACAAATACAAAGAATGAGTAATAATCACCTCTGTCTCCCCCCCCCCCCCCACACACACACACACACACACTTGCTTGTGCACTCCCTCCTTCTACCCATCTTCTCTGTCTGTCTTCCTCTCTTTATCTTCCTCAGCATCTCTCTGGAGGGAAAAAAAAAAAAAAAAAAAAAAACGAGGTGCCAACCTAATGGCAATAATAACTCTTTGAAATGGCTTCCCACTCCTCCATGCAACCCTCTCCTCTCCCAGAACGGCCATTATCAAACGATACACTGCCTCCGGCACGCGCCTCACAGGCCTCACAGCAGACGCAGAGGAGAGTGAGAGAAGCACAGTGAACAGAGGGATGGAATATATCAAACGAAACTGCAATGCCAGCGTTCAGCCGCTTCTCCTTTACGCCTCAGCCATATGTCGCCTCTTTCTCCGATTTTCTCTTCGTGATCATGTGACAGTGTTTTGGTGCTTTGGTGAGATGTATTGCATGAATCCAATCTGTTGCTGTGGGATGTTTTAAAAATAAACTGGGATGACAGTCTTATGAGCTTACCTTGGTTTCTGGTGTTGGTATGACCTGCTTGGTCCGGTTTGGCAGATTTGGGAGGCAAGCCGTAGGGACCTACAGAAAATAATTGAAAACATTTTATATGTATTGAAATATACAGCACAGGATGGCCTTAGAAAAGCCAAACCAACTGCAACTCCATCACTGATCTCATTCACCCGTCCATACACCTGTTATCTCTGTCGCTTCACTGTCAGGATCATGAGAAAACCTGGGGCCAATCCCAGCTGATTTCAAATAAGAGGCGGGGTACACCCTGAATGTCGTCAATCTATTGCCGGGCTGCAACATTTCTAGTTTAATTTAATTTAAATAATCATGACAGTTTCACTGCAGATTTGTTGATCACATTTATTATTATTATTATTTGGTTGACAACAGTGTAGCACAGTAGCATCATTGATTACATTCAGTGGATAGATTAGGACATTGGTGCTGTTCTTGACATTTGGGGGAATTAATTCAAACAAAACTGGAAGGAGCCAAGTAGAGTTTGAAATAAATGTACATAATAGAATTCTAGGTGTGTATGCAGGACCTTGAAGGGATGGGCACCTTCACATTATAGACATATCTAATATATATATAATCACACATCCCATCATCTAATCTATAACTTCCCCTTTCTCTCTCTCTCTCTCTCTCTCTCACACACACACACACACACACACACACACACACACACACACAAAGACACGCACTGTTCTCTTTTGTATTCTGTTCATTACTAAAGTACTGTACTATTATTATTATTATTATTATTCATTCTTTCATTCATTAATTTTCTAAACCGCTTAATCCTAATCAAGGTTGTGGGGAGGTTGGCACCTATCTCAGCCAACTCTGGGCAAAGGTAATAATAATAACACTAATTAATTAATTTGCTGAACTGCTTAATCCTATTAGGGCCACAAAGAGGATGGAGCCTATCTCAGCTGACTCGCGGTGAACACAGAGTAACATCCTGGACAGTCCACCAGTCCATCACAGGGCCAACAGCCAAACAACCACTCACACTGACACCTATTTGAAAGAGCCTATTGTGTATGTCTTTGGGATGTGGAAGGAAACTGGAGTAATTGAAGAAATATAATATCTATCTGTATCAAGAATAATAATAATAATAATAATAATAATAATAATAATATTTGTACATATAAAATATTGTATTAACTTCTGTATTAATTCATATATTTGTTCCTATCTGGAAGTAAGCTGCAGCAATTCAGATGTCAATGCTTGTCATGCCAATAAAGCAACCCTCTTTCTCTTCCTATTGATCATATGGAGATGAGCCAAAAAACTGTAATTGTGGAAGAAAAGGCTGTAATGTGAAGGTGGCCTGTCATTTGACCGCTCATTCAGCACCAAGGAACAAATCACATTTTCTATAAATTCTACTTGCCACCCTTTAATGTGCTCTTGCCCCTCTGTGCCAACCCAATGACTAAAAGCATGCCACTGCATAAATCTACTAAATGGCTTTGCCCAGTGAGGCTCAAACAAACTCAACGCTCTCCATAATGCTGGAGAAAAAAAAAAAAATCCCAAGCTCTCTGCATTCAATCAGTCGACAGTAGTGCTTATGAATATGATGACAGAGGCACGTGCTTCCGATGCTAATCAGATGTGTTATACCACAGTCCTCTTGAGCTTATGGGCCACTGTCATGTTTTTGTTGTTTTCAGAATAGTGTGTATGTGTGTGTGTGTGTGTGTGTGTGTGTGCAGCGTATCTCATCAGAAATTTGCACCACGCTTCTATTTAGATGACAAACAACACAGACGTGACCTTTCAGCCAGAGAGCAGATAAAAAAAAACAGCACAAGAGAGCAAGAGATGGATAGAAGGATATTCTGCACACACAATGCTAATAATGTAAAAAATACAGTATTCAGAGAAACTCGAGGAGAGTTTCAGAATAAGATACAGAGAGCCATGTGAAACGGGAACGTAGATATGAGGTATTAGTAATAATGAAGCATAAGGAATAAGAGAGAGAGAGAGAAAGAGAGAGAGACTATTCTAGTCAGTAGTGTTGTTCGCCGAGAAGTGTTTCTCTCTACGTGGCTGTGCGTGTGTTTCAGGACCAGTTGTATCAAATGCTACCGTTGATAATAGCTCAGCACTCAGGAAATGTCCCTCACTTTACATTCACATACACAGAAACTGTTATGGCTAAAGTGTAATGACAACATGGACAAGACTCAAAAACTAGACTTGGGTTAAACTGAGCTTCATAATGATGTCCATCACTTTCTAGTGGAAACATGTGCTTATGGTTACGGGTGTATGTATTTAACTTACATTCAGAAACTGTTAAAGTGCTTTGGTTTTCATTATCTGATAATTCTGTTTCATCAACATGTTTCCTCTCCTTTAGTTGTGGCACCTGAAGCTAACATAGCTAACTGAAACAATTGTTTAATAATAACTTGTATAACATTTTATTTACGTTATATATATTGTTATAATTTTTTTTTAATTGCTTGATCCTTCTAGGATTACGGGGGTGCTGGAGCCTATCTGAACCGACACTGGGCAAAGGCTGGGTGCACACTGACCAGCTCACTAAACCAGTGGTCTCCAACCTTATTTGCACAAGGGACCGGTTTTATGTATGAAAGTGTTTCCGCGGACCGTTAGTCTACTCTGTAGTCTTGTTTTGGTGGCTGTCATGACAGAAAACTCCGCCTCACAAAGCTACGTGGTTGGAAACGGAAGAAGGGCTTTCAGTGCTTCTGTGGCAATGTCAAAAACAGTCGTTTTTCAAAATAAGATCCGGAAGCTCTAATAAACAAAACTAATTTGTACCATGAAAGATTTTGTTTGCGGACCAGTATCAAATGATCCACGAACCAGCACCGGTTCATGGATCAGGGGTTAGGGACCCCTGCACTAGATGATCGCAGAGCAAACATATACACATAGCCAATCACACACACACTAAGGTGCACTTTGAAACAGCAAGTTTGGCTAATGTGCAGGTCTTTTAAATGTGAGAAGAAACCAGAATACCTGACGGAAACCCGCACAAAACACAGGAAAACAGACTACGCACACAAACGCCATAGCCCGGGCATCATACCCAGGACCTTCTTGCTGTGAGGCAGACTTGCTAACCACCACGCCACCTGATTAACAAAGTGCAAAAAACTTTAATCTGTTTTTTATCATGTGCAAGAGCTAAGCACTGAGCTGGCTAATTTGTTGAATCTCAAGCTACAGATCATGGTTCGTATCATGCATATTGTTCCCATAGTAGCCTTTTGTTGCCTACAGGAAGGTCACATGAAATCATGTGAACGTCTTACTTATGGAATAGTGGAGTAATAATGGTGGGGGCTGTCAAAGCTAGCTTTCATAGAAAAGTATAAATTCATTCATTCATTTATTCATTTTCTGAACCACTTAATCCTAATTAGGGTCAGAGCTGGGCTGGCGCCCATCTCAGTGGACTCTGGGTGAGGAGTGAGTACACCCTGGACAGCTTGCCAGGCCATCGTAGAAATATAAATTGAGTAGTAACTAATTTATATGACACTAATTCATTCATGGGGCGGTGGTCGCCTTGTGGTAAAGGTGCTGGATCGCTGATCCTAAGGTTGGGGGTTCTAGCCCCACTCTCAATGGGTTATCACCGTCCCCGTCCCCCCCCCCCCCTCCCCAGTAGAGCTAACTGGGTTATCAAAGGCGGGCCATGTCTCTCACTGTCTATGGTGTGAAGTTCATGTAAAAGCACCATTGCTGACTTTCGACAAGAGTAGCTGCATAGCAGTCAGCGTGTTTCTGCCCTGCGATGGCCTGGCGAACTGTCCAGGGTGTACTCTACCCTCACTTGGAGTTGGCTGGGATGGGCGCCAGCCTCCCCATGACCCTAATTAGGGTTAAGTGGTTACAGAAAATGAATGAATGAATAATTCATCCATGAGCTCTCAGTGCAGTAGTTTAATATCATTCATTAATTTCCTGAACTGCTTAGGCCTAATTAGGGTCACAGGGAGGCTGGCACCTCTCTCAGCCAACTATGAATGAGAGCAGAGTACACCCTGGCGGCTCACCAGGCCATCACAGGGCAGAAAAATGCTGACGGCGATACAGCTCCTCTTGACGAAAGTCAGCAGTGGTTCTTTTACATGAACCTCTCGCTACAGACGGTGAGAAACATGGACGGCCTTTGATAGAAAACCAGAAGCATGCTGAAGGGTATGCAGCCTACTCTTGTAGTTTATTATTATCCCTATAACGTAGAGGACTCTCCATTTCTTTTCTTTTATTCACAGAACTCTAATTTGGAAGTATTTCCGACAGGAAAGCCCTTCTATTGTGAGATTATACAAACAATCACTAATTGTTTCTTTCTCCTTTAAAGCCTAATTCACTAGCAAAGCATAAAGTTAGCAATTTACACCGCCTCCATTTCTGAAGCATAATTTCAGAGAGCAACAGCAGGTTCATGCTCCATTAAAAGCTGCAGTAATGAGTGAAGTAACAGTTCAGATACAAAGCAGCAGGTCTGAAAGAAATGAGTGAGTGTCAATAACTTTGTGGATGCTGTTCTGAATCTAATAGAATCTGCACATTGTGTGTAGTTGTTAGTTTAAGCCTGTTTATGTTTGTCAGGACTGGAGATCTGTCCAGAGTGTACTCTGCCCTTGCTCAACGTCGGCTGCGATGGACGCCAGCCTCCCTCTGACCCTATTTAGCATTAATCGGTTCAGAAAATGAATGGATGAATGTTTGTGTCACTGATATTGTCTGACTCGTTTGTCTGTTATGGTGACTTGTAACTTGCTAGGTACCAAGCAGCAGTCAACCAACAACAATCGACAATGTGAATGCAATTCATTCATTCATTTTATGAACCATTTAAGCCTAATTAGGGTCACGAGGAGGCTTGCGCCAATCTTGGCAAACTCTGAGCGAGGGCAGGGTACACCCTGGACAGCTTGCCAGACCATCGCAGGGCGGAAACACACTGACGGCAACCTGATCTCCAACTCTTTATGAATGACAGCAATGGCTTTTTAAATTGACCCTCACTACAGACAGTGAGTTAGCTACACTGGGGTAAATCAGAAAGCCAGCACCAGGCCACTACTAGCCCCAATGTGAAAAATAGAGACGTAAAGCACGGTTATGTTTCACTTTTCTGGCTAATATACAAGGAGCTCTCACTTTCTACAGTTATTGGGGACTGAGACCCCTCCTGCAAACGCTGATTTCCGCGAAGTAGGATCGACCCCCTGACTGACGTATAGTGCATTTATATGTGTGTATAATATCAATAAGTACATATTCAATGCTATAAATGCTTATAATAACAATTAAACATTCAAAAATAATGCACAAGATGTAAATAAAATATAACTACACACACATAAAGACGTATGCGCGCACACACTCAGACACGCATCTCACATAAAAATGTAAGTAGTTTTCTTGGGGGGGTTGTTTTTTTTTCGATGAATATTTTTGAAAAACCCACGATGCACTGAAGCCGCGGAAACTGAAGCACGAAGTAGCGAGGGATCACTGTATTCACAAAACCACTTCTGGGATAAATTGCTGCATTGATTACAATGGAATTCTATGTGAAGCGAAAGCCCGCCGACGACTGAAAAACACCTCAGAAAACTTCTGGTGTGAACTGGCCTGAAGAGGAACTAGCGATTTCGACCCTGCTACACATCCTGGATCCTCAGGAGGTCTTTTTGCAAATCTAATCATCTCATCATGACAAACACACTGCAAGAGCTCTTCACTAAAAAAAAAAAAATGCAAGGGCACATAATGATTAAGGATGAGGCTTTATTTTTAAAATATTCGAGAAGAGTCGAAAATTTGAACTATTTACTCGTAATCAAAAGAGTTTGCAGGGCTGGAGGGAAGTTTTGTGCCTGCAGGTTATCAGCTTTTGCTCTTGGCTTTGTTTTCACATCCTTGGTGGATTATCTGCATGCCTGACTGTTATTCCATAGTTTATTTTTAAACATGCGCTTTTGTGAAGACAATTCATTTTTAGACAAAAAGATATACAACCTCGCTCATTAGCGTGCCGTGCTGTATCTGCTAACACATAACGCTGTGGTATTTTTAGCCTAGTGCTGGGGTAAATGTTTAAATGATTTGACACTGAAAAACAGAATAGATTTATTCCTCCATGTATATACAAAAAGTGAAGAGTGTATCAACCCATATTTTACACGGGATTGTTTCAGCTATGGGTGGCACGGTGGCGTAGTGGTTAGCACATCTGCCTCACAGCAAGAAGGCCTGGGTTCGATTCCAGGTCTGGGCGTTTCTGTGCAGAGTTTGCCTGTTCTCCCCGTGCTCGCGTGGGTTTCCTCTGGGTACTCCAGTTTCCCCCCCCCCACGGTCCAAAAACATGCACAGTAAGCTAATTGGCTGTTCTAAATTGCCCGTAGGTTCGCATCGTGTAGAAGGCAATGGCAAACCCATGCACTATCCTTTCCAAGAAAACCTCCATGAAGATGATCATCAAGGCGTTATCCTTCATGGCAGGTCACCAAGAGTCATCCTACGACTCGGAAGGTACCAGACCAGACTAATTTCAGCTATGACAGGTAAACGGTAAAGGTAAATTCCAGCCATAAAGTGTACAATAAGTGTATGCACGTGATACAGAGGAACATAGCCAGTTAAAAGTGTTTTTAAATAAAAGGTGGTATGTAATGATTCATTGTAACTGTCACAGGTTTAAAAATTGCAGTCATGATCTGCTTATCTGTGCATCCACACACTTGTATGTGTGTGTGTGTGTGTTGTACAGATGCTTCTAAGTGACCATGAGGTGTACGTATATTTGGGTGAGTGTGTTTACTCACTTTGTCCAACTTTGAGCACTACCTTCATGCCTTGTGTGGCACACACTCCTCCTCTCATGCTCTCCAGCCCCTGACGCGTGCCGTCCGATGTGGCTGTGGAGGAACAACAGATAGAAGGATGCACATGTCAGGATGCCATTTAAAAGCATGCCGTTTCTATTCAACTAATTTTAAAAATACACCAATAAGTGCATTATTTGGACACATTTCTGTGACTGGGCACACATGCATTCTCTCAGAACATTTTTCCCCCTGCTTTAATGACACACAGCTCATTCACACACAGTTATTCGGCAGCAATGAGTCACTGTTC
>CM045745.1:23087781-23095281 GCA_024760905.1 Plotosus lineatus
ACATTTGTCCCTGCTCTGGTGACGGTGTTGTTGACTCCAAAAAGCCAAGGTCACGAGACATGACAAAGTCATCCTTGTAGGTAAGAATGTGCTACATTACGGAGCATGTTGCTCTGCCTCACATTTTCAGGGATAAAAGTGCTTACTCCAAAATGTTCTGAAAAAATCAGCATTTTTACATCATAGTGTGGCTTGGGCTCACTCTTGGGTCACATAAGCACTTTTACTATTAGGCTGACTGATCTGCACATCACATGCAGGGTTAAAGAAATTTAAAACAGACTTGTTGAGACAGCAAATAAAATTGAGGCAAAAAAGAAGCACGAGAGAGCGAGAGAGAGAGAGAGAGAGAGAGAGAGAGAGAGAGAGAGAGAGAGAGACCGAGAGACCATAGTGGAGAAGAAACATTGATTGCCTTTGACAGGCTGTTTCTGACATTAGCGATAGGAAGAATAAACATATGAGGGGACGAGAGGAAACATGGAGATGGCATTGGAGAGAGAGAGAAGGACATACAAAAAAATACAGAAAGAGAGTCAGTGAGAGGGGGTGAGTGAAAGAGGGAGAGAGAGGTTGAAAAAGGGAGAAAGAATAGACGGTGAAAAAAGAGACATGTAGGAAATTGTAACGGCTTGTTGGTTGTATTTATAAAGAAAGATAATGAAAGCTGAAATAGAGAAAAGGGGGAGAAGGAAAGTGTCAACAGGGACAAGGTCTGTTCAACTTGGGCTCAGAGAGAGAGAGAGAGAGAGAAAGTGAGAGAGGGAGAGCGGAGAAACAAATAACCGAGATGATGTTGAGCAGTGATAGGAGGATGTGGAGACAATGGGAGGACAGAGGCTCCTGCAGAACGTCGCTGCTCATAAAACACGCAAAAAGAAAGCAAGGCGAAGAAGAGACGAATATAGAGGAGGGGAAAAGCTACACTAATGAAATAACAGCACGGTTGGATGTACTTTGCTGACAATTACAGTTCACTTAGTGGATGGCTGTAAGTGTGTGTGTGTGTGTGTGTATGTGTGTGTGTGTGTGTGTGATATTTATGTGTCTTTCTAATGTACCAGGTTTCTCCTGCTCAGTGTGACTCTTTACAGAGATCAGGTCCCATGAGGCATCTGGTGATTAAAATGCAATGCTGCTGATACAAAGGAAAAGTCATTTCAGGTTATAGTTAGATATAATACCAACAAACTACTACAACACGTTTGTTATTTTTAAATATTAGCATGCCTAAAGATGGATAGTGGTGGCCCGGTGGTAAGGTGCTGGATTGCCAATCCTAAAGTTGGGGGTTCAAGCCCCGCCATCAATGGTTGGCACTGCTGTCCCCCCAGTGCAACTAACTGGGTTATCAAAGGCCAGCCATGTCTCTCACTGTCTATGGTGTGAGGTTCATGTAAAAGAACCACTGCTGACTTTCGACAAGAGGAGCTGCATAGCCGTCAGCGTGTTTCCACCCTGCGATGGCCCGGCGAGCTGTTCAGGGTGTACTCTGCTCTCGTCCGTAGTCAGCTGAGATCGGCACAAGCCTCCCCACGACCCTAATTACAATTAAGCAGTTCATAAAATGAATGAAATGCCTAAGGTTTTACCTTTTCAAAATGAAATTTAACCTGATCCATTGTACTGTTTCATTCCTTTTATAGTCTAGTTACTCTTAATGTCTTGGAACATCTACACCACATAATGACGTCTTCGCTAAAATTCCTTGAATATATTCAGAATTATCAAGGATTTCCTATTAAAATATTGCAAAATAACAATATGAGATTATCAACCCTATTTCTAGACTAGAACCAATTTATTCCAAGATGTTTTTTCAAGTAAAATTATCAATCCATGCAGAACAATAATTTCACTAATATTATGTAATTTTCTCCTCATATTCAGTGATTATTTCTTGTACTTTATTTAGTCTTTGCTTCAAAGCACAAAACAACTTATCACCTATTATCACTTGCCTCATACTTATTTTGCCAAGAAAAACAAACAAAATGCAGCTTTATTAACAAAATTATATGAGGGAACCTCTGAAACCCTGAAAACTTACCCATGTTCAGAGAGTCACAGTTTTACCTCTGCGGGTTACAAAGTGCTGACGATTCCTTCCAAAAATCATGATCACCTTGGAGGATATAGCATATCAACAATTGTGGACATTTTAAAATCTCATTATGTGGAACATCCATGACGCAAATGGGAAAAAAAAGTGTAATCTGAGAGCACAAACCTCCGCCAAACCACAAAATTAGGTAGAGAGTAGGGATGCTATTCTACAGCACTTTAAAAAAAAAAAAAAAGGGATTCCCATGTAACATTTAAACAGCCACTGAATGCACAATCTGGATCAGAACTAAATGACTAAATGGTTTGATATTATATATCCTGAGTATACAAAGCAAATTTTGTTCAAACCAGATGTCGTTTGATAGAAATTATAATTTTTTTATTTCACCTATTAAAATGTAGGGCAGTGGTGGCCTAGTGGTATCGGTGCTGGATCACCGATCCGAAGATTGGGGGTTCAAGCCCCACTCACCACAGGTTGTCACTGTCCCCCCCCTCAGTGTACTAGTAGCTAACTGGGTTATCAAACGCTGGCCAAGCCTCTCGCTGTCTATGGTGTGAGGCTGTAAAAGCACTTTCGACAAGAATAGGCTGCAAAGCTGTTTCCACCATGCAATGGCCTGGCGAGCTGCCCAGGGTGTACTCTGCCCTCGCCCAGAGTCGGCTGAGATGGGCGCCAGCCTCCCCGCTACCCTAATTAGGATTAAGCAGTTACAGAAAATGAACTGATGAACTGAATTTATTATAATACATATACCTATACAGTGGTCCCTTGTCTAACAAATTTAATCCATTCCGAGGGAAAGTTCGTAAGCCAAAAAGTTTGCTAGATGAAACAATTCTTCCCATAGGAAATAACAGAAAACCAATTAATCCGTTCCAACCCCCTCCCAAACTCATATAACCACATTCATGTATATTTGACCAAATATATTTAATATAAAAAATGTAAAAACAATAAATATTTCATAATAATAATACATGCACATTAACATGAATAAGAATTAATAATAAATAATAATAAAACAAGAATAAACAATAAGTCATCTAACATTTCTGATCATCAACTGCAGCGAAGATGTCATGTGGGCAGGCAGGAGGTGGTGCATGTAGTACCCCCTACTGATTGTACTTCAAGAGCCTGTAACAGTGAATTTCTCCATTGTGAAATTAATAAAGCTGTATTTTATCTTATCTTATTTTGTGCGTGTGCATGCTACAAATGCCAACGTGGAAAGGCTTGTGGTGAGCTCCCACAAGGCCAGTGCTTCATAAATAGTTAGGCGTGTCCCCCAAGGGGGGCATGGTGTGATGCTGGGGGGGCATATGACCCTGGGGAACATGCTTTTTTGCATACTGTACTAGAATTAAGTGTAATTGCACATCCACCACTACAGTAGTTGGCAGTAGCGCTCTCATTGTTTTGCTATGGTGTAGGGAAAAAGCACCAATCAAACAATATGAAGTGCAGTAAACACTACAGTCGCTCCCGGGGTGCTGGGGAAAGGGGGGGTGTTTTTTCCCCCTTCCTATAGAGTAATACAGTACATGCATAAGAATACGAGGCTAATCGGCCCGGAAAAGCCATTTTGTGGAGAGCTTGTAAAGTGAATTTTTTTCTCGTTGGATGGAGCAGACTTTTGGTGGGTTCGAAGCTCGTATCATGGAAAAATCATTATGAGGGACACTCTTTAGACAAGGTACCACTGTATATATATATTCACACATCACCGTCAACTGCTGTCCCCCCAGTGCAGCTAACTGGGTTATCAAAGGCCGGCCATGTCTCTCACTGTCTATGGTCAGATTCATGTAAAAGAACCATTGCCGACTTTCTCAAATGTAGCCTGCATAGCCGTTGAGCATGTTTCTGCCCTGTGATGGAATGGCGCTGTCCAGGGTGTACTCTGCTCTCGCCCAGAGTTAGCCGAGATGGGTGCCAGCCTTCCCGTGACCCTAATTAAGATTAAGCGATTCAGAAAATGAATGAATGGATGAATGAAACGCCAATGAAAACTTCCTTGGCAGAGGTAATTAACATCATTGAAGGCACTATGCTGCTGATAAGAATTAATCAATGGTCCTGATCAATGTAACAGTGCTTTTAATCCAGTACGTATTCTACAAAACTTTAATAAAAGGCTGGTATGGACAAGTGAAATTCACTCGTGAGGTTTATTGCTAATCTAAATGTTTAGGCACTGCCTAAAAGCGGAGCTCTAAAATGTTGTATGTATAAGTTTACAGAAATATGAAAGCATGATGTAAGAGAATAATAGGTGCAATTGCACTCAGTGCTGACAGCCATATATATTTCATTGGTTGGGTTGCCTGTGTGGCACGTGAGCATGGATGTGACTACAAAATTGAATTCATGGCTTTACAAACTTTGCATAAATATGAAGCTCTGAAAAAATATTGTACAACTAAAACAGAAAAAATAAAGATTAAAATTTATTTTAAAAAATTAGATTTTAGCCATTTGAGATAAGATTAAAGGTGTGGTCAATGGCTTTTAAATCAAACTACACTGCACTATTTGTTGTTTCTGATATATGGAAATAAAATAAAACCTGATAGGAGAAAAATCTGTCTCTGTGGTACCTCAGCCTCAGTAAACAGGAAAAAAAAAAACCCACATCCAGCCAGTCCAGACCAGCTGGCAGGTCTACTTTACCTGAAAATTCTGAAAGCTCCCCCTCATGCACTAACTTTTAGCTCTGTAAGTTTTGGTAGGAGTTTGGAAGAAAAAGTTACGAGAGAAAAAAAACAAAACAAACTTTCACCAAAATTTCCGACTACACCTGCAGCAGACACGCTGATGAAGCACTGCAGTTCAGATTGATGGCTCAGAAGCTCTTACTGTGCTGAAACATGTGTGTTTATATGTGTAGCACGTGTGAGTGTGCGTGTGTGTGTGTCTTTTTTGTCTAACCTCACAGTAAGTTTGTGTGACCGAGTATAACTCATAAGGGTCCTGAATTGAATGCACGTGTTTATATCACAACTTCAAACGGAAACATAATTCAAAGCACATCTCACAGAACATCTGAAGATAGAGCCATTCAGGATAGATCTGTGATTGTGTGTGTGTGTGTGTGTGTGCGTGTGTGTGTGTGTGTGTAGCATCCTTGGACTGGTGCAAGGCACTAGATAAATGAAATACTTTGTTGCTGTTGTTTGTGTGTGTTTGGGAGTAAGACAGACAGTCGGACAGACAGAGAGAGATTAAGCTTAAGTGTGTGTGTGTGTGTGTGTGTGTGTGTGTGTGTGTGTGTGTGTGTGTGTGTGTGAGTGAGAGAGAGAGAGAGAGAGAGAGCTTAAGAGCGGGGTATGAGTGTGTATAAGTGTTTGTGGGTGCATGTGTTCATGTGTTTTACTTTTATATCGTGTTTTATCTGCAGATAGAGCTGTTCAAAAAGGAGCCTGTGAGTGTGTGTGAGTGTCGGTGTACGTGAAAGTGTTTTTTTTTTTTGTTTTGTTTTGTTTTTTTTTGTTTTGTTTCAGAAGTGACCCCTCAATGAAAGGAAAACATGAAAGGTCTGATGCTGTGGGAACGCTTTGTTGGTTCCCACGAGCTTAAATGCTTTGTCACACAAAACACTGATTTCATTTGCAAAATTGAAAGCCACACAGTTTCTGTTTGGGTCCTGCGGTGAAAGTTCAGGGTTCGGTTTAAAAAGGAGGCAAATGTGGTGCAAGAGCAGATTTCTATGGAAAAACGCTGTAAAGACAGCAGCATGAGTGTTTCTGTATGTGTGCTCGACTCTGTATGAGAGAGAGAGTGTGTGTGTGTGTGTGTGTGTGTGTGTGTGTGTGTGTGTGTGTGTGTGTGAATTATGATGTGTTTTCTCTTGCAGACTGTACTGGGAGAGCTGAGCTCCCATTTGCTTCGGCTCACTATTTATATCTCTGGCTCCTGCTTCATATTTCCTGTAACCAAATAAGACTTTATAAATCAAACGCCACACGTTCATAAAAATGATATAAGCTATTGACAAAGGCTTCATAAGCAATTAAGAGATTAAGGACAGCTGGAGGATAGCGTGTATGTGTGTGTGTGCGTGTGTGCGTGTGTGTGTGTGTGTGTGTGTGTGTATGTGTCTGAGAAGCAGAAGTCGCATCACAAATGGCGAAGTATGCATTACCTTCTTACACTAAACACTATGTATTTGCATATGTCGTACATAATGTAGGGTTTTAAGGTAGCAATATATCAAATCACTCGGTGCCGTTTCGCAGTACATGGAAATGATAAATTACTGCACAGCACCAATTACTGAACAGCTACCACAAGAAGCCCAGTGAATTTAAAATCCTACATTTTCAGCCTTAATTTATACTTAGTTATAAATACTTAGTCGCTTGTACAACCTCTGCCTCATCCACAGCATTCAGTGTGTCCAACCTATAACGCCTCATTATTTAGTACCTCAACCAAAAGTCTTACCAAGTTTTCCACTAAAAGTTTGCAAAGTAGTCCATTTGATATGCAGCTAGAGAAGGTGCAGAGCGGGTATGCAGAAAGCGAGAGAGAGAGGGAGAAGGAAGGAGGGATGTGGCCTTAAAGTACATCGGGGACAAAAACAAGAGCAGAGGTGCAGTTATTAACAACGATTGGCATCAACACACATTATAATGTCCTGCCATAAACACAGAAATATATGGCTGCTATGTGACCTTAAAGGAATGGGTTTATGACAGAGTGGCGTCGATGTGGATGATAATATCTACATCGATGCATGAGATTTGCAGCAGGGTTGGAGAACCATTGTTTCTCTGATGCTGAAAAAACAGCAATATTTTGACATTGTACCGCTGCTTGGTTCAGCACAGATTTGATAGACACGTGTCCACGTCGAGGAGGATGATCATAACAGCGTTAGAAAGAGCTCCCAAGTGGTACGATGTTGCAGAAAAGTGTTGGCCTCATCATCAGGAGATCTCGAGTGGAGAACTACTAGTGATACTACAACCAAGGAAACGAAATTGGCCATGGTCTCTAGGTGGGAGGGATAGATGACTCTCCCTCTTCTGTCAATCAAAAAGGCGCTTCAAGTCTCTGTGATGAAGCATGCAATAGCCTTCATCCTCCCCAGTTGGTCGTTGTCATATGATAGAAATAGAGCTTAGTGGTGGGTGGAAAATTGATGAAACAGAGTTTAAAAAAAGAAATGGAATATCATCATGTGCGAATGAGAAAGAAAGAGGAAATTCACAATAGTTGATGACTGTTATACATTATGGTTAGTACACTGCAGATCGTGATTTCATTATCCATAAAACTTGAGCAAAATTATGTTTTATAATACTGTATACTGTATATGGTACCTTGACTTACGAAATTAATTCGTTCCGAGGGCAAGCTACTAAGTCAAAATGTTCATTAGATAAAACAAAAATTCCCATAGGAAATAATAGAAAACCAATTAA
>CM045745.1:23100281-23157781 GCA_024760905.1 Plotosus lineatus
CATTCTAATTTGAGAAATTAAATCGTCACTCTGAATGACAAGACTAGAAGAAGGAAGCGAGGAATGAGCGGACACCACAAGAACCCTGAGCATTCCCTGCAGAAACACGGGCTTGCAGACAAGTACAGAGGGGGGAAAGGAGACCAAACTGAGCAAATGATGAGTTCTACACGCCCACAATCCTGTTCGCACAGTTTGGTGGAGCAGCGGCATAGAGCCGTGGATTCTCCCTGGAGGAGAAAGAACGTCATCAGGACGCTTTCACGGCACAGGCATTGAGATGTGGATCTCACGCGAATAAAATTCAGCCAAACTGGGTCAGCTGTGGGCGCATGCACATGTCTGAGCGTGTGTATCTTTGCATCAACTCTCAAGGTGGCGTTTCGGTGTGTGTGTGTGTGTGTGTGTGTGTGTGTGTGTGTGTGTGTGTGTGTGTGAGAGAGATAGCATGAGAAAGTGAGAGTTTTTGAGGAACAGGAAGCATACCTTGAGTGACGCAGTTTCAATTCAATATGGATGAGTCACCTTTCAAAGGATCAAATCTGGCCTGATAGGCAAATGTGGAAATCGAGCAAGGTTAGATGAGGCAAAATACACCCGAGACCTCAATCTTGTTTAGTGGTCAAGAAGGACACTTTAATTTATTTCTATTTTATATTTATCTGCACAGGAAGAACAGGAAAATGTTTTATTGTATATGGAGGTGGAGAACAGAAAGTAGGTGTGTGTGTGTGTGTGTGTGTGTGTGTGTGTGTGTGTGTGTGTGTGCTTCTATGAATCAGAATAATGTGCAATTTGAAATTCATGGGAACACGTGTATTCCATAATAATAATAATAATAATAATAATAATAATACTATAGTGCAGCTAACTGGGTTATCAAAGACTGGCCATGTCTCTCACTGTCTATGGTGAGAGGCTGTGAAAGAACCATTGCTGACTTTCATGAAGAGTAGCTATATAGCCATCATTGTGTTTCTGCCCTGCAATGACCTGGCGAGCTGTCCAGGGTGTACACTGCCCTCGTCCAGAATTGGCTGAGATAGGCGCTAGCGCTTCTGCAACCCTAATTAGGATTAAGCGGTTCAGAAAATGAATGAACAAAGGCATAAGAAGAACAAGAAGAAGGACTCCCGAGTGATGCATTCAGAAAGTGCGTGACTATTAACCTGGAGATCGCAAGTTTGTTAATACCACAGCCAACCGTGGCCAGGAGTCTATGGGAGCTCATTGGCTAATCCAAAGGGAGGAAGGGACAGCATACGCTCATTTCCATGTCATTGACAGTGAATGCCAGCCAATCATGGGTGTTTGTGAGCTCATTCGTATAAGGGATGGATAGCATTATCCTCTGAGTGCATTAGATCTCCCACAAAATACGCATGGCACCGCAGTTCGAAAAGTGGTGGGTGGCTAGCATTGCATGTCACGGAGTGCATGCTTTTGCCTCTCCCTGGACAGTGGTGGTCATGTGATAGGGAAAGCAATAGCTGATGGATGGGAATCGGATACTACTAAATTAGGGAGAAAAACTGGAAAAAGCCAAAAAGAAAAAAAAAAAAAGAAAAATTATTATAATAATGTAAAAATATTTCAAATATTGCAAAAAAATATTCCACATTCCCCAGAATGGAAATGGAAGCACATTTTTCATATTACACTAATGCCACACTGGCTACGGCGGTGGATGCAATACAACTCTCGGACCAAATATCAGGTCACAGAGAAACAATTAACCATCAAGGGTGGAGAAAAGCCAGCTTTAATCACATCATTTGATAGAAAACAGATCATTCGCAATTTTTTTTTTACTTAATTTGATCAACACTGCAATGGGAACCTGGTAGAGTTGCAATGGTTTCTATTCTGGGGACTCATGTTCTGTTCTGTGATGCTTTTGAATTTGTGGAGATTTCTGACTGGTCCCCTGGAGGGCTTGTGTGGTTTCTATTTCTGGGGTTAAGGCAGGGATCGGTGGTATGAGCAGACATTGCATTATTTAACCACAGTAGTACACAACTCAGCGCTAATTAGGGGCAAGTGTTCAGAGCTTACTTTCATATCATTTTTAATATACCATACTGGCAGTACAATATGACCTCATCCTCTGCCAAAAATATAAATTGGTGCATCGCTGTAAGCATTAATGTTACATTTTAAAAGTTAAGTTTCTTGTAACTCGTTGAAGCGGTCACATTTAATTTGTTTCGTTCCTTGTTTTCGACTTATCACAACATCTATAAGGTAAGGTAAGGTGAAGTCTGTTGGGTTTTTACACCCGAGCCATAGTGTCTCATCAGGCCGGTGCTTAGCTCCGGTTTCCGCAGCGTGAAGCGACCAGGAGTTCAACTCCTCCTGGATGGGACGCTAGTCCATCGGAGGTTACCTTCCCAGTATATTTTTACCGGTATCCATTTATACTGCTGGGTGAACAGAGGCACACTTGTGGTTGAGACCTTGCCCAGGGGTCTTAGCACAGTGAGGGTCTCGGTGGGATTTGAACTCACAACCTCCCGATCATGAGCGCATCACCGTAACCACTACACCACCGGCCCCACTATCACAACAGCTATGGGATGGTAAAATCCATATCTTGGCAGTGTGACATTACAGTATTCATTTTAATACAGGTTTATCTCCGAGCCATCATAGAAATACCCTACAAAGATATAATTACAAACATCTGTGTCTGTCAGTTGGGTGGCGCTTCCTGTTCTGTGTATGAGCATCATCATGAGGAGTTTTGCTGGAAGTGAACGGCCACACAGGTGAACGAAGTTGGCGTGAGTTCACTGATTAAATGCTTGTGTGTGTGTGTGTGTGTGTGTGTGTGTGTGTGTGTGTGTGTGTGTGTGTGTGGTCTGACTTGGTTATATCAATCACTGGGAAGGGAGCCTGCAGAAATGGGTCAATGATAGCCCCCCCACCTCACCCCCCCTGTGCTCATACGGCCGTGAATGTCTATTTTTTTTAACCTTGCTATTTTTTTCTTTATCAGATGAATGTACAAAGTTAAAAAGACTCAGCTGAGGTCCATAAAAATTGTTTACACTCAAACATACACTCAATGTCTAACTCTAGCACTGAAAAACCTGTGCTTTCTATACCCAATGAATACCCATTCACATTTAACATTATATAAGATTATAGGCAATAATATACCATATCCATTCACACACAACAAAATAGTGTATATCTGATTCATTCCCTGGTGGTTTTCACATCCAAGCTGTCTATTATGGCAATTCTATCCTTTTATGTTACATAATTTAGATAAAACCCATAAACAGAGCATGAAGCCATTTGCTTTTGGTGGCAGGACGGTAACACAGTGATTAACACATCCGCCTCATAGGAAGAGAAAACTGGGTTTGGATCCCAGGCCATGGCGAGGGCATTTCTGTGGAGAGTTTGCATATTCTCTTTGTGCTTACATAGGCTTCCACAAGGTGTGCTCTCTCTCTCTCTCTCTCTCTCTCTCTCTCTCTCTCTCTCGGTTTATCTCTCTCACATGTGCATGCACACGTGCGCACAGACACAAACACACACACACACACACACACACACGTTTAAGACTGACTAATCACGATATGGCATTTTAGTTAGGGGAATGTTCATCTCTATGCATTTGAGCAGAGACCGAGAGAGAGCGAGAGAGCGAGAGAGAGAGAGAGAGAGAGAGAGCTGGGGGGTAAGGTGGAAGGAATTAATTTAGATAGGTATACGGCTCTTCACTGTGTGGCCACTCAGTCCTTCCCCAGGGTATTTTCTGGGCCTGTTGAAACAAATGTGTGTGTGTGTGTGTGAGAAAGAGAAAAGAGAGAGAGAGAGAAAGAGAGAGAAAGAGTATGTGTGTTTTATTGCTGGCTATCTAACGAGAGGCCATAGCTCCAGGAGGTTGTACAAGCACTAATGGGTCAGAATAATAATCCCCTCTAGACATTTAATTTTCTTTCCTGTTATTTTTTTAATCATTTAACTGATCTCTCTCTCTCTCTCTCTCTCTCTCTCTCTCCCTCCCTCTCTCTCTCTCTCTCTCTATAATGTATGTGTTTGTTTTACTGAGAGTTGTTTTACTCAGCATTGACAGTGTATTGTTAGGACCGATGGCTTGAGTGGATGGAGTTGATTCTTTTTTTCTTTTGACTTGTGTTTAAATAAAACAAACAATAAGCTGTTTATCAGTCCCAAACACACTTATTTCTGCATTTTCAGATGTTGTATGACACATTTATATTTCCAAAAACAACATCTTGATGGTAAAATCCCCATGTTTATTGAAAAACATTGTGATGGGATTATAACACAAAGCACGTTTGAGGCCCAATGCTAAACTTACTAAAACGTTAACGCTATTAGGCTTACTGTGAATTTACAATGTTGACCAAACTAACATCATTCAAGACTCTCTCTCTCTCTCTCTCTCTCTCTCTCTCTCTCGTGTGTGTGTGTGTGTGTGTGTGTGTGTGTGTGTGTGTGTGTGTGTCACTTCTCTGGCTGTCCTCTTTGGTGAGAGGCCACCCCATAACAATTTGCTCCAGCATGCCCCGCCCACTGAGATGGTCTATTTTTTATATTTACTCCTTCTAGTCTCTGGAGTAGTGATGAAATGTTCCGATTTTATTACTCATTTGTGTTGTTTTTTTTAATGTCCTTTAGTAAAACATAGTAATTTTCTTCCAAATTATCATCATTCATTGAAACTAATGTACTGCTTAAGCCTTGATCTGAGTATTTACAGAAAGAGTGTAAATACTAATCCTGATTTGGTTCACTTGGTAAAGTATAACAGACTGTTATCTCTTGAGTTATCCTGTTAAAATGACTGGTTATTTCAAAATCCATATGAGGACACTTATACGTATCAACAAAAATATCATTCATTTTATTCTATGATAGCTCTTCACTGCAGCCTACCTGGTCATTGAAAACCTGTAGTGTCTGAACTTGTTCCAACAGAAACAGAAAAATATAAAACATTCATTCAACAGCTACATATATTACACACAGCCATCTACCTACAGAAATGTTTTGGTTGACCGCTAACAATGGTGGGGTCTCAATTCCAAAAATAATACCACCGGTCATGTCCGTGTGAATAAAGAACGAGTAGTTATGATTCATGAACGAAATCATCCCTACACCGAGAACATACGATAGTCTTATGAGTAGTGAACAGAAGCCTCAGAACCAAAAGACCAGCCCAGGGAAAAATAAACAAGTCCCTGACTGAAACCACTTTTTACTCCTGAGTGATAATAAAGATTACTTTCAAATGAGCGAATCATTCCCAAACAACACATCAATACTCTACAGGTTTGTTAAGTGTCTCTGAAACTCTAACTTTACTCAAGTGTTTGCCTGAAACCACACGCTTTAAACACACACAAACAAATTCCCCACATTAGTCTAACCATATGATGCATGACCAAACTTTTTTTTTTTTGCGGGGCCGGGGAAAACCTGTGTTTCCAGAGACATCAGAGGGAGGAAACGTTGTAGGAAAGAAGAATTGTGGAGGTGAAGGACAAGGATTGTGAGAAAACAAATAGGGTTGTAAGGGATAAGGGAAAGAGGGATGAGAAGAGGAAAAAAACAGAGAAGTGGGTCAGTGGTCTGATGGGAGGAAAGTGGCCTGTGTGAAAGAGAGAGAGGTTCTATATTAAGAAAGAGGGAAAATGAGACAGAGAAAAGTTAGAGTGATGTCAAAGGCGCTCGTACAAGTTATTCATTTCTGGGTCATTTTGGAGCCAAATGTCAAACAAGATGAATACTTGAACACACACACACACACACACACACACACACACACACACACACACACACACACACACACCTTGTTCAAACAGCCAAAATAGTGGCAGAATGCTCACTAGTGCACAGTCCGTTCTAAAGACTGTAATTACATTTTACTGCCACTTTTAATTAAAGGTTATAATGAAGGCAAGCACAGTTCTGCCAGACAAGAAAACCAGCAAGTACACTGACAGGGCGTGGGCGTGTGTATGTGTATACGTGTGTGCGTGCGTGTGTCTCTGTGTGTGTGTGCGTGTGTGTGTGTGTGTGTGTGTGTGTGTGTGCACAGATGGTGTATATTCCTGCACGCCAATGGTCGTGCATGTCATTAGTGTGAAAATGTGTGTCTACAAAGTTATTCTGTTTCCATCTGTTTTTATTTGATGGTTTGTGTTTTTACCAAGCATGAGTGAGCATGCAAATATGAGCAGGTCAGTGAGAGCGTGTGTGTGTGTGTGTGTGTGTGTGTGTGTGTGTGTGTGTGGGTGTGTGTGTAAAAACCAAGGGCCAAGGTCGGTCCCTTTAAGAACTAACTTCTTTAAAATAAGTACAAATATAAGCACAAACAAACGCATGTGCAATCACAGAGAAGGCTTGGATAAGAATAAGTACATAAACCTTTGGTTTAGCATAGCACCCTTTCACACTCTGTGCACACACAGACACGCAAGCACACACACACACACACACACACACACACACACACACACACACACACACACACCCCAACATCTGGAGTTCTTTAAATTTGTACAGTCTTAAGCCATGCTGATCTGCAAGCCAGACTTCAGCAACACCACATATTGTGGTTCTGTGAAAAGAGTGTACGTGTGTGTGTGTGTGTGTGTGTGTGTGTGTGTGTGTGTGTGAGAGAGAGAGAGAGAGAGAGAGAGAGAGAGAGAGAGAGAACGATCACAGCCAAATTACTGTGTTCATTAAAAGAACAGACGCTAACACTTCACACATACACACACACAGCCCAGTAAGCTGTTCAATATGCCGAGGTCATAGTCCCAAGCCCGAAAGAGAAAGAGAGGCACAGAAGAGTTCCAGAAAGCAATCAGAGGCTCCAAAAATTCAACAATATTAAACACCGTCTAATATTAAACTACACCCTCACTACAGTAATGAAGACATTCATCTTCCAGGTAGGAATATGAATTATACCTCCATTAAGACTGCCCAAATATGTCGACTGAAACAATTAAGAAACTTAAAAAAAAAAACAGAGATGATGTGGTTTGACGTAACTGTTTGAAAATACGACCTAAATAAGGAATAAAAGAAAGCACTCAGAATTTAGAATTAAAAAAATACACAAGCACCAATGGGTAGAAATCAAAAACCTCACAAATATAAAAGCCATATAAACATTTATAATGATACAGTTATTTACTCAGTTGTAGACAAAACAGAGCTACCGGTTATACAGTTATAGACAAAACAAAATGATGGCACAGGGAGCATTTAAAAATCACTTTGCTTTTCAATAAACAATATCAGTTTCAATACAAAATCTGTACAAAGTAAATTAGGTTCGGCAATGAAATAGATTTTTACAACAAAGGACCTCTCATGCGTTAAGTTTTAGCATATTGATTTCACACTACATCATGAAACACTTATCTAAGTGCCGTGGGAATTCTCAGGTGTCAGGATTATTATATCTCTAATACAATGAGAAACCGACTGAACGTCAAGATACTAATCATTTCTACCCCAATTCCTTCTTTTCAATGTTTTTATATACGTACATTTTACAAGCAAATCTTTAATAAAATGATCAGCTTTGTATATCATTATAATTTTTTTTGAATATTATAATGCATAATATTTCCACACTTCACAGCACATTTACCAATAATAATGTAGTGATAATTTAATAATTATAATGCATTAATAATCTACATTATAATGCAGTAATTAAGTATTATTACAGTTCCGTAATAAGCGTATATAATAATGCAATAATAAACAATTACTATAGTGGAGTAATAAAATATTATTTTAATGCAGTAATAAACTATTATAATAATTTATTGGTAAAAACTTAAAAAGCAGTCGATAAAATTACACAGGTCAATGCAAATAAATGAATCCTTCTCAAACAACTCCACACGATTCCTGATGCAGTCCCTGACAGACATCTGGACTCATGGTCTCATAACTCCCTTGTTCAGAAATGGAGATGGATTTGATCCGAATAATTACCGGGCCATCTGTGTGAACAGTAATCTGGGGAGAGCTTTTTGAACTATTATTCATTCAAGACTTAAACACGCTCATCAAGCCAGTTGGATCTGTGCCAAGTCACAGAATATCGGCTCATAGTGTCACCTCGCACAGCTTCGAACCAACCCCAAACAGAACAAATATAAGCATTGAGATGCACATGCATGCACTATAATCATTCAAACCGTAGTTGGGTCAATGGTCTAGTATACAAAGTGTTTTGGATAAGTGTAGAGGACAAATCTCTAATCTAACTGGATATAAACATTTAATTCTAAAGCCGGCATATTTAACCTTTACATAACCACACAGAGCGCCATTTCAGAGTGTCCTGTAGCACCTGGTCTCACTCTGCACAACTCTGAGATCAAATTGCTGCTCTCAGAGAACGACCTGATTCTGCTGCCCCCCACTGAACATGGCCTAAAGCACAGTCTGGATCTAATGGAGCACGCCTGACAGATCTGGAGCCTGACAGCAAACATGAAAAAGACTAAAACAGTAATTTTCCAAAAAAGATCCAGGCCTCAGAGCTACACTGAGCACTGGCTGAACAGAGGCATCCATGGACATCCATTTCTGGGTCAGACTGGACTGACTGCTATCGACCCAATTATAGAAATTAAGGTGACATGATATTGTTCATTTATTAAACAAGGAGACAATATGGAGACTCTGTTCATGTTATACAACAGATGTAATGTAAAACATCTGCTCCTGCTAGTGATTATGGTTTTATTATGACAGGGATTAATAAGCATCATATCGGGCGTTTTATCAGGAACACTGGCCACTCACTGGCAACTTTAACTAGAACATGCGTATATTGCAGTGCTTCTCAATTATTTTCTGTGACGCCCTCTCTAGGAAGAAAAAAAAATTTCACCCCCCACAAGGCCCCCACGCGTAATCGTTTGCTCGGTGCTTTTTCCCTATACCACACCGTGACCGTGAGAGCGCCACTGCCAACTACTGTAGTGGATGCGCAAATGCACTTATTCTAGTATAGTATGGCAAAAAAGCATGCTCCCCAGGGTGATATGCCCCCTCCCCCCCAGGAATCACACCGCGCACCCCACTATTTGAGAAGTACTGGTATATTGACACATTCCTGCACTTACACAATCAGCCAATCACATGGAAGCAATGTAATGTAGATGCAGGTCAGTGAGTGTTGGAAAAAGTGATTCCCATAAACCTGGACCATGACATCATGTTTGGCTTTGATGGATTTCTTTGAACATTTCAGAAACTGAGGATCTCTTCGGGTTGTCATGCATAGAATGGTGCAAAAAATAACAAAAAATAATAACCTGCACCCCGAGCACTTTCCAATACAGTGATACCTCTGCTCACGAACATAATTGGTTCCCAGAAAGTGTGTGTAAGGCGAAAAGTTCGTCTTCCGAACATTTATTTCCCATAAGAAACCATTAAAATGAGAATAATCCGTTCCCAGGTCCCCATAAAAAATAATTTTCTACTAAATAAGCCTTAAAACTACACAAAAATATACCTTATTTTATGTATAATAAATGTCTATTGTATTGTAATTAAAGAAATAAACTGTACTGTATAATAAAGTCGTTTTATTTACCTTTGTGATGGTAGTTGATGGCTTGATGGAATGGAGTGGGAGGAGGAGGGAGGGAGGGACTTACTGTTTGGAAGGAGAGTTTGGAAACGCCTACTGTTTGGAAACACCCTTAGCCACACACGCACCCTTAATAGCTTCCTTGTTTTTCAATGATCTCCACCTGTGGTGGGGTCTTTTTCGGTCCCATAATAGCAAAAGTACACTCAATATGGTCCAAAATGTCTATCAAACACAAACCACTTCCGCACTCAAAGAAAGAGGGTGACGAACTGTGACGCCGTGAGCGTGCGTCAGCTTCTCGTGGCCGCCACCGTGGCGCTGTTCGACCGCGTGGTTTGGTTCGTCCGCCGAAAACTAGTTCGTCAGCAGAGACTATATGCTCAAATTGAGCTTATAATTAAATATGCTCAAATTGAGCTTAAGCGTTCGTCAGCGGAGGTTTTACTGTACCTTGTAATTCTTCTTAATTCTTATTATTATTGCTAGTATTATTAACATATATCTACACTTATTTTACTAAATATGTTCAGTAAAATGCAGTCCATATTACAATGAAATAAAAAAATAAAATGGATGTACATAACAGCCCATGAAGATTTTTTTGTAACCAAAACTCATTGTACTCTTAAAATTTTTAAACAACAAAAGTTTGACATGAGTTTTCTGTGTATATAACTGAATTGATAATGATATAAGATCCATGTTAATTCACTACAGTCAGTGGAAAGGATTACATAAACCACAGTTTACCCCAGTGGGAAAAACATCCAGCCGAAATTATGCAAGTCTGTAAAAGCAAGTGCTGACACGGCGTCCCACCTCTCCAGAGCTTCACCAAAACTTCTACTGTTTCATTTGGAAGAAATTTTCTTTTCTTTTTTTCTCTTCTCATTTCCTTTCCTTTATTTTGAAGTATTCTTCCACCCAAACAAAAATCTGTTTGTGATCAAAGCCAGCCCTTCATAAATTTCTTAACACACCACTTTTCATTATTTCTGAAGACAATCAGGCAAAGCCACAACTAAATATGGCCATGCCAATAAAGCACATCTCGTTGAAGTGCGATGGAGAGCGAGAGCACGATATGGAGACGCAGCCAGTCGAAATAATATATCCTGACATCTGTCCCTGCCCAGTGCTCCAGGGAGGAATAGAGAGAGAGGGAACGAAAGAAAAAAGAATGAGGCAGAGGAAGGGGGGGGAAAACGTGAGGACAAAGAGCTGATGGATTGTGGAAGAAGAACAAGTGATGACAGTGAAATGACAGTGTGTGTGTGTGTGTGTGTGTGTGTGTGTGTGTGTGTGTGTGTGTGAGAGATGCAGGTGGATGTGTGTGGTTGTGACTTTGTGTGCGTGTACATGTTGCTTCATGGGATTATGGGCCGATTGTTTTGTGTGTGTGTGTGTGTGTGTGTGTGTGTGTGTGTGTGTGTGTGTGTGTGTGTGTATCTGTCTGTCTGTGTGTGATCTGCTGAATGTGACATACTTTCTGTTGTCTGTCTTTCCTCAGTGGATTTTCAGATTGAAGCTGCGTTTGGAAGCCTGCACATTTGGAAAGATGCTCTTTTGGCAGCGTGTGTGAGGATGGGATAAGTAAGGGAGTGAGCTTCTGTGTGTGTGTGAGGGTGTGGAGGGAAGGAGCTGATTGCATATATTGTTTGGGCTTTTTGTATTTGGACTAACAGTGTAGCATGCAGTGTTAAAGTCGCCACAATATCCGAAATATTTAATTTGTTTCTAACACAGCACTATCTACAGTAAGATGTGTTGTAAATATTACATGGGTCTATATTTCTCAGAATATGGCCGACGTGGTTGTTATGCCTATTTGTCTGTCTGTACATGTACCACTACAAACAAGAAAAATGCAGGTTAGAAATGAAAAAAAAACAAAAAACAAAACCCTGCTCTATATGTGAAATCCTTTCCTAAATTATCTTATATATTTTAAGTGAATTCTTATCTCTTCCCAAATCAATGACTGAGACATTTTTTTTTTTCAACGGAAAAGAAACACACACTTAACCGCCCTCGCAGAGCTAAAAATGTTGATCAAAGAAACCTTATATCAGAGAAATCTGGATAATATTTTTCCAATGCCTCTGCTGTTTTATGAAATATAGATTTAACCTAAAATAGATGAAATTACTAGGAATAGTACTGATTCAGTATCAAGCAAAAGGATTTGATTTTATGAAACAGCATTAATGCTTTTGCGGGCACTGAGCCTGGCTGATGCACATACAGTCAGAAAGGTGGCTGAAAAAGCCATGAAAATCAGATTGACTGTATTCTCGCAAGTATAGAGCTGTAGTCACCAATCCTGTTCCTGCAGAGCGACCTGCCTCAAGATTTTGGCTCCAATCCGAATCATGTCCACCGAACTGTCTCATCAGAGACCTGTAGTTCTTGATCAGCTAAAACAAAAGGTGTTTGATTTCGGTTGGAGATAAAAACCTGAAGGACGGTGGATCTCCAGGAGCAGGGCTGGTGACCTTTGGTATAGAGCTTTGCTCATCAGATTTAAATCAGTGCATCCTTCTTAACAAGTACATTATGTTGATTCTGATTTCAAACAGAAAATATTTAGGAGGCCCTGATTATGGGTGTAAAGACCAAGAACATTTTTAACTGTCATAAATAAAGTGTATAATTATTAATGTTATTATTTTTAATATTAATATTTTTATTAGTTTTTAAAGAAACATTATAACAGGAAAGTATTTTGCACTCTACATTTTGTTCTCTTCAACTCTTTCTCTGTGTCCATAAGTTACACTGAAGTAGGCGTGGCCTCTGTTACCACATTTGCTCTGTTGTCAGTCCTGCTTATATGTGTATATAATATCAATAAATACATATCCAATGCTATAAATGCTTATAATAACAATTAAACATTAAAAAAATAACATAAGAAGTAAATAAAATATAAATACAGACGCTCTCCAACTCACCAACATTCGTTTTGCAAACATCCGGAGATACCAACAAAGCTGTCCGAGGTTGAAAGTGAAATGATATTGAAGAACAAGTAGAAATAGAAATGGAATAAAATCTACAGAAAGATAGATCATAAATATAAGTATTAAATATGATTAAACATTATCCTGAGGTACACTTAATACTCGGCTCCGGCAAGGGAGGGGGTGTGGCTGCGCAGATGTGCGCGCACACAGATGCAACAATGCATCCAGTTTCGATGGGGGATTTTGGGTTGTTTTTTGTTTTGTGTTGGTTTAGGGGTTTTTTGTTTTTTTTGCATAATTGGCCTTGTTTTTGTAACATTTTCCTTAACTTTTCCATCTATTTTTCCTTAATTTCCTTATTTTTTAATTCGATGAATATATATATATTTTTTAACTGTGATGCACTGAAGCTGCATTAATTGAAGCGTGAAATAGCGAGGGATCCCTGTATATTATATTATATTATATTATATTGCACTATGCCCATTGTTTTGATTGGAAAAAAATGACCAGTTCTCTGGGTAAACAAAATGGCCGCAACTTCGAAGTTAGATGTTCCACATTCTCAGAGCAAGGTTTAGAGGTAATCTACAGTCAGTACACCAGGTTTATTTAACGAGAATTGGTGGTTAATGGTGGCTCTGGGTTATTAATCGGAAGGTTGGCGGTTCAATCCCTCATTACTAAGTTGCTACAGTTGGGTCCTTGAGCAAAGCCCATCACCCAACATGCCCAGTTGTATGAACGACATTAAAATGTATGTAGCGCCGAATAAGGGTGGCTGCCAAAATGCCATAAATATAAATACTATATAATTGGAATTTAATGTGTAGGAACAATAAAATACAACATTTTTCCCAGTTAATTCATGTCAGTTGTTCAGTACGTTTCAAATTCAGATATACTGAATGATGCAACTACTTAGCCGATTCAGTTATGAAGGTTCACATTAGGAATGTGCTTTGGTTAACATTTAAGTTTTTCCTTACTGTTTTATGAATAAAATACAATGGCAAACACATGAAGCTTCATCATCTCCTTCATTCACTTAGTCTGGGGTCGGGGCAACAGACTGAGCAATGAGGTCCAGACGTGCCTCTCCCCAGTCACTTCCTCAAGCTCTTCCTGGGGGATACCGAGGCATTCTCATACCAGCCGAGTGACACAGCCACTTCAGCGTGTTTTGAGTCGACCCCGGTGTCTCTTTACAATTGGACATGCCCAAAACAGCACACCAGGCACTTGAGACATCTAACCAGATGCCTCAGCCACCTCAACTGGATCCTGTCAACGTGGATGAGCAGCTGTATCATTTCAGATTAAATATTTGTTTTTCCTGCGCTCAAGTTTGATTTACTGTATGTAAATGAGCTTACATATGTAAAGAGTGCATGATAGCAGGAGAACATGCAAATATTGGTGCCTGGGATTATTTATGGATTCCCCCCCACCCCACCCCCACCCCGCCCTCTCTCTGTCTCTCTCGCTCTCTTTCTGTCAAATACCTAAACTTACAGAACTACACCTGCTATCTCAAAACTACCAGCACAATCTCCTCTACCAGCAATTTGGGTTTTGTGTGAGGTCTGGATTGAAAACGCAGTTTCCTATAAATGTATTCCTTATCGCACCTCTGCCTGTTTCAGACACTTCAAGTTTGAGAGCAGGCTATTAGCTTGTTAGTGAAAAGCGAAAAGTCTCTCTCTCTCTCTCTCTCTCACACACACACACACACACACACACATGCACGCACACACGCGGTCCCATTATCTCAGGTTGTTTTGAGTTTGGAGTGTGGGGCATGAGGATTAAGTTGGATCCATAACTCTGAATAGAGGCTGGTTTAGTCTCTCTCTCTCTCTCTCTCTCTCGCTCTCTCTCTCACACACACACACACACACACACACACACACACACACTCTCTCGCTCGCTCTCTCTCACACATATACACTCGCTCTCTCTCTCTCGCACACACACACAAACACACACACACACACACACACACACACTCTCTCTCTCTCTCTCTCTCGCTCCCCTACAGAATTAATTACCTTAATTAAACTGCGTAATTGCATGTATTAAAACAGTGGATTGAGAAGGTGACAGGAACTGGAAGAGGACCAGCCCAAGCCAGGCAGATAGAGTGATGTGACAGGCACTTCTGTGTTAATAAACATGTTATAAATCAGCACACTGTTCTGGGTGATATGTAATTAAAAACCTGCTTAAATGGCATTTTAAGCAGGAACAGTGGGTAATGTACGCTACGATCCCAGCTTTCTAATCGGTGCAAGTTGATCTAAATCCTTGCAGGCTGTAGTCCTGTTACGTGTTATTCTAGAACCCTAAGCCCTAAAGCAGAACCCAAATCGACCTATCACAGCGGCAAAAGCCGGTCTACTTACATTACAAGGCTGATCATATCATCAAGGCGATCGGTTACCCACAAACACCACTTCCCAAAACTCCAACATGGCTTTTGCATTCTTAACGATGATTAAAATCTTGGAATCATATGACAGTGTGCGACAAATTATTCTTTTGGCTTTGTGCATATTGTCAAGCAATAAAAAAGAGCAAGAAAGAAAGTGAGAGTGCAGTACTGAGAAGGACATCGGTTTCAGGGTGGGGGAGACAGAAAGACTTGGAGCTCGGTCAAATATCTTGTTGTATTGTACTGGATGTCCCCAAAAAATGTAATTTATAAAAGAAAGGCATAGATGTGCTGGAACACAGAACCCATACTCAGATCACCAGGGAAGACAAAATCAAATTTAGGAGGCAACTTAATAAAATTCTGAAGTGTATGTGTGTTGTGTGCGAGAGCTAAACTGTGCACTTTTGTCCTCGTCTCTCTGGCGTCCACACACAGAACAGCTCGTCAGCACAATCCTCCCCGAACACTCTAATCTCTGTGCACACGCGGTAGACATCCGCTCACTGTTTAAAAGTCCTGTGTATCCAAAATGCCTCTCTGTGCATTTGTCTGTGCGTGTGGGTCTGTGTGTGTATACAATAGATATATGAGCTAAGAGGGATTTATTGCAGGGACAAGTTCGAGTGCTACGTTAAGGCCTGGATTTCAATCGTGCGTCTGTCTCTGAGTGTAAATTACAGCATGTGTAATTTGCCAGAGCGCTTGCTTTATTGTGTGATGTTGTGTAGTAGCAGCTGTGTGTGTGTGTGTGTGTGTGTGTGTGTGTGTGTTGTAAATGCATGCTGTGTTCATTATGGCCATTAATGGGTCATGTTTGCGTGATCCCGCACGCTAAATCACGGCCATGTTTGCATGTCTGTGCATTCGGGCCGCCGAGATATGTCAAGGGTCAATGGCATGGTGCAGGTTGGATAAACCAGCCCCCTGTTCCTGGGAAACACATCCCTCCACAAGTAGTTCCTTGGAAGAATGTGGAACAATGTACGCTTTGTCCACTTTCCCCAAAGAGAGAGAGAGAGAGAGAGAGAGAGAGAGAATCAGGGGGGCTGATCAGTTTGTGTCAGTGTTTATGTTCAAACGGTAGCTTGTTAAATTAATCACAGTGCTCGTGTTGGAATGAACGTGTTCATTAGGGTAAGAAACACACACACTTGCAAAAGCATCAAGCAGTGTGTCATAAAGCACATATGGCACTAATACACACAAGGCCCCATTTGCTCCTACAGAGAGACGATGGTTCTGAATGTTAACCTAAATCGGAGGGGCGACTTGTCGCATTCTCTTATTCACACTCAACACACTTTTCCCCCTCTTCCCTTGTTTTCGTACTGCTACTAGTCCCCTGCCTCTGTCCTCCCTCTGTACATCATTACAGAGACATTTCTCATCCCCCCAAAAAAAAAGACAAAAGAAAAAGCCCAGAGTCTCTCCAACTTTCCTTCTCTGTCCTGACCTACATACATCTACGACCTCATCAGTACAAATGACCTTGTGTTAAAAGTGTGCTCGCGCGTGTTTATGTACCCTTCATTAGCGCTTCCTGTTTGCTGTCACACTTATTCTGTTTTCTGTCTCTGAGAACAAGTCAGGACCCGGCTGTGTCGATTGGCAGACGCAGCCCCTCTAAATTCCTTTCGTCCAATCAGAGCAGCGTAAGCCAGATGTGCGAAGCAGCAGAACAGAATGGCAGCATGTTAAACATATTAAACAGGGTCATTAAACGTGTTAATGTACTCTTCTACTAGCAGTGCTTCCTTTCACTCATCCCACTCCTCTGTTAGTATCACCTTCTGCTCTCCCCCTCTTACTGTGAGTATGTGTGTGTGTGTGTGTGTGTGTGTGTGTGTGTGTGTGTGTGTGTGTGTGTGTGTGTGTGTGTGTGGTTTAAGGCACAAATGGGTAAGTCAAATAAGAAGCGTTTTAAAAAAAATACTCAAATATTTATCAGATATAGATCCCCCTTCAATCCCAGGCTCCCTTGGCTCTTTCCTTCCGTTCTTCCCTCACAGCTCAATTTCCTCTCTCGCCCTCATAACTCGCATGAGAGATGAAAGCAGGCAGAGCAAATGAAGCAATTAATGCCACCTACAAAAAAACAGCGAGCAAATGAGTAAACATTTGAAAGAAATATTAGGGCGCCTGTAACATCCATCCATACATACATACATATGCAGTACATACACATGTGTAGGTCAGCAAACAGATGGCGGCATGGTCATCACATCGAACATTAACAAAGCATCACGACAGGATCAGCCAGAGACAAACGCAGTGCAGATGTGCCCACTTGTGTGTGTGTGTGTGTGTGTGTGTGTGTGAGCTGTGGTAATCTTTGTGGCCTGTGCTCGGCTCTGTATGTGTCAGTGTACGAGCATATAAGAGCGTGTGAGATATTCTATGCTCGCTGACTCCAGATGTACCACTTGCTGCTCTCTCGTACCCTCACACTGCCTCTTCGCCCCTCCTGCTTTCCTTTCAGCATCTATTCAGTCATCCATCACTTTCTTCTCCTCCTTCAGCTCTCGTTCATTTTTCATCCCCGCCTCTGTCTCTCTGCTCCTGAGTGACAGATTGCCATCTGTCTCTGCCTGCTGTCACGGCAACACGCGGCAACAGCAAACCCGCTGCAGATCCATTCCTGTCAAAGACCCGTACTCTGACTGACAACCTAATGCCTGTGTGTGTGTGTGTGTGTGTGTGTGTGTGTGTGTGTGTGTGTGTGTGTGTGTGTGCGCACGCTCGTGGAACTGATACAGGGAGACAAGTTCAGAGGTGTGTCACAGTTACACTAACGTTTATGAAACATCGATCACTTGGTGTCTTAAATCCCCCACTCACTCTCACTCTCTCGCTCTCTCACTCTCTCTGTCTTTTTCTCTCCATCTTTATGTCTCTCTCCCGAAATCCGATCACTATTTCCCAAATGTGATCCATCACCAAAAATAAGTCTTAATGCACCAAACTGACTTTTTTAGTCGTGTATAAATTTGCAAAACTCATATCTTTGGCAACTCTTATATAATTTTAAAGTTTCTGGAGTGGTTTTTAGAGCTGTAAGCGCCCTCTATTTATAGCTGTATATATTGCATGTCAGTTTGCTGTATTAAACCTCATTTTGTGGTCCCAAATGATGCATTTAAAATGATTGCATGTGATATGAAAGACAGTACATTGGAGATTTCTCATTTTGGGGTTCAGAAAGAACTACACAGAAATTCTTAATGCACTCTCTGGCAAAGACGTGCATCAGTGTTGACTCAGCAGTCATTTCCAAGTCAAACCCCTATGTGATAATTAACAAGTACTAATCACAGTCATAAAGCATCCTTCTTTATGCATGTAACTTGTCAGAGGGCAATATTATATTTACAACATTTGGCAGACACTTTGTAATCGCCATCAAAAATTTTCTCATGCTTGAACAAGTACTTCGGGGCTTTCTATAAAGCCATTATTCAATCAATCACCATTAGTTAATACTGATTTAAAGGTTGACTGATGATTGGTCTTTAATGGATCTTATTATAACTTGTGTAAAAAAAATTTTTTAAGGCATCAGTGTGACGAACTGCTCAAAGTAAAAGCTTTATGCTTTTTAACTGCGTGGAGCTTGTTTACTTAATATGGTACTTTCTTCATATTTGGATGTGCGAGTGTGTGTAACATATTCATTCATCTCCAGTAAGTGATTTATACCATTCAGGGTCTTGGTAGATGCAGAGTCTATTCCCAATTTGGTAAAAAGGGCTCAGATATCCTTAAGTATTCATATGTATAGTTTTCCAATGGCATCATAATTCCACAGTATGATATGTTTAAGGCAACCAAAGCGAGCAAAATAATTTAATTTCTTTTAGAAAGCTCAAGGGTGGCTCAATGGCGCAGTGGTTAACACGTCTGCCTCACAGCAAGGTCCATGGTTTGAGTCCTGGATTTGGCAAGGGTGTTTCCTTGTGTAGCTTGTGTGTGTGTGTGTGTGTGTGTGTTTCCTCCAGGTATACTGGTTTCTTCCAACAGGCCAAAGACATGCTCATTAGGCTAATTGGCTCATTCATTTTGACTCGAGATGTGAGTGTGAATGGTTGTGTGTGGGCCCTGTGATGAACTGGCTGAAAGAGGTGTTGGGAATGGATTCCAGCCACCCCATTTCTACAACTTCAAAGAGTCACAATAATGCAAAATATGTGTGTTCTTTGAAGGTGTAGAAATCAAGTCAGAAGTTAGGAATGTTCCCAGGAGGTTTGACGACATACTGAAGGCGGAAACACATCACACACACCCCCCCCCCCCCCAACCCCACCCAAGAGACCATCACCTTGCCATGGTGGGATAGGCTTGTGTGGCTCAATAAACCTTCAAGCAATGCAGTCAGAAGCACTTGTTTCTAGTAGGGCCACTCAAGGTGGTAGGGGTGAGGATGAGAGTCCAGGTGAAGAATGAAGGCGAATGAATTTACCAAACTAACTTAACGTGAGTGAACGCATCAGAGAAAGTGGAAGAGTTTCCGAACTGAGAAAAAAACATCTTGTGGATATCATGATGACTTCAAACCAGGTCCATAAAACGACATGTGAAATTGTTGATGTTTTCATGCTTCTGACATATTTTGTCATTTTGCCAACAGGATATTTTTCCATTAGTTACCATATGCTTACAAAGTTAAAGTAGCAGCCTTCCAATGAGGCAGCACGTGGAAAAACAGACTGCGAGTGTGCTTAGTCTGTTCATCACCACAGTAAAGTTCATGGAGATTTTATTTAAAGTTTAATTATTTTACAAAAGTACTACTACACGTGACTGTTTATCTATTTGCAGCTGAACTGATCCACAAATGTAGGAACAAAGATATGATGATACCTGGCAAAGAATAATTTTTTTCTTGTTTTTAGCTCAGTAGATCCATTTCGTCCATGCTTTCTGATTCACGTGAAGCTGTGTACTGGTTACTTTGCCCTACGACATGTTTTCTGCCACAAAGCATTGTTGATGAACGGTATTACAGGGATCCCTCGCTACTTCGCGCTTCAATTCATGTAGCTTCAGTGCATCGCAGTTTGTTGTTTTTTTAATATTCATCGAATTAAAAAATAAGGAAATTAAGGAAGAATAGGGGAAAAAGTTAAGGAAAATGCCGCAGCACAAGGCCGATATTGCAAAACAACCCAAAACCTCCCATCAAAACTACTTACACATTATTGTGTGCATCTGTGTGCGCGCGCACCTGTCTGTGCGTGTATTTATATATTATTTACATTGTATGCATTATTTTTGAATGTTTATTAATATAAGCATTTATAGCATTAAATATGTTTTAATTGATATTATATACACACATACACGTACGTACTGTGGAGCCGGTGGTGTAGTGGTTACGGTGATGCGCTCATGATCGGGAGGTTGTGAGTTCAAATCCCACCGAGACCCTCACTGTGCTAAGACCCCTGGGCAAGGTCTCAACCACAAGTGTGCCTCTGTTCACCCAGCAGTATAAATGGGTACCAGTAAAAATATACTGGGAAGGTAACCTACGATGGACGAGCGTCCCATCCAGGAAGAATTGAACTCCCAGTTGCTTCACGCTATGGAAACCGGGGATAAGCACCGGCCTGATGAGCCACTATGACTCGGGTGTAAAAAGCCCAAATACATGTATGTATACGTCAGTAGGGGGAGGGGGGGGTGAGATCCTACTTCGCAGAATTTGGTGGTCATGAGGGGATCTCAGTACCCATTAACCGCGGAAAGTTGTCAAAGAAAATTGTCAACACCACAGGACCAACATTCACCATCAGTAAAGTACACATCTGGAAGGTCTGTCTATCTCTTCCCAATTCCTCAGATATGAAGCAGTAAATTGGTTCTTAAATGTCAAAATGGTTTATCTTTATGTAGGTTATGAAAAATCTTTTCATGTAATCTTTTTTTTTTTTTTTTTTTTAAGTAACCTTATTTCTATCCATGTAATTATGTTATCCAAGAAGATTTCATGGTTAGAGGGCAGTTTAGCATTGGAATATTAAATGCAATGTAAAGAGAGCACATGTGACTATCCGAAAAGATGAAAACATCTCTCTCTCTATCTGTCTGTCTGTGTGTGTGTGTGTGTGTGTGTGTGTGTGTGTGTGTGTGTGTGTGTGTGTGTGTGTGTACCAGCTAATTTGAAGCCCTCTGACAATTAACACAAGCATAAAGAGAACCAAATCAACCAAGTTTCTTCAAGTTCTGTTACATGTGCAGACATTTGATATGAACATGCACATTTTAATGAAATGTTATAACACTAGCAATTAAGCGTGTACTCTATTCTAAAATATAGAACTAGTTCTATCTCTCTCTCTCACACACACACACACACACACACACACACACACACATACACAGAGAGAACTACTGATTTGATGTTCACTGACCCTTAAAATGTCCTGCTATGTGCTCCATATCACACCCCATCTCCATCATGCTAACGTCTATCTGTTTGTCTTCCATTTATCGCAATTTGTCTCGGTGCTAATCACAATGATGGGACGTCAGTGTAAATCAGAGGACATAAAACAACCTGGCTAGCTCTGTTCTCCACATATAAGATGTTCAATTTCTGATGATGAAATGTCCACATAATGACTGGTTTGCATTTGATATAAATATACAGCTACAGAAAAAAACGAGGTCACATTGAAAAGTCATGCCGTCTCCTTTTTTTTTTTTTTTTTTTTTTTTTTTTTTATAGCTGAACCTCGTATTTAATCATTTAACATATGCTTTTATCCAAAAGTGCTTAAGGAACAGGGAGCAGCTCCCTGGCTCAGCTGGAATCCAGTCTTGCTACCTTTAAGTCAACATTACAGAATTATACAAAAATCTGCAATGTAGTTCTATGCTTGTGGACGACATATTTATATATTAAAAGTTTAGTCAAAGACTCTGCGATGGACAGACAAGCTGTTCAGGGTGTACCTTGCCTTCGAGCAGCGTCAACTGAGATAGCCTGCAAACAACCTTCATCGTTTATTTTCTGTAACCGCTTAATCCTAATTAGGGTCGAGGGGAGGCTGGTGCCCATCCCAGCCGACTTTGGGCGAGGGCGGAGTACACCCTGGACAGCTCGCCAGGCCATCACAGGGCAGAAACACGCTGACGGCTTTGCAGCCTACTCTTGTTGAAAGTCAGCAATGGTTCTTTTTCATGAACCTCCCTCTATAGACAGTGAGAGACATGGCTGGCCTTTGCTGCACTGGGGGGACAGTGACCACCAGGGCACCACTGCCTCCACACAATCTTATTAGGATTAAACGCTTAGGTAAATCTATAAATGATATTGTAGTTCAGTCGTACATGATATCTACACAACTTGCACAGCATCCAAAATGTAGTCAATCAGACAAGACATTTTTGGTGTATTTTCTTCACCTTCTTGTTCGTGGCCACTGCTGCTAACACATAGCTAAAACACACTGTGTAACTACCAGGCTCATTGCCTGACAGACTGTTCAGGGTGTCTGGGTGCTTTTGCCCAATGTTGGCTGAGATAATCTCCAGCCTCCTCGCAAACTAGACCTCTGCATCGCCTCTTATAGCTGCCGATATCTCCTGTTGGAAAAGTCAGCCGCCGCCGTCAATTGAATCGTTTAGCATATTATTGCTTCCAGTATAAACTGATATTGGATTGATTATATGTACATATATGACATTGCATTGATTATTTATATATATGGGGGGGGGGGGGCAGTGGTGGTCTAGTGGTATAGGGCGCTGGATCGCTGATCCTAAGGTTGGGGGTTTGAGTCCCACTCTTCACAAGGTTGTCACTGTCCCCCCAGTGCAGCTAACTGGGTTATCAAAGGCCAGCCATGTCTCTCACCGTCTATGGTGAGAGGTTCATGTAAAAGAACCATTGCTGACAAAGCTGTCAGCGTGTTTCTGTCCCTTGCTAAAGGGTTGTGTCAGGAAGGGCATCCGACGTTAAAACCTATGCCAAATCAAACGCACGAATCATTTGCTGTGGCGACACCCGATAAAGGGAAAAAGCCGAAAGGAAATCTCATATGTGTGGGGCCGGTGATGTCGTGGTTAGGGTGCTGGGCTCATGATCGGCAGATTGTGTGTTCGAATCCCAGTTAGACCCCCACTGTGCTAAGACCCCTGGACAAGGTCTTAACCACAAGTGTGCCTCTGTTCACCCAGCAGTATAAATGGGTACCAGTAAAAAAAAAAAAAAATTATACAGTAAAACCTCCGCTGACGAACGCTTAAGCTCACGAACTTTTCGCCTCAAGAACATTAAATTTGCGAGCATATAGTCTCTGCTGACGAACTAGTTTTTGGCGGACGAACCAAACCACGCGGTCGAACAGCGCCACGGTGGCGGCCACGAGAAGCTGATGCACGCTCACGGCGTCCCAGTTCGTCACCCCCTTTCTTTGAGTGCGGAAGTGGTTTGTGTTTGATAGACATTTTGGACCATATTGAGTGTACTTTTGCTATTATGGGACCGAAAAAGACCCCACCACAGGCGGAGATCATTGAAAAACACGAACGAGGTGTGCGTTTGTGTGACTCAGCGTCCCAGTACCAGTACGCTAAGTCTACCACCATCCTTAAGAACAAGGAAGCTATTAAGGGTGCGTGTGTGGCTAAGGGTGTTTCCAAACAGTAGGCGTTTCCAAACACTCCTTCCAAACAGTAAGTCCCTCCCTCCCTCCCTCCCTCCTCCTCCCACTCCATTCCATCAAGCCATCAACTACCATCACAAAGGTAAATAAAACGACTTTATTATACAGTACAGTTTATTTCTTTAATTACAATACAATAGCACATTTATTATACATAAAATAAGGTCTATTTTTGTGTAGTTTTAAGGCTTATTTAGTAGAAAATTATGTTTTATGGGGACCTGGGAACGGATTATTCTCATTTTAATGGTTTCTTATGGGAAATAAATATTCGGAAGATGAACTTTTCGCCTCACACACACTTTCTGGGAACCAATTATGTTCGTGAGCTGAGGTATCACTGTATATACTGATATATTATATATATATATATATATATATATATATATATATATATATATATATATACTGGGAAGGTAACCTGCGATGGACTAGCATCAGGAGTGAGGAGCACCAAGGAGTCAGAAGCATTGAACTCCTGGTCATTTCTTGCTTTGGAAACCGGAAATAAGCACCGGATGAGCCACTAGGCTTGGGTGTAAAAAGCCCAACTGACTTTAATTTTATTATTTATATTTGTTTTGTGGCATTTTCCTTAACGTTTCCCCTATTTTTACTTAATTTCCGATGAATATTTTTGAGAAAAAAAAAAAACACGATGCACTGAAGCCGCAGACACTGAAGCACAAAGTAGCTTTATATATATATATATATATACATACATATACATATATATATATATTATACACACACACACACACACACACACAGACACACACACACACACACACACACACACACGTATACAAGACCAGACAGTACCTTCGCATGACATGCCTTTAAAGACTAAAATCCACCATTCCGATGGGTGTTATATTCTGTGTTTCAGCAGTTGGTATTACGGATATAATCTATGCCGCCGGCCCTTTTAATATCTTTGTGAATAAAAGCAAGTACAGTAGTTAATCTCACTAACAGAAGAGCCTTAGGAGTTTTAACAACACTATCAACTTCTGTGCCTGGTGCATGAACATTTCAATAAAAATAAAGAATGTTAGGTTTTCTCCAAGTTCCCAATATATTTTAAACAATTAAGAATGTGGTTAATGTGTATATTTCGTATAGTACTGTAATTCTTAAACTGCCGCGCTAACAGTCATTAATACACAGTAATTTACTATACAGCCTAATATCTAATATTTCCTGTATTATCACTATTGATGCTATATCTAACCTTAACTTTTCTAATATGCATCTTGCTAAAAACATACATGGTTATATAATTCTTATAGCATTTTAGGTACAGTACAGATAACAAAAATGTATTTGTACATCACTTATATCACCAGGTCTGTCGCTGCTCTGAGCCATGAACCTGTTGTTAAAAAAAAAAAAAAAAAGCTTAAACAAATCGAAGGTTGATTTTAAATCTGCGTATACCATCCTACATCATGTTTGTGTGTGTTTGTGGCTATATGATAAGAATTTTATAACAGACAAATCACAATTAATGTCTTAATAAATCCCACGATTACATAAATTCAATACAGGATTTGTTTTTACATTACTTAGAGTATGTACAATTTTGTGTATGCAGCCAAATTATACATCCTTTACATGTTTTTAACTTTAGACACTAATAGCCAGCCATATGTCATCATAGCCAGTTATCTCAGTGACGATGACCAGCGAAGCAGCTCACTTAACATTAGTATTAGCCGGTCGATTTCATTGCAGCTGGTTGGCTCCCAGGTCTACCGCAAACCCCGACAGGAACACGTGGTTCAGCAAATGAGTGAGTGGGTGATGACTGTATATCTACCATGTTGTTCACTATCTCAGATGAAAACAACCTTCCCCTCCAACTTCCCTTCTCAGCACATTTAGTGTAGCTCAGGGTAAAGTGTCATTCAGTTAAAAGTGTGCAGCAGGACTGGGATTCCATACAATGCAACAACAAAAAAGTTTATGTGTGGGCGGTCAGATACGAAGCTTAAATATATTGGATGTGGCAGGTTGCTTGCATGTCGTTTTTTAATCCATTCACTCAGCAGGAAATACTTTATCCTAGTCAGAACTTTTGTGGTTTAAATAAATCATGTGTTTGTATTTTGGGAAACAGAAACGAATTAAGTTCATTAGAAAGCCTCATGGGCAGGTAAAAACAAAAAATGAAGACTCCAGGAGTGGGAGGGATTGCTCTATTTGTTTGAGAAGAAGGCGGAAGTGGAATTTCGGCCCACACATAACTCCGAGCATGTGTCAGGTAGGAAGTAGATGTTGAAATGTAGAATTGTCCTTGTGAAGTAATTGTAACAATAATATATTAACATACTGTAAGTGTAATGATTTGGCAAGTAGCTTGTGATAGCTAGCGGCTTCACTTAACATTAGTAATATTAGTATCAAGGCTCCAGTGTAAAACTAAACAATCAGATTTCGGACATCAAACATGTCTCGGTTGATTAATTAGATTTGGGGTTACTGAGAGATTGTATATGTTTCATTCTTGGTAGAACTATTCTTTAATTTGGGACTGTTTATACAGCTGTAGACTGGGAATAAACATTAACTTTCTCTTTTTCTCCAATCCATCTGTGTATCTTTCTGTGTCTTTCCATTTTTTTAAACCTTTCACTCTTTTTTTTTTTTCCTCTGTGAGCATGGCTAACCCTTTCCCATTCCTTCTCTTCTCATTTCTAGCGCTACCTGGATTGTTGCATGTTTTTGTCATTCGCTACTTCCGCTGATCTCATTTGGTGTTGACCCACCTCTCTGCCTGTCCATCTTTCTACCGCGGTGTGTGTGTGTGTGTACGTGTGTGTGTGTGTATGCTTCTGACCTTGCAGTTGAGACCTCATCGATCCACTCAGCCTGTCAATTGATTTGCTGGGTCTGTTGGAGCAATGATAAAGGCCCTGGCAGGCTGTGTGTGTGTGTGTGTGTGTGTGTGCACGCGTGCGCGAGTGAGTCAGAGAGAGAGGCAGGCACACCTCTCTACTGGTATAGTGAGAATAAATGTGGCACGTATACACACACACACACACACACACACACACACACACACGGTCATAGACATTGCCACGGGAAGTTAAAACACCGTTGCCTGATTGTGATCATGGAGCCATAGTGTCTCTCCCATAGACTCAGTGGGTCAGAAGCCTAACTTTCAAAGTATTCATGCCAGAAGAGTCACCTGGTCTGGCTAAATACCAGCACTAAGGTGGATGATAGCTAATTCTAACTAGGCATCTTTCACTTACACTAAATGGTAAGGCAAATATGCAGATTATATTCTTTCTGATGCATAAATGTTTCACAAACCTAAACTTTTACCTGTCCAGTTTTCTCCTGTGTGCAAGCAATAGGTTGTTAGCATCACATGCTGATGAACATCCAGCCACTGAGCTCTATATTGACCTGGAGGGCTCATTAAACAAATATCAGTCCTCCTTTCAGTTGCACTGGTAAAGAAAAACATGCCAATAAAAAGTCTGATTATTCTTTGATTTATGTTTAGGTGTGTGTGTGTGTGTGTGTGTGTGTGTGCTTCGGTACTTGCTGTGTGCGTTATAGAGTACAGTGATACCTCTGCTCACGAACATAATTGGTTCCCAGAAAGTGTGTGTAAGGCGAAAAGTTCGTCTTCCGAACATTTATTTCCCATAAGAAACCATTAAAATGAGAATAATCCGTTCCCAGGTCCCCATAAAACATAATTTTCTACTAAATAAGCCTTAAAACTACACAAAAATATACCTTATTTTATGTATAATAAATGTGCTATTGTATTGTAATTAAAGAAATAAACTGTACTGTATAATAAAGTCGTTTTATTTACCTTTGTGATGGTAGTTGACGGCTTGATGGAATGGAGTGGGAGGAGGAGGGAGGGAGGGACTTACTGTTTGGAAGGAGAGTTTGGAAACGCCTACTGTTTGGAAACACCCTTAGCCACACACGCACCCTTAATAGCTTCCTTGTTCTTAAGGATGGGAGCAATGGTAGACTTAGCGTACTGGTACTGGGACGCTGAGTCACACAAACGCACACCTCGTTCGTGTTTTTCAATGATCTCCGCCTGTGGTGGGGTCTTTTTCGGTCCCATAATAGCAAAAGTACACTCAATATGGTCCAAAATGTCTATCAAACACAAACCACTTCCGCACTCAAAGAAAGGGGTGACGAACTGTGACGCCATGAGCGTGCGTCAGCTTCTCGTGGCCGCCACCGTGGCGCTGTTCGACCGCGTGGTTTGATTCGTCCGCCGAAAACTAGTTCGTCAGCAGAGACTATATGCTCGCAAATTTAATGTTCTTGAGGCGAAAAGTTCGTGAGCTTAAGCGTTCGTCAGCGGAGGTTTTACTGTATGTACTTTGTTTGAATAAAAATAAGCAAATTGGAATGTAAACGTTTCGTGTGCACGGCCGATGTCTTTTTAATCGTGGAATACTGAAAAATAAAGACCTTTCTTGCCTTACCTTATATTGGCATCTTGACACCTTGATTTTATTTGATAAATTAATGATGAAAGAGGACGAACATGGCAGCTTCAATATCATGGGTGGTTTAATTTGTGAATCAGTACTCCACCTCTATACAGAGCTCAGTGATTTTACAATGTTCATAATTATCGATTAGTAACCCAGAGAATGAGATTGCAAATCCAAGTACCTAAAATGAGTTTTCTTCAAAGGGGAACTTGGGCTCAGCCTTAGGAATTGGGTAAGTAGCTCAGACATCCGTGGGAAACAGGTTAGAGCTGCTGCTCCTACACAATTAAAGGAGTCAGTTGAGGTGGTTCGGGTGTCTGATTAGAATGCTTCCTAATTGCCTCCCTTTAAAGCTGTTCCAGGGAGGTCCAACTGGGAGGAGGCCCTGGGGCAGACCCAGAACTCGCTGGATTGATTATACATCCTGTCTGGAATGGGAACGCCTCGGGATCCCCTACGAGAAGCTGGACAGTGTCAGTGGGGGGAGGAAAGTCTGATTTTCCCTCCTAGACCTGTTGCCTCTGCGACCAGACTATGAATAAGCGGAATGGACTGGTGTACAGTTGGCTTTGTTTGGCATACTGTACTTTGACAGTTACTAGGGAGTACCAATGTGGCAACTTCGTCGTCGTAAGTGCTCGTAACGCAATAGTATCTTCACAAAGTACATTGTCAAGACTGTGAAAAGAATTGATAGTTATGGTTTCTGATGCCTACAGTTATAGAACTACAGATTGCTATATCTCCATTTCCTTTCATAGTGCTACTATAGCATTTCTAGCCACAGAGCAGCTCTGCAGTAAGAGCTTGCTCCACCACAAATCACATGAGCGTCAGTTTACAGAATGTCACCATTCAAAGTATTTTCATAAAAGAGTTTTGTATTTGTAATACATATATTAGAAAAGAAATGCTGGCCAACCCTGATAGTATTCAAAGTGTTAATAGAAGCGAATGCACTAAAGCATTACAGTATGAACAAGTCCCAACAAATAGGAGTGGAAAGCAGGAGGCAGAGTTCCTATTCATCCCCTTCCCATGTAATCCTTCTCTCCATATCCTTTCTTTCAGCTTCACCTTTTGCCACCTCCCAACTTCTCTCACTTCCGCTCTCTGACGAGCATACCTCTTGTCTTCCCATTCTTTCTCTGTTTTGATTATGGGTGCACAGATTCTAAAATAATATCTGTATTATTATTTTTTTTTAATTGGCTATTTTGCTTTTTAAAAAAATGTGGGAGAAAGTGCAAATCAAGGCAACACACTTTCCACCACCACCACCACCACCACCTCGGGAGGCAAGACATTGGTATGTTTGTGCTGACTTGTTTTCTTTACCTGCCAACACAGACACAACCCCACAGAAACATGACCTTTAACAAGATGGTTCCATCTGATAGCACTCACAATGTGCTAAGTCTAGGTCAAGAATCACAGAAATTATGAAAACAAACCTAAAATTAACATGGAAAAAAATACTGCTTGGAATATTTTTTTAAATGTTTTGCTACACTTGAAAAGGAGCAAAAACATTAGCAGACAAATCAAGTCATGAAAAATGTTCTTACACACACACACACACACACACACACACACACACACACACTCACCAATGATGTAGTAATCGTGCATGGTTTTGAACTCGTGTCCCCAGAGGTTGGGGGAGTACTCCTGGAACTTGATGGTGAAGCGCATGTCACTGTTGGGTTTATCACAGGTGAGCAGCAGGTTTGGAGCTCCTGTCACTTCACATCTGTCTGCCTGATCACGGGAGGACACCAAATAGAGCTTGTAAAACTCGTACTCATCTGGAGCATGGGGTCCTGGGGGGTCTGATGCTGGGCAAATGAGGTCCAGGCGGTCCCCTATTTGAGGGTACAGAATATAACCCCTATCATCACTAAACCTGGAAGGAGAGAGAGAGAGAGAGAGAGAGAGAGAGAGAGAGAGAGAGAGAGAGAGAGAGAGAGAGAGAGATTAATTATTCTTCATTATCCCGTGGGATTCACCATCACATTATGTTCACCATGGTTATCCTTCATCGGCTTCGTACAATAATACATTTTTTTTTCTCTAAATGAAATAATTACATGATTGTTTAAATTTAAATGTCATTTTGAAATTTTTATAAAGTCTTGTAATAGATAATTGTTTAAACTCATTTCTTTTAAGCCCCGCTCTCTTTGAATGGAACATCACAGAAACAACCTAAGATTACATTTCAAAGATTATAATGGAGCTGTGTTGGCTACAAAAATGAGCTAATTAATTTAATTTGATTCATTTTTCCAAAATAAGGGGTGGGGTGGGTGTGTGTGTGTGTGTGGGTGAAACTTCATAAACACTAACACGGAAAAAGTGAGAGGAGGGGGACAGTTACACAGGATCACGATCTTCAATACATTTTCAATTCTACAATGTGGGAAATAATGAGATCTTCTAATAGACTTTAAATTTTTTTTTTTATAATTTAAGTGTTTTTATTTTAATAAAACTATGAATACAGTATATACTGATATGAACTGTCTACAGCAGTGGTCCCCAACCTTTTTATCACCACGGACAGGTCAACACTTGGCAAATTTACTGAGGACCGAGGGGTGGGGAGCATAGATTGTTTGTATTGTAAATATAACATTTCTATAAAATATTGTTATTATTATTATTATTATTAATAATAATAATAATAATAATAATAATAATAATAATCACTCCATGAATGTTATTTTTCAACAGCTGAAATAAAGTTGGTTGGGAAGTAGAGCTTGAACTTCAGTTCATCAGTTCATTTTCTGTAACACCTTCATCCTAATTAGGGTCGCGGGGAGGCTGGTGCCCATCCCAGCCAACTCAGGGCGAGGGCAGAGTACACCTAGGACAGCTAGCCAGGCCATCACAGGGCGGAAACACGCTGACGGCTTTTCAGCCTACTCTTGTCGAAAGTCAGCAATGGTTCTTTTACATGCCTCACACCATAGACAGTGAGAGACATGGCTGGCCTTTGATAACCCAGTTAGCTGCACTGGGGGGGGGTCAGTGACAACCTTGTGGAGAGTGGGACTCGACCCCCCAACCTTTGGATCAGCGATCCAGCGCCTTATACCACTAGACAACCACTGCCCCAGAGCTTGAACTTTTCTTAAAAAAAAAAAAAAAAAAAAAAAAAAAAACAGCTGATGGTACACCAGCGGGGAGAATGAAGGCTCAGGTTTAGTCTTACCAAAAATCCCCGCTATTGTTTGAAACATGTCCAGCATGCCTCTGTTCATGTGCCGTCCCCTTGTGGGTTACATATTAGCGCTCAATTAACCGACATATAACTGAGAGAATCCGATCATTTTCAAAATAAAAGACTTTTTCAAACTTAAAGATCGTTCAGCCTCAGATAATAAATAAAGCGAAAATAATGCATTATTTCTTCTGCGGACCGGTACTAATTGAGCCACAGACCGGTACTAGTCTGCGGCCTGGTGGTTGGGGACCACTGGTCTACAGGTTGTCCATCTTGATTCGAATTCATCAAAACTCATTCCTTACTTTTAATGAGTATGGTCAGTTATCAGTAATGTATGTGACAATCTTCTTCTCCTTTCGGCTTTTTCCCTTTTTCCAGGGTCGCCACAGCGAATCATCTGATTCGCACATTTAATTTGGCATAGGTTTTTATGTCGGGTACCCTTCCTGACATAAACTTTTGGCAAGGGACAGAAGCACGCTGACGGCTTTGCAGCCGTCGCAAGGTTCTTTTACATGCCTCTCACCATAGACAGTGAGAGACATGGCCAGCATTTGATAAACCAGTTAGCTGCACTGGGGGGGGAGGGGGACGACGCCCACACTGTGACAACCTTGTGGAGAGTGGGACACGAACCTCCAACCCCAGGATCAGCGATCCAGCGCCCTATACCATTAGGCCATCACTACCCCACGCACTGTATGTGACAATGTACAATATATAGTAATATACAGCGAGATAATTTAGTGGGTGTTTGTTTTAAGTTCAGATGCAGATTTTTTTGTGAGGTCTTTGGATAAAATGCCACTATCTTGACAAGAATGCTGAATGTCACAGTGCGTGATAGGACACATATAGATCACTAAGCTTTAGGGACCTCTGAAAGATGACATCTCATTCACCTGACACTCACACACACACACACACACACACACACACCTCCAAATAGCCCCGACTGTGCGCAGCGGAGGGCGCCTCAGGAACTCGGTGACATTTTCTGCCTGACGCTAACGCCGAGTGATCTCACACGCACGGATGTTATGCGCTCTATTTCTTTCCTGTCTTTCTCCTTCAGCACACTTTTGCCGTATTCGTTTATGATCTTATTTTACACCGCAAATATCATGGGTAACTTTTTGAAAAGGGCAAGGCTCTGCTTACCAAAATAACTTGTACCTAAATACATAAACATGTGGGATTTTTTTTTTTTTTTTCATTTTCTCTGTGTGGCTTTGCAATGAACCCACTCAAAGTACTAAGCACTAATTACTATTTCAACACCTCTCCAGGCTTGGGTCGCTGCAGGCTTGTTTACCCTGATCTGTGACCGGTTTTAAAGTTTCAGCCTGTTTTAAAGCTCAGGATGTGGAGGGGCGGGGAAGCCCCTGGTCACAGATAAGACAGGAGGACTAATTTATACTCTCTGTTAAACCCCTCAAGTCTGTATTTACATCTAAATAAATCGATGCGGTCGTTCCTGTTCTGAAGCCATTTCTATATTAGCATGTAAATGGCAGTTAGAGAACCAGTGAAACTTTAGAGAGAGAGACAAAGGGCGCCCAGGGCTAGGTAAAGACCCCACATGATATCCAAACTGATATGTTTGACATGGGAATGATTATATATAAATAGAGCAGCACAAACAATTAAATATAGCGACACAATTGATTTAAAAATGAATTCATTGCAATATTCACAAGCTTAGTTAAAGTTTGCTAATTGGGTCATATTACAAATCATGGGTTTATTGATTGCGGTAGATTAAATCGCAAGCTCTGTTTATTTGTAATTGTGTAATTGTGCTTGCAGTTAAAATGCTAATGACAAAATCAATGAATGTAACTACGAAGCAGTCATATTTTATTCAAAACAATTTAAAAAGGTATACACAATTATACTGGACCCCAGGAAGAAAATATACGTTTTCTACTGATTTAAAATTACTAAATATTTTGCCGTAATCAATCTAATTAATTCCAACATTGCGGAAATAAAGATCAACAATACACGGCGCATTAAAGTTTTAATAGATAAAATGCAGCAAACTTAAAATTAACATCAAGCTTAACTTTTTTTTAGAATTGTATAGCAATGGCGTATATCTCGCACAAGTATGTGCATCCAGAGAAACAAAAGGTTCCGGTTCCTCTCACATAGGTTAAAGGTTATCAGTGTCCCCTTATAGTTAGATAACACACACTCAACACCCTCTTAACACACACTACAGATAAATTGGGAAAAGGAGCCACGTTGCTATTTTCGTGTCTTATTTCACTCTGCCTTCAAAGCACACACATAACACACACAGTTATGGAAATCAACTCGACACAAGGCATGCACCAACAGGCCCTCACCTCCATGCTCCTGCCAAACACCACCCCCCCCCCCAACCCCAGCCATTGTGCAGGTGCATCAGGGATTCACCCGCAGACACACCTGCACACAAACCCTTCATACACACAGTAACAATTTACACAGTGGTATTTCCTGTTGGGTAGATTTTACTTGTTATCTATTTTAAGGGAAGGCGTTTTTGTAGTAGTTTTGTTGGCGAGTGAGTAAGCATACTAGTTGGATCATTTCGACTGCATCCGTTTCATGTTACACAGCCTAAACGTGAACAATGTGTTGATATTTCATTCATTCTTTTTCTGAATCGCTTAATACCAATTAAGGTCGCTGGTATCCAACCCAGCTGACTCTGGGCAGAGTACACCCTGGACAGTTCAGCAGAGCATTGCAGGGCAGAAACAACCCAATGACAACAACCCAATGGCCTACTTCTGTCGACAGCAATGGTTCTTTAACATGCCTCTCTGCACAGACGATGAAAGACATGTTTGGTCTTTGATAACTCAGTTCACTGTACAGAGCTTTACGTTCATTCGTTTTACGTATTTTTTGATTTTACGTTTTTGTTTTTTCTAATTATGTCAAATTTTGAGTTTGGCGTGCTGTCTGTAGTACGAGACGTACCTACATAGTACGCTGACGTAAGAAGCCACTTACGCATGACTCTGCGTCCATTGTTTACAAACGACAGACTGAACGTGCCCCTCCTTCTTCCCAGTTCACTGCTTGTTACCCTTGGGTTAAGAAGTCGTCTCTGTGATCTTTGTGTTTACACTGTTTTGCGGACTTTTGTAACCCTGAGCAAATATGGTTGGTCAGAAGCATAAGCGGCACGCCATCTCGTTAGAAACGAAGATGGCTATTATCAAGAAAATCGATGCTGGTGAAAAACACGCGAATGTTGCACATTTCTTCCAAACGGCGCCGTCGACCATTGGAACCATTTACAAGCAGAAAGATCGCATCACAGAGAATGTTAAAGGTTGTATTTGATACTGTATTTGATATTTGATGAGTGAATTTGATTAAAATTTATCTATTTAAAATTATTTTGCTTGAATTTAATTTATTTGAAATTAATGTTGATATTATTTGATATATTTGATATTATTTTACAATGTTATGTTCATAATAATTAATTTAGGGGTGTTTTATGAGTATGAGAATACAGTGATGGTATTTATGGATGTATAGTACAGTATGCACGTCATACATCACTGGAACATACAGTAAAAACTTACGTGTTTTTTTTTCACTTTACGTTCGGCCGTTCGGAACCTAACTAAAGCGTAAGTCGGGGAGTGTCTGTACTTGGGTGAGAACTCTGATAGAGGGGCGTGAACTCCTGACCTTCGGCTCAGTAAGCCAACGTGTTTCTATCTCAATTTTGTGAAACAATGCTTTATCAGATCGTCTGAAAAAACAATTTTTGCAAGTGTCAAAGCATTTTTCCACGAGTATAATTTTCAATTTTATACTGCGCATTAAGCAGGTTAATAGAAACCCAACTGCAACAAATGAGAGAGAGAGAGAGAGAGAGAGAGAGAGAGAGAGAGAGGCAGCAAAGGTGAAAGACAAGAACATAGAGAAAAACTGCCCGTGGCCAAGAAATTGATGAAGAGATAAAGAACAGGAAAGGACAATGGAGGTGTGAAATGGGCCGGTGCAGAGGTCGTCAACCAAGAGAATCAGCAAAATATTTCAGCAGACAGAAGTGAGACAAATGTTTAAAAGAAAAACTGACTGTCGTTCAGCACCTACAGTTTTGTAATTGTGAGCCTGGTTGATTTCTGTAGCGGATTCTCAGATGTGGTCAAATCTTTAGTTCGTCAATCATTCATCCTCAATCCATGACTTCAACCAGAGATATTGGGGTTGTTAGAGTTTTTGGTTCTATTTCTACTCTCTGGTATGTTTAGTAAATTGATATGGCCTGTTTAAAAAGAAGTCAACAAAAAATTAGAATGTTTAAAAGTGAACGGCTGGAGAAATGCACATTCGTTCTTCCTGGATCCGATTCAGATGTTGCATCTGTTCAGAGGCAAAAGTGATAACATTCAGACTGATATATCTTTTATGAAGCCGAAATAATCATTAATGGGTCAGAATAAAAAAATTATCTGGGTTCACTATCCAGGTCAGGTTAGTTGTTAATACAGATTTATTAAATATACACATTTCTGAAGTTAGCTGTGTAAAGGGCAGCATGGAGGAGTAGTGGTTAAAACATCTGCCTCATTGCAGAACGTCCTGGGTTCGAGTCCCAGGCTCAGGTATTTTTGTGTGGCGTTTGCATGTTCATGTGAATGCATCGATTTTCTCTGGGTACTCTGGTTTCGTCCCACAGTCAAAAAGCATTCTGCTAACCAACGTTCCCTCTAAGCTGCGCAACTGCGCAATGGCGCACCGCTCGAACATTCAGCGCACAAGAAAACCGATCCAGCGCAGTGAACGCGCCGCAGATTAATTACATACACGGAATAGAACTTTTAGTGAGTGACAGGACAGGTGTCCAGCAATCACACGATGCGATGCAATCACGCTACGCAGCCAATCACGGCACCGTCACGTGCTGCGCTCATACACGCTCCATAACAATAATAACAGTGCTGCTGAGTGAAGTGATGCTAATGCTAACCCCGTTATCATGACGAAACGAGCGGCCAGGGAATATTTTACGTCGACTCCCCAAACCAAAGTAAAAAAAAAGAACTGCGCAAAGTCTGTGAGTACAGCAGAAAGCTGGCGAAGCAAAAACTATACCTTTCAATTTGTGAATCAATGAGAGAGTGCAGAATGAGACTGTGTGAGGTTAAAAATGCACCCTGGCACACCCTGATAGTAGATGAGAGCCAGACATGACAGGACACAAAATGCTCGTCATATATTTCAAATTCAGGGAGGAAAATGATGTCATCTATAAAACTGTGTTTAATAAGCCATGAAACTTTCAATGATCCCAGGTGTGATACTGGGGTGTGGCCACAGCGAGCACTTGTGATGTTGCTCACCGTGGGCCTCAGTGTGCTCAGGGACGTTGTCTGTATGCCCAGACAGAGGAAAAATTACAGGGAACATTGCTGCTAACTCAATCAATCTGGGTGCTGTGCCAGAATTCTGGTGTAGGCGGCAGCCATATTGTCATGGCTGTATACGAAGGGCAAAAAAAATCCACAGCAGACGCCCAAAGTTCTTTCTGCATGCAGGTGTTCCTATTGAGACACCATCTCTAGCTAGCTGACCGTTGACTCTAAAGAGTTCATCCGCCCTTTGTTAGGAATTTGGAACCTGGTGGGGGAGCCGGTTTAGTCGCCGACCACTCGACCAATGCAACAGGTTGTACTGGGTTACATGTTACCAGTAGCAGGTCAAAACCTGACCTGACAGTATTATGCTAACTAGCTTTCATAAATTACTGCAAGATGTGACTGTGAATGGTTTGTGTGTGTATTGTCCCTGAGATGGACTGGCAAGTTATTCAGGGTGTATCCCGCCTTTGCAGATTGATAGCTGAGATAGGCAGAGTGAGTGAGTCAATGTGTTTACATTTGACTTGAGTATTCTGGGCACAGAGATAGACTAAACTTGTGGTGAATGAGGGGATGAAAGTAACAGAAGAAAAATACAAACAATGAAGCACTGCAATGCTTTTCACTTAGTTTTAAATAGTGACTTTAAACAATAGTCATCTGCTTCCATTTGATTATAGCAAATTAATTGTTTCTCAATAATCCCAGTTGGAAAAGCAAATGACTGGGAAAATGTTGAAATTGTGCATATACATTTTTTTCCTAATCAAATACATTTTCTCAATCAAACCAATAAGAAACTGTACATAAATCAGCACAGAGGCAGAAAACAATATCTCAACTAATAACAGGACAAAACAGTTTTTTGGATTAATTTTTAATTATATTACTTTAAATATTTCTTTCGGGGAAACAACAACACAATATTTCATGCAATCGGCTGCTTCCTTTCTACCCATACACTATTCTTGAGACATTGTTGTGAACTGTGGACACTGGCTGAGACACAACAACACAACATGGATAAAAAAGGAAGCTGATATGAATCTGGCCTGAAGATTGTGTGTGAGACTAGCAGGAGGGGGCGGGGGGGGCGGGGGGGTGTTAGCAATGTGGTAGAAATTGGCATATCTCTTTTGGAACGCGTATACAGAGATCCCTCACTTTCCCACCAAATTCCGCGAAGTAGGATCAAACACCCCCCCCCCCCCCCCCCGCGCGCGCCCCAGAACCCCAACTGACATATATGTACATGTTTATGTGTATATAATATTCAAAAATAATGCATAAGATGTAAAACAAATATATATATATATAAATACACACACATACAGAAGCGCGTGCATGCACACAAATGCGCATCTCACAAAAATATAAGTAGCTTTGATGGGAGGTTTTGGGTTGTTTTTTGTTTGTTCAGGGCTTTTAAAATTTTTTTTTTGCATAATTGGCCTTGTTTTTGCTGCAATTTCTTTAACTTTTCCCCCCTATTCTTCCTTAATGTCCTTATTTTTTAATTTGATGAATATTTAAAAAAAAAAAACAAAAAAAAAAACCACGATGCAGTCAATTTGCATGAATTGAAGCGTGAAGTAGCGAGGGATCTCTGTATTACACATTTTATTACACATATCTCTTTTGGAACGAGTATACAGGGATCCCTCACTTTCCGCGGTTAATTGGGACCGAGATCCCCCCGCGACCACCAAATTCCGCGAAGTAGGATCACCCCCCACCCCAAACCCCTGACTGACATATATGTACATGTTTATGTGTTTATAATATCAATAAATACATATTCAATGCTATAAATGCTTATAATAACAATTAAGCATTCAAAAATAATGCATAAGATGTAAATAAAATATAAATACAGTCCACACACATACAGATGCGCATGCACACACTCAGATGCATACCTCACAAAAATGTAAGGAGTTTTGATGGGAGGTTTTGGGTTGTTTTTTGTTTGTTTAGGGTTTTTTTTTTTTTTTTTTTTTGCACAATTGCCTTTGTTTTTGCAGCATTTTCCTTATTTTTCCCCCTATTCTTCCTTAATTTTCTTAATTCAATGAATATTTAAAAAAAAAAAAAAAAAAAAAAAAACACGATGTAGTCAAGCTGCATGAATTGAAGCATGAAGTAATGAGGGATCTCTGTATTACACATTTTAAATTACAATCAAACACTGATGGAAAGCAAAATTTTTGAATATAAAACTGTTAAAGAATTTAAAAAGAGCCAGTAAAGAAAGGAAAGAAGGGAGCACACAGAAACAAGGCGAGAGAAGGCGAGGAGGAGCAATGTGGTAGTACTGATCCGTGGTGTTTACACGGTCACGCCAGACACTACCAAATAAACCTTCCATTCATGCTTCCATTCATGATCTCTTTCTTTCTCTTTGTGTTTTCTGTTCTTTTTGTCATTCTTGTTTTTCTCTTGCTCATTCACACACAGTTCCACAACAACCAAACATTTATTAATATAATTACCAATGTGTATCTTTATCCACGCTTTTCAACCTTATAAACAAAGAGTTTGAAAAAGTTACAGAAAAGCTTTTCCAATGCCAGTATAATTACAGCCATTTTAACCCGGGACCATTTTAGGCTTCTATGATTGAACAACTGTCAAGCAATGATTTCTAATGAGTCCATTCAAGGTTAAACAAGCACTCTGCAAATAATTACTGAATGTTCTGAGCAAGCTCCAAAACATATCTAACGTGCACACGCGTGTCCAATCGAACAACTTGAAACAGAGGAACACATGCACAGCGTCGGAGCTGGATGTCCAAAGCAAAATCTTGAAGATATGGATAGGAAAGAACATGCTGCAAGGGCTTTTGTAAGCAAACTATAATAATAAAAACCTTGTGTGTGTGTGTGTGTGTGTGTGTGTGTGTGTGTGTGTGTGTGTGTTTTCAGAAAAATTTAGTAAATCTAATAGGCCACAAAAAGCCTTTACTCAGGCCTCAAAGCTAAGATTAAAGTAAAATTATTGCTTCGCCTTCATTGTGTTTACAATAATTATGCATGTCTTTAAACCTTGTCCTATCATCATAAACATTCAGCTTCTCTCCTACTCTCTCTCTCTCTCTCTCTCTCTCTCTTCAACCCCACCACCTCAGACCACCCCCCATACCCACACCACCATCCAATCCCATCTCTCTCTCTCTCTCTCTCTCTCTCTCTCTCTAACAATGCCTGTATTCATGCAGCCACGCTTTGAAACATGGATTGGGGGGGTGGAGTGGCCAGAGGTGACAGAGGAGTGTGTGTATGTGTGTGACGGAGAGTATGCATGTGTGTGCCTGGCTCTTTTATGAGAGCAGAAACATCATTTTGTCAATCTCTCCTGACGCCCTTCCATGACCCTGACGGCTTGAGAAAAGAAGCAAGTGTTAGTTTCAACTTGGCCCCCACCTTTTCTGACCCTCATCCTTCTTTCTCTCTTTCTTTCCTTCATTAAACACCTCCTCCGCCTCCCCCACCATCTCCCCTTTCCCTCCATTCTTCACTCTTGCATTACAAAGATTCCACACGGGCAACTCGAGCCGGGTCCAAAAGCAAGTCCGGCGCACAGGTGCGTAGAGGTGGACCTTTAAATATGTGTGTGTGTGTGTGTGTGTGTGTGAGGGAGAGAGAAAGAGAGCGAGAGAGAGAAATAAAGAAAGTAGGGAGGATAAGGAGCCATGAGTAGGTTCAAACTAATTACAGAAATATCAGGACCTGGTATTACTGGGTTTAAAAGCTCCAGTGTCCATGTTCCCATTAGGCAGTAATACTGAGGTTCTCTGTAGGGTTATATCAGTTAACAGACTCAAAGCTGCCTGCTTAAAACAAATGTGGACGCAGTCGATTAACCAGAAAATATAGAAAAAGTTCAAGTGAACCAGAAAAAAAAAAAAAATCTTATTTAAATCCTCTGGAAGCTGAGGTTTGGAAGAGCAGACCACAACCACGATAGAGCTTCACAACACAAACCAGAAAAGTTATGGCTTCATGTCTCATCCTAATTCACCACACAAATTAAATTAGACAGCAAACATCTCTAGATTTTACTGTCTCCACCTCGTCGGCTTCTTTTTTTTCCCTTCATCCCTTTTCTGTTGAGTTGGATTAAGAGGGAAAATCCTTTTTTCCTTCACCATGGAGGTTATGGTTTGCTTTACGTTTGAGTGTTTGTTAGCAGGATTAAATACTGGGAGTTGCTGGGCTTGGTAGGGCTTTGTACTCTAGTTGTTTATTTTGGGATTTTTAAAAAATTATTATTGTAGTTGTTGTTAACTGGATAGCAAATAGTACAACAGCTGCTGGAAATACTCCTGCTTCTACTTTACTGTTCAGAAGCGTATAACATAACTGGAATATTACCAGTATGACTATGTATTTTCGATTACAGGGATGGGGACCGAGATCCCACCACGACCGCCAATTTCCACAAAGTAGGATCGACCCCCCCCCCCCCCCCAAACTGACATATACGTACATGTATATGTGTATATAATATCAATAAATACATATTCAATGCTATAAATGCTACAACAATTAAACATTAAAAAATCATGCAGAAGATGTAAATAAAATATAAATACACCCACTCAAATGCACATCTCACATAAAAATTTAAGTATTTTTGTTGGGTTGTTTTTTTTTTTCCTTTCTTTTTTGCATCATTGGCCTTGTTTTGTGTCATTTTCCTGAACTTTTTCCCCCAATATATTTCCCCATTTATTTTTCAATGGAAAAACCCACGATGCACTGAAGTCGCAGAAACTGAAGCACGAAGTAGCGAGGGATCACTGTATTATCTAACATAAAAGAAGTGATTGGGGCCGGTGGCGTAGTGCTTAGAGTGCTGGGCTCATGATCGGGAGGTTGTGAGTTCAAATCCCACCGAGACCCCCCACTGTGCTAAGACCCCTGGGCAAGGTCTCAACCACAAGTGTGCCTCTGTTCACCCAGCAGTATAAATGGGTACCAGTAAAAAAAATATACTGGGAAGGTAACCTGTGATGGACCAGCATCCCATCCAGGAGGAGTTGAACTCCTGGTCGCTTCACGCTAAATCGGGGATAAGCACCAGCCTGATGAGCCACTAGGCTCGGGTGTAAAAACCCAACAAACTACCACCACCAAAAGAAGTGCTTGGACGGACCAGGTCCTTTTGGGTTGGCTCTCCACCTTAAAACTCCACAATTGCTGATGAATAGGTCTGTCACAATAAGTATTTTATTATATGATATATTGCTCCAGAAATTATTATGATTAACAATACTACTCTCATTTCATTTTTAATAATAACAATAACAATAATAATAATAATAATAATAATCTGTAAGAATGAGCGGCTCGGTGGGGTAGTGGTTAGCATTTAGACAGTTTGATTGAACTGTAATTTGTTGGAACCTTCTCTGCCCACAACATATCAGTTAAAGACACAGCAGAGACGGGAGAGAAAGTGAGCTGCATCGAAACCAGGAAAACGCTCTCAGCATAGTCTTTTCTTATCCATATTAGCATACCTTACATTCATGACAGCATTTAATTGTCGACATAAAAATGTTCATGGCCATTTACATTAACTGTATTATGGGGTGATGAATCAACTCTCGCAGCAGACCTACAAGCATGAGTTTCAAAATTTCAACAATACTGACAGGAATCAGGGTGTCTAGAAGTTTCCATAAAGTTTGTTGTTTTTTAATTTAATATTTAAAAAAATAGACAGATTAAATATTGATTGGTAAAAGCTAATATGAATTTTGTGTATTTTTTTTTCTTTAGATTCATTCATACGATTAATCCTAGCCAGAGAATTAAATCGACGGGCTCTGACTACTATTAGAGGTGATTCCTGGTCCACCCACACCATCAGCCAGACGTCTCTGCAAATATGAAAACTTGTTAACAGTATTTTATCTCTCATTCCTACTGAAATATATCAAATTGGCATCAAATCCCATTGAATTAACTCAAGCCGTTTGCTTGTGAATTGCAATCGAATGGGCTTGGGAAGTCTGTGTCAATATCTATAACAATTAAAATTCAGACACTCGTGAAATTAACCTGAATAAAAATAAAACACTGGGTGATTTAACACAAATAACACAGTAAGGATGGTTATGAGTAGGAACATCTTCGGTAAAGTCCTGCTGTGTTTGTGCCACAAAATGATAGGACTGCCAAGAGGTTTTTAAAAGCAGACTTCTTTGTGCAGTCCGTGATCTGGATCCCATCCCAGGATCACAGGGTATAAACCAGACTATTCCTTGTTGTTGTTTTTTTTTTTCCTAAAACTCATGTTTCATTGTTTGTTATTTATACCAACTACACATACCCAGTCAGTATCAAACAAGGCTGTTAGCTATTAATTCTTAATCGCGCGACAAAAACCACTGGAAAAACTTTGCTACTGGACCAGAGGCCAATGTAAGAACCTCAGTTCAAGTTCAGCGCATTGCTAAAAAAAGCCCAGTGAGCTGAACAACACTGGCCTGATCTACATCACCATACATTCAAAAAAAAAAAAAAAAAAAAAAAAAGAGAGAGAGAGAGAGACCTGAGAAATGGAAACAGTGACTTGTTTCTCTCGATCAGAATCACATAACTGGGTCAATAACGTCATGCTACACAATGAAATAAACATAATGATTATGTACAAGCATGTCCTCTAGCATTATATGTAACTTAGTCTGGACCTGATTTTAATTTATAATCATAGCCACAGGGGAGCGACTGGCTCATACATTCACATGTGGAACTGATGTAAATTAAATTTTGTATTCACGATGGTCCATTTCATATGTGGACGATTATCACGATTTCTGTGGACAAACTGATGAATTCTGATGCTTATGATGAAAATGACTAAGACTGACTGAAAGTGTTTGTGTGTGAGAGAGAGAGAGAGAGAGAGAGAGAGAGAGAAAGGCCTCTAACTAGGCATACAAGGTTGAAATAAAGTCAAAGAAAGCTGGAAGTGATGCTGGAATGTTTGCGGTGAGAAGAACGGCAGGAGTAATAGTTTCCATATGGAGGGGAGAGAGAGTGCGCGCGCACGAGAGAGAGAGAGAGAGAGAGAGAGAGAGAGAGAGAGAGAGAGAGAATAAGAAATGAGTGTGTGAGACAGAAAAGGAACAGTGAGTGGGAAAAAAAGAGAAGTGGTTGATTGAAGTCAGACTAATGAAAGCAAACAAAAATTGAATAAATGAGTGGGGCATGTATGCATATGCAAAAGGAAGGAGGGTTGAGATAAAAGCTCGTTGTGTGTATGTGCCGGGGTGTGTGTGTGTGTGTGTGTGTGTTCGTGTATGTGGGAAAGTACGAGGGGGGAGGGGGGTTGGCGCGGTGGGACTCTGAAGGTAAGTGTGTCCTTGCCCATGCTGCCGCACTGCCCCCCGCTCCAGATTGCTGCAGCGACAGTGTCACATCTCCTCCATATCATTCGCACTGAACCCATGTGACTCAGAACACACACACAAACACCAGAAGAGCTGGCCTTTTCTTTAGTGTTTGTTTCCAAACCGCAGTGATGTGTTTAATACCAATCCAATCTGAAATATATCCTAATTAACTTACTTTTTGGCCATTGCAGTCAGGCTACAATATGAAATCAGTAATCAGTATCAATCATTTTTTTAAACTCTCATGTCCTTTGTCTGGCAGCCATTTATTCTTTTTCCCCTCGCAGTATTATTCTCTCCAGGCTGAAGGATCTGTCAGGAACATGGCTATATATTCTTGCTGTCGGCCTAAAAATTACAGCGTGTGTGTGAATGATTTCCTCTGTAGTTAATTAGTGCCATAAAGGCACTTTGGAAAGGTAAGGCCTGTTGGAGGATCAGACAAAAAAAATGAGAGCAGCCGGGGTGAACACACACACACACACACACACACACACACACACACACTGTCTCGCTTCATGTGGACTCAAGGGGCGTGCGGTACATTTAGAGACTAAAGTGCCTCTTACAGCTCAGCTGGTGTTTGACCATTAGCCCCTATGTCACTTGTTGTGTGTGCATTATATTGTGTGCTTTAGATGGTGTGTGTGTGTGTGTGTGTGTGTGTGTGTGTGTGTGTGTAAATACCTCAGGGGAGCTGGCACCAGGTTACACTCACTCTCTCAAACTTAACAGTCTGATTAGAAAAGGTTATAGAGGGTCCGTGGTGGGCCTGAGGCCACATACTGCGTCATTCTGCAGGGATCACCTCCACATGCATCACCCTGAAGCACATGAGCTTTACCTCACAATCTTACTGAGGCCCTTCTGCTCCGAGGGTGCTCAGAGTATCCACCAGACCCATAAACACCCATACAGAGGTGTGCTCCAGATGGCTTTGTAACCCCCCCCCACCCCCCACGTCTGAACATTCAAGCTGTTCGTCTGACACACACGCAACAGAAATAGTAGCTAAAGTGAGTGATATAATCTCAATGGCATGTTATCACTCAAACGAAGAACACGTTAGCAGTCCTGCTGGACTTTCTACAACTAGACAATTTCTAATGACTTACATAAACACTGAAAAGCATTACACACCTTAAATGCCGGATGGAGATTTATTGCTTTTCTATTAAACCCAGAGGCCATCAGCTACCTAAGCTGCACTCCCAAGGGCGGTGTTGCTACTTCAAGTGGGGACCGTGATTATATTATCAACCAAAATGTCAATCACAGTCAGCCACTTACTATGTTAAAGTTATAATTTAGTTATTAAAATTATATGTCTTATTAAATCTTATTGACTGGTCAGAAGAATTGGATTTAATTTAAAGCTCACAAATTAAAAAAAAAAAATCTAAATTATATCAAGTTAAATATACATCGCCAGTCTTTGAGCACGCTGAGCTCCTTATCTTCTATTACAATTTAAATCACTATTCCTGCCACTTATTGTCTAATTAGACTGATAGAAATCCCTAAATTGTTTCTAATGCCTATTTTAGCACAATATACCGTGTTTGAATTCCTACAGGAAATAATTAAAAAGTATGGCTGACAATGAAAATATAAATAAATAAATAGATCGATCGATAAATTGCAGTGTGACAGAAATTGCTTAGGTGAGTAACAAGTACTGTATATAGGTTCAACAGTTTATTTTCATAACATAAGTACAGATGCTCCACGACCTACGTTTTAGTTCGGTTCTGGACAGCGGAACGTAAAGTGAAAAAAAAACGTAAGTTGTTACTGTATGTTCCAGTGACGTATGACGTTTATACTGTACTATACATCCATAAATACTATTACCGTATCTCATAAAACACCCCGAAATCAATTATTATAAACATAACATTGTAAAATAATATCAAATAATATAACATTAATTTCAAATAAATTAAATTCAAGCAAAATAATTTCAAATAGATAAATTGTAATCAAATTCACTCATCAAATACAGTATCAAACATAACCTTTAACATTCTCTATGGTGCGATCTTTCTGCTTGTAAATGGTTCCAATGGTCGACAGAGCCATTTGGAAGAAACGTGCAACATTCGCGTGTTTTTCACCAGCATCGATTTTCTTGATAATAGCCATCTTCGTTTCTAACGAGATGGCTTGCCGCTTTTTCTGATTACCACCATCACTAGCAGGCTTACACTTCTGACCAACCATATTTGCTCAGGGTTACAAAAGTCCACAAATCAGTGGAAACACAAAGATCACAGAGACGACTTCTTAACACAAGGGTAACAAGCTGTGAACTGGGAAGAAGGAGGGGCACGTTCAGTCTGTCATTTGTAAACAATGGACACAGCGTCATGTGAAAGTAGCGTATTACGTCAGCGTATTACGTCAGTGCACGCTAAACGCAAAATTTGACATTAAAAAAAAAAAAAAAACGTAAAATCGAAACATACATAAAACGAATGAACGTAAGTCGGGGATCGTCTGTACGCATTGATGTCATGAGGGGTGTCTGGTATTTTTCCACACTGATAGTCTTGTGGCAGCAAACAAAACAGTGTGAGAATCTCTGATCTAACAGGTTAATGAACACTCAGACTAAAATATAATAATTTTTGGCATGAAGCCATGCAATAGTCCTTTCATGATATAAAGCAACGTTAATAAGCATAACAACATAACCACTAAAAGACACTAAGTGAGGTTCTTGTTCTGTTCTCTGGGCAGAAACCAGGGAGAAGAGTAGGCCCGAAAGAGAACCTCTGAACAATATAGCGTGTATGTGTGTGCATGTTTCAGGGCTGAAAGACTCCCAGAGTGACGACAGGCAGTTATTCCACACCCCGAGGCCCTGCGTCCACAGCTCCACCAAACGCCTTCACAAATCAGCCAAGCTGAGCCTGCACACGCATCTGAAAGTGATTTTTAGGCCTTTAACTCTCTCTATTTCTCTCTTTGTTCTTTTAAACCACTTGTTCTGCCTGCCGTTCCATCCTTTCCAAACCCCCTTTTCCCCCTCTCTCGCTATCGTGGGGTTACTGCGGTCAGGTTGCAGTCCCAGTAGACCGATGGGGTCACATTGCCCTGTGGTAAAATCAACAGCTAGCCACACAGAGAGAGAGAGAGAGAGAGAGGTGTTTGTAAAAGCAAGCCAGACAAGTGAAGAGAAAGACAGACACTCACACAGAGAGAGAAAGGAAAAAGAGAGAGACTGTGGTTTGAAACACCAACACCTCTGCTTCTCACCCCCGTCAGGATATTGAACGGCGTCATGCCAATTTCTGCTCTCCTGGCTGCCAGAGTCTGTGTATATGAATAAAGTGTGCATACCTTATTTAACTTCCCTGAAATACACCTTCTGATGTTTCTCTAAAATTTACAGTTCACGCCAGGTAGAAATTCATAAGAATTTAAGTCACTATTGTCTCTGCAGATTTCAAAAGTACTCCAAGGTCTGAAGCCAATTGAATCAGTGCCTTTGAATTACCTCCTCTCAGGAGCACTTCCTGTCTGTCGAGTGATTGACAGCTGCGTGTTTGACGGACAGGTCTCTGGCGAAAGATGACCCGAGGGGTTTAGAGTGGAGTGGAGTGGAGTGGCGTGACGGACCACAGGCGTGATCAGAGCTACTCGCGTCCCTTATTAGCATTAGTGAGGGATTGCGGGTAAATAAAATGAGGGAATAAATTAGGAAAGAGAAGACAAGGAGCACAGCAGGGTAGAGACAAGACGTGGCAAATTTTTAAGAAGATGACAGTGTGCAATGCCGCAAGTGTCTCACGAGGGGATGCCAGAATGAGCATGTGCTGCACTCGCACACACATACTTTAATAGCATACAGTGACTCCATTCCAAAGAGACAGATATATATATTGAATTCTGTATGTACCCTCATGGGAAACTGATTCCGACAATACAAAAATTAAATGTTAATTAGACATAAAAACCGAATATATGCCTTAAAAATTGAACTTCCAATAGATATTGTGTCCAAGGCTGGTGTTATAAGAGTAGCACAGCTCCTTTGAGGGATGAATTTAACTTCAGCCCAGTATGAAATAAATAAATAAATTATTGACTATGATCTGAAAAAAAAGCAGGAAATGTTAACACCGACTTTTCTTTACCTTGCCTTTCTGCATGATTTCCATGTTCAGTTGTGTCAGCTGCCTTGTTAGTTTATTTATTCATTTTACAAGTTCATGTTCCGTGTTGCTGTTAATGTTTCATACTTTTTGCGAGATGACAGTTCGTCTGCCTACCTGAGTTGGACTATGGCGTTTATACACACACACACACACACACACACACACACAATTTATATACATATATATATATATATATATATATATATATATATATATATACACAATTTATATATATATATATATATATATATATATATATATATATATATATATATATATATACACACACACACACACACAGACACTCCCCGCTTTACGTTCATTCGTTTTATGTAATTTTCGATTTTACGGTTTAAAAAAATAAATAAATAAATAAATGTGTTACCTATGTGGCACACTGACATAATACACTACTTCTGCATGACGCTGCATCCATTGTTTACAAATGACAAACTGAACGTGCCCCTCCTTCTTCCCAGTTCACTGCTTGTTACCCTTGTGTTAAGAAGTCATCTCCGTGATCTTTGTGTTTCCACTGTTTTGTGAACTTTTGTAACCCTAACCAAATATATTTGGTCAGAAGCGTAAGCCTACTAGTGATAGCGGTAATCAAAAAAAGCGGCAAGCCATCTCGTTAGAAACGAAGATGGCTATTATCAAGAAAATCGATGCTGGTGAAAAACATGTGAATGTTGCACGTTTCTTCCAAATGACTCCGTTAACCATCGGAACCATTTACAAGCAGAAATATCTCATCATAGAGAATGTTAAAGGTTATATTTGATACTGTATTTGATATTTGATGAGTGAATTTGATTAAAATTTATCTATTTCAAAGTCGTCAGCGTGTTTCTGTCCCTTGCTAAAAGGGTTGTGATAGGAAGGGCACCCGACGTAAAAACCTCTGCAAAATCAAACGTCCGAATCAAGAGATTCGCTGTGGCGACTCCCGAGTAAAAAGGGGAAAAGCCGAAAGGAAGACAGACAGACGATTTGAAAGTATTTTGCTTGAATTTAATTTATTTGAAGTTAATGTTGATATCATTTGATATATATATATATATATATATATATATATATATATATATATATATATATATATATATATATATATATATATATATATTTTAATGGGGCAGTGGTGGTCTAGTGGATAGGGCGCAGGATCGCTGATCCTAAGGTTGGGGGTTCGAGTCCCCACAAGATTGTCACTGTCCCCCCAGTGCAGCTAACTGGGTTATCAAAGGAGGGGGGGGGGGCATGTCTGTCACTGTCTATGGTGAGAGGGTCATGTAAAAGAACCATTGCTGACTTTCGTAAAGAGTAGGCTGCAAAGCCGTCAGCGTGTTTCTGCCCCTTGCTAAAGGGTTGTGACAGGAAGGGCATCCGACGTAAAAACCTATGCCAAATCAAACTTGCGAATCAGACGATTCGTTGTGGTGACTCCCGAGAAAGGGAAAAAGCCGAAAGGAAAAGAAGAAGATTATTTGATATATTTTATATTATTTTATAATGTTATGTTGATAATAATTGATTTCGGGGTGTTTTATGAGATACGGTAATAGTATTTATGGATGTATAGTACAGTATGAACGTCATACGTCACTGGAACATACAGTAACAACTTGCATTTTTTTTTCACCTTATGTTCAGCCATCCGGAACTGAACTAAAACGTATGTCGGGGAGAGTCTGTGTGTGTATAATATATATATCACACACACAGAGGGATCCCTCACTTTTCACAGTTAATTGAGACCAAGATCCCCACGTGACCATCGAAATCTGCGAGGTAGGATCATCCCTCCCACTGACATATATGTACATGTATATGTGTATATAATATCAATAAATGCATATTCAATGCTATAAATGCTTATAACAATTAAAAATTTAAAATAATGCATAAGATGTAAATAAAATATAAATACAATCACATACAGAAGCTCGCGTGCACGCAGATGCGTGTGCTGGCACTCAGATGCACACCTTACAACAATGTAAGTAGTTTTGATGGGAGATTTTGGGTTGTTTTTTTGTTTTGTGTTGGTTTAGGGGTTGTTGTTGGGTTTTGTTTTTTTTTTTGCATAATTGGCCTTGTTTTTGTGGCATTTTCCTTAACCTTTTCCCCTATTCTTCCTTAATTTCCTTATTTTTTAATTCAATATTTATTTTTTTATTTATTTAAAAAAAAAACCAAAAAACATGATTCACTGAAGCCGCATGAATTGAAGCGCAAAAAGTAGCGAGGGATCCCTGTATATATATATATATATATATATATATATATATATATATATATATATATATAGAGAGAGAGAGAGAGAGAGAGAGAGGATTTTCTGAGTAGATCCTTCCGTAGGAGAGTGCTCAATACTTTTTGGTAGAGCAAACAATTTTTGAATTTTTTTGTTTTTTTGTTATATATATATATATATATATATGTGTGTGTGTGTGTGTGTGTGTGTGTGTGTGTGTGTGTGTATAAAGTCATCTCAGCGATGTTGCGGCATTATTTTCCTGTGGTGGGCACGCAGAGACATGGGACGACTAAACCATGTTCCATGACTATGTAATGTTCCTTGCTATGGTGCTTCACTCAAAGATCCTGAAAAAAATGATCAAATTTCTTCCATTGGAGTCAGTCAGAGAACAGCACTAGCATCAATGTCATGCATGAAAGAAACATTATTTTTTCTTTTCTTTTTTTTTTTTTTTTTTACTTTTGACTCATTAAAATTCAATTCATTTTCACAGGATAAAACATTCAAAGAAAACATTCACACTAACTCTCTGACCATATTAACTAGCTGAGTGACATAAACTATAACAGAGAGAAATAGAGGGAACAGGAAAGACAGATGAATGAATAGCAAAGAAAGAACAAAGACAGAGCAGAAATAAGTGACAGATGTTGCAAAAGAGAGTAAAACTTAAAACCAAGCCAAAATGCATACTTGGGGAGGATGGGAAGCAGCTCGGAGGTGAGAAAGAAGGAAGAAATTTATATTAGAAAAAAAAAAAAAAAAAAAAAGAATATTCATCAGGAAAAAAAGAAGGAAAGAATAAATGTTCTACAGCTTAAACAGAGATGATAAAAGAGCAAACAGGAGGGGTAGATGGGATAAAAAGAGAGGGAAAGAAAGTTTGAGAGAGGGATGAACAGAGAGATGCCCCGCAGAGTTAAGCCAGGTGTCTATAGCAGAGAGGAACGAGGGAGAGTTGAAAGGAGTTTGAGGGGAGAGGGGGAGAGACAGAAGAATAATTAGTGTGACCCCCAACAGAGGAGACTGGCAGGTGAATACACAGAAATGGAGAAAGTATGAAAGGACACGAGATGGAGTGAGAGGTCGGACGCAAGAGCGGTGAGGAGAAACGTGATGAAGAATGATAAGCAAAAAAGGTGATGAAAGGTGAGGGGGCACAGGGAAGAGAGAGAGCATGGAAAATGTCTTTTGTCATCCTTTTAAAAGGAGAAAAAAAATCTGAAAGGAAAGGGGGAGGCTAGAAATAAACCCATTTTCCTTCAGAGTCTCATCTTTTTTCAACTGACAATAGGCATTTATCCTCCATCAGCACAGTTCAATACCCTAAAATACCCTACAGATACATACAGGGCAAGGAAAAGAGGAAGGGGGATTTACGTTACGTTTTAATGTCATCCAACTGTCATGAAAATCACATGATATAAGTAAAATCATACATTGCAATTTTAGTACCCCGTAAAAAAGTACACCCTCAACAGCTAGTATTTTTGAATATTCTGGAATAAGCTGTGTGGGATCCCTAAAGCTAGCTGACTACTTAGAAGAGCTGGGTATTGCCTAAATTTTATGTATTGCGATATATTGTGATTTCTAGCGTGTATTACGATATGTATTGCGATATATTGTGATTTCTAGCACATATTACGATATGTATTGCGATATATTGCGATTTCTAGCGCGTATTACGATATATGTTGCGATGTATTGCGATTTCTAGTATGTATTACGATATTTATTGCGATATATTGCGATTTCTAGCACATATTACGATATGTATTGCGATATATTGTGATTTCTAGTGCGTATTACGATATGTGTTGCGATATATTGCAAGAAGAATTTTAAATTAAAAGTGAGCCTGTTCTTGACAGTATTTATTCTTTATTTCAAAAAGAGAAATCAACAACATTAAAAACGTTAGTTTTTAGTCATTAAAATAAAAATTCTAAGCATCAGAAAAAATCTACTTATGAAAATTTAATGTTTCAAACTTTGGCACAAACATTAACACTGACATAGAACTGCATATTGAGCAAAATAAGCTATTTAAACATATTAAATACACATAACAAATATTAGAATACTGTAAGTGCATCTAGTGCTTTTATTAGGATATTATGAAGCCTTATTTTTAATGCATGCATATTAAATTTTTAAGGCGGGATTAAAGATGGAGCATCACCCGCACATGCGCAGAACTGTATCATGCACGACTAGTCCTCATGAGACCTGTAACCCTATTAACAGTAGATTTATATATAGCAATATTAACATTACATGTATATACAGTAGGTAAGAAGATGGAAACACGATTGTGTCAGGATTACATGCTGGGACCTGTGCGGCTGCTTTTTTTTTTTTAAATCAATGAAAGCATTACTTCCGGTTCAATTAGCGGGAATAGCCAAAGTTTTTTTTTTTCTGTACTCTTCCGAAGTTTTCCGAATGCATGTGAAAAAAACGGTTTTGCTTCAGAGTATCGCAATACGTATTGTTTGTATGCTAGAATCGGTTTAAACCGATAAACCGGCTTTATTGCGCATCTCTACTAGTTAACTAACTGTCAGTAACCTGGCTCATATTTGACACAGGCAGTTGTCAGTGAGATTTTGGTATATTTATCAGTTATATTTTGACAGGTTTGGCAAATGATAAATATATAACAACTCAACCTAACAATTCTTTAAACATGCCACTAATAATAGCTGAATAAGCTAGCGAGCTAGCATCATGTGCAACTTCTTAGGCTGCAAGATTCCATATACTGCATCATTCTCTAATATCTCAAATGTCAGCTATGACAATTTCAAGCTGTTGAGCAAATTTCGTAAGAAAAACTTGATACAGGAAGTCACTTTAAAAATCAAAAGCGGAAGTATGCTAAAGCAGAGCTATGTGATATTAAGCATTTATTGAATGAGGTGAAGTACGATACAAACATTTGGTCGGTCTCAGCGGATAAAACCTTCCAGAAATAAATATTTAAATATTGTCAATCATATGAAAACAGAACTCTATAATTGTCTTAATTTCAAATCAATATCATTTCAAAATAGGCAGTTGTGTTACTGTGCTGCATGTGCAAACTCATGCAAAAATTATTTGACTTATTTGATGGCAATACTTTGACAATGCAATACTTTGTTATCCCATGGCAATGATGCACCAAAAAAAAAATATTTAAAAATATTTAGTTTATTAAAAATAATTATTTGAAGGTTTTCCACGAATCAGAAACGATGTATATGTTGAATGAATAACAACACAATATAACAAACATAGATATTGTGATTATAATATTTTACAGATTAAATAAATTTTCCATCCTTTTTTCATCCATACCACTTGAACTGTAATGAGAAAATATGACCGACTCATGCAGTTAATTATTTATTATTATTAAATATTGTCTAACTGAAATGAATACAAACTTCTTTTCCTTCCGGCTGTTCCCTTTCAGGGGTCACAACAGCGAATCATCTGCCTCCATCTTCACGGAAGTCATAGCAATGATTCGCATGTCTGATTTGGCATAAGTTTTTACGTCGGACGCCCTTCCTGACACAGCCCTTTAGCAGGGGGCAGAAACACGCTGACGGCTATGCAGCTACTCCTGTCGAAAGTCAGCAATGGTTCTTCTACATGAACCTCTCACCACAGACAGTGAGAGACATGGCCGGCCTTTGATAACCCAGTTAGCTGCATTGGGGAGGGGGACAGTGACAACCTTGTGGAGAGTGGGACTCAAACCCCCAACCGCAGGATCAGCGATCCAGCACCACTGCCAGGCCACCACTGCTCTTGAAATCAATCTCTAATCAGACCCACCATCCAAGAGTGTTTAACAAACATATTTAAACTCGACCTTTAATATAATTTTCAATTAGTCCAAACATTTGTTTTTTCTGCTAAATCCCCATTCAAGCTGCTGAATGTCATTCTCTTGGAAACTGAATTGTAGTAAAGGGGCTAAATATGTTCTGTGTGCCATGAAACATGGCCGCCGTTCTCCAGCTCGGCTCCAGTAGCTCTGCTATCAGCTCTCGGAATTCTGCAGTGTTGAGCCACAGGTGCCTGTGGGTTTCACATTACACTCGGCTCATTGGATCCTGCAGCCCGGCACGCATTTGTGTGTGTGTGTGTGTGTGTGTGTGTGTGTGTGTGTGTGTGTCAGTCCGGCAACAGGCATACAGCCATAGCTGCCAGAGAGGGAGAGGTGGCAAACCTGGCAGTATCCCTTGAATACCAGTCTGGAGGGCTGTGTGAGGGCCCTCGTTCAACAAAAACATCACATGTCCTTCTGGAGCTGAATCAGACAGATATGCTCTCTCTCTCTCTCTCTCTCTCTCCCCATCTTTCTCTTTCTTTCACACACACACACACACACACACACACACAGTCTATAGTGTCATAAATACATGTGAATACTGAAACCCAAATAACCTGGAACATAGCCAGAAATGACACCCTCATTGCATTGCAAACACACACACATACACACACACATTGCATATATATATATATATATATATATATATATATATATATATATATATATATATATATATATATATGCAATCCACAACCACACCTACCAGCACCCACACATGAAAACAACAACAAAAAACTGTTGAGCAAACAGAGTTGGACGTGAGTGACCTTTTGCTTTCAGAGCGTCATCTGTGCATCTCCCTTGCAATTAATCAAATCTTATTCATTTTCCTCACTTTGTGGCGGTTAATTAACACATCAGTTCAGAGAGAACGCAGTATGTCCGCCCTCTTCTCCCCCTTCTCTGTAGCCCAGCCACACCACCCGAATGCCTCACTGCGCACACACAAAAGTCCCATGAAACTTTGAGCTCACTGTCTTTCATTACCACACACTGCGGGAAGTTAAAATGCTGCTTTATTTGTAGTGGTTAAAAAATATGGTCAGCCATTAACCAATGTAAACATTGTACAGTCACACAATACACATCTGGGGAATTATGATTTGTACAATATCCCGTTCCATGATGGCGGCAATGATTCTTTGACGTTACACACTGTCTTGGTGGAAATTCTTCTTTCGCTTCTGACTCGTTTGGCAATTTCTGTAATAAATGTCACAATTGGGATCAAGGAAAGGAAACTGATCGTAGATCAGGGAGGTCGAGAAAATGGCACTTCAAACGGGAGAATATTTTACGCAAAACGTCTGAATTGGAGAAGGGAACTTAATCACTTGACACGCCTGGCATGAGAACAGACATATTTATAGCCTCTGTATGGCTGTATCTTTAAGTGCCACTGCCACAGAGGAACGAGTGCGTTGTGAAATACCGCCCCCACGGCACGCTCGCTCTGACAGATGCACTGCACAATTATGTCCCTCTTGCAACAAGAGCTGTAATCTCCCTCGCCCGTCCTTCCATTAACACGTTCCCCCTTCTGTCTTTTTCCCAATGTCTCTCCCTCTCGTTTCTCTCTCTCTCTCTCTCTCACCCTTTTGTTGTTTCTCAGAGCAAGTGCTACCACATTTCACCCCCTCCCTCCCTCCCTCCTTCCCTCCCACTGCTCTACAGGCCCCAATCTTCTCACAGGGGGAGAGAGACAAGTAGATATGGGAGGAAAGAGAATAGGGTACGAAAGTGTGAGAGAGGGAGCTCGAGAGGCTCTGACATTAACAAGATTGCTTGTTAAATAGAGTGGGAGAAAGGGAGAGAGAGCAAGAACACGAAAAAAGATATGAAGGTGGAGAATGAAGCGGCTGTAATTGGTAGCTTTGTGAAAAGGTTTCCATCTGTGAGCCTGTGCTTGCTTGTCGGTCTCTTTGTGTGTGTGTGTGTGTGTGTGTGTGTGTGTGTGTGTGTGTGTGAGACAGAGCCTGAGATCCGGGAGAGTTTCAAGGACCAGCAGGTCACATACACCTTTCAATCACAACAGTGAAAGGCTAATTTCACACACATGCAAACATACCCACGCATGAGCAAATGAATTACATATCAACTCAATTTAACACAAATTCCAATCAAAGTGTGGACAAGTTGACAAGCATCAAGTGCTGAAATGTCAACCTAAATCAAGCAAGCATTTTTACAGCTTGAAATTGAGGCATAAGAAGAAAAATTAAATAAGTTACAAGTTGCTATTTAATTGAATTATTCAAAGCATATTACAGAGACTGCGTGTGGGAGCCTGGTTGTGCATGTGTGTGTGCATATATATATATATTATATATATATATATTATATATATATATATATATATATATATATATATATAAAAATACACACACACACAGACACAGTCGACCCTTAAATTACGAGGACCCTGTGTACGAAATCCCCGGATTACGAAAAACATTTTCCTGAGTTTCCGTCCCCGAGATACGAAACAACCCCCTCTTACGAAAAGAAATTAAAAATTCAAATGTGCTAATCAAAATTTCATTCGACTCGCAAGTTGCTCTCTCATTGGCTGTCTCTCAACATGCTGCCCGCTGGCCTCCCAGATAGACACAGAAGGAAACTAAACTCTTTAGTTTTTTAAGTTGTTTTAATTCAGTAAATGTTTAATAAACGTGGGCCCATTTCAGCTCATCTGGAAATCCGATCCCTCAAGGAATCAAATGCGCTTTGAAATCACGTCTTGTGGGCGTGGCCCGCAGCGCGCACACGAGAGAGAGAGAGAGAAACACTTTGGTTTTTAGTTTAGTTTTTTTAAGTTGTTCTAATTCAGTAAACGGTCAAGCAGGGAATGCATTTTGAATTCCAAGTCTTGTGGGCGTGGCCCGCAACGCTAAAATAAACATGTGAATTGTAATGCGTCTGTGTGTGTGTATGTGTATGTGTGAGAGAGAGAGAGAGAGAGAGA
>CM045745.1:23162781-23172781 GCA_024760905.1 Plotosus lineatus
TGTTGTCTCCTAACTTGTCATTATAATGTAAACACACTCATTTTCTCTGTCTCTCTGTCTCTGTTCTGAATGCGGACATCAATCTCATATGTGGGGGAGTAGCAGAGAAACAAATCCAATATGAAGTGTACATGATAATAGATTCAGAAAAAAAGAAGGGTAGATATAACGGATAACCCATTTGTCATCTAAACCCCCTCCCTCTTTCTCTCTCACACAGGACAAGGACAAAAATAGCACACTGTGATTATAGTGCTAAGTACTGTTATAGAGATATACTGTGTCATACATTGTATATAAAACCAACCCAGTGAGGACAGAATGATAATTAAAGACTGCTCTCACCTCACAGACACAAAGATTGTTGAGAAAACACTACGAGATCTCAAAAAAAAAAAATTTCTGCGGTTTATTAAATAATCAGCACTAAATTTTTAAATCCCTGCTGTCTGTAAGGCGAGTTACATTTGCTAAGAAAACACTAACATGATTTCCCCTCGCGATGGACCGCGGCCTCTGTTTTGAAATGAGATACGCTTTTGCAAACTGGATTCGAAGAAAAAAAATGAGTCCGACTTAAGAAGCTCTACTGTAGCCTGAAACTAAAAATCATGTCACCCCAAGAACTTTTTTTTTTAATTATCAAACTGACATGATTACTACAGGAGTACGAACACCATTTAACATTGCACACGACACTGTTAAAAGCAATCATTTGCATATTGTAGGCTGCCATGGTATCAGTAATGCAAAGGTAAGCACTATGATGAGGACTAACAAAAGGATCGAATTTAAAATAGCCAAACGGGAGAGAGAGAGAGAGAGAGAGAGAGAGGATAAAGAGTAAAGATTTTCCCATTTCTTAATGTATTAGGCCAATATGCATGAAAGCCTGGTAGATGTGGGACAATATTCCTTGATGAAGCAGCTTCATCAAATTATCAGATGGATGGCTCAAAAAGTCAGGAAGTTACGTGGTCAGAATAAATGTCCAATTATTCCCTAATAACAGCTTTCACCAATAATTGTCTAAGTAGTTACACTATGCCAACTGATAGTGCTTGACAAGTTCAACTTTTTCTTATTATCTATAGTAAATAAATGCCAATCCATCAGTAATCGGTGGGAGCACAGGATACACCATGTAGCATGGCCAGGAAAAGTTACGTACATCATCGATCCCGTTTTAACTCTGGTACTTATTTACCAATTTTGACATGCACTTGTAAATTCTCTGGCTCATGGTGCAAGCACTTGTGCTCTGATTCATGTGGTTATTGGACCTGTGGAGACCTTAACAGAGGCTCAGTAGGACATGAAAACAATGATGTCTACTGCATTCTTTCACAAACAATTTGGACATGGAGATGTTTATTCAAGTTTGAAGTTGGGTCATCGGAAAATGTACCAGTTTTGTTATTAGGAACATACACACATTTATATATATATATATATATATATATATATATATATATATATATATATATATATATATATATATATATATATATATATACACACACACACACACACAGTATATTACAGTCACTATCAGAGTTACGACCTAGAGTCGTAAGTTGGATTGGTCGTAAGTCGGCTATTAACACAACGAAACCGAAACCACCCAGCACTTGCTATGAATTCATATGAAGCATATTCTTCACCTGCACGTTCTTTCAACATGTGAAATAAACGTGTAGCCTTACTTTGCACCGCTCGCAACATCACTTTCACATTTCTTTGCCTTTTCCATCTCTGCAATCGGTCCTTCACGCTGTTTTGTGATGATAGTTGACTTAATTGGGACTGCTGCGTTCACTGCTTCCTTAATGCAGTCCATGTCCTTCAAAATTGTAGACACTGTGGATTGGGAGAGATGGAGATTTCACTTTCACCTCCGACGACAGTGCTTTCCTTGGTTTCTTGGTAGAATTGCCATCTGATGAATCGGACTTCCTCTCGGGGGCCATGGTAACGGGGTACAGTAAATGAATGTAAAATTTTAATGTAAAAGAGATGTTACTGCGACAGTATCTAGCCACTGAGTGTAGTGGTAGAATGCTGTGAGTGTGAGATGCTGATATGCTGCACTGCCACAATTATGTTATGCGCTGTGCGGCCAGACATATACAGTAAACTCAAAATCTGCTAGACGTGGTCGTACGTATGCGTGGTCGTAACTCATGTACATCGTAACTCGGATAGTGAGTGTGTTTGTGTATATATACACACACTAGTATATATATATTTATCAAAGGCGGGGCCATGTCTCTCACTGTCTATGGTGAGAGGCATGTAAAAGAACCATTGCTGACTTTCGTAAAGAGTAGCTGCAAAGCCGTCAGCGTGTTTCTGTCCCTTGCTATAAGGGTTGTGACAGGAAGGGCATCCGACGTAAAAACCTACGCCAAATCAAACGTGCAAATTGGATGATTTGCTGTGGCAATTCCCAAGTAAAAGGGGAAAAGCCAAAAGGAAGACAGACTAGTATGTGTGTGTGTGTATATATATATATATATATATATATATATATATATATATATATACACACACCCACACACGCACATGTATACATACATATATACATACATACATATATACACACATATATATACATATATATATATATATACACACATATATATATATATATACATATATATATATATATATATACACACATATATATATATATATATATACACACATATATATACATATATATATATATATACACACATATATATATATATATACATATATATATATATATATATACACACATATATATATATATATATATACACACACACACCGCACTCGCCCAGAGTTGTTGAGATGGGCACCAGCCTCCCCCTGTGCTCCTAACGGGATTAAGCAGCTTAGAAAGAAAATTAATATACTAGTATATATACAGTATATAATACATAATATTGAAATAAATGTATTCACTCAGTGCAGTTTTTCAAATACAAATTTCATCCCAAAGGTTTATTGTCCCAATTCTCAGTGTTCCATACTTTGGCATTTACTCCCTCATAGGCCAACTTTGTTTGGTTTATGACCTCATGTCTATAAACACCGCAGACAAAATCAAAACATGACCAGAACAATAAATGTGATTTGCAGGGTTTTTGCGGAGCAGTATTCAACAGACTGCTAAACACGTGCCGATTTTAAAATGTTTGAGCAGGGACAACAGTCTTTAAGAATGTGTAGTACTTTTTTTTTTTTTAAAACACATACATTCCAGGCAGTAGAACATATTTATATATACAGTCGGCCCTCTACTTACGAAATTAATCCGTTCCAGAGCCTTTTTCGTAGCCTGGAGTTTTCGTAAGTAGAGGCGCATTTTGTATGTAAAACGCGTGATTCGTTACAAGGCTCCCAAGACTACTTCATAAACCCTTTAAAAATTATAAAAGTACACCAATTTTGTATGAAATATGTCTGAAATGTGTTAAAAGTAAAAGAAAATTATTTATTAAATCGTTTAAACATTTTATTAACATATTAAACCATTTTATTAACATATTTATTCATTAAACCATTATTAAACATTTTTATTAACGCACATACACACACACACACAACAGTGTATCTCTCTATCGCTCTGTCTCTTTGTGTCTCTCACACACACAACTCTCCCTCTCTCTGGTGTGTTTTGCCGAATGTAGGCTCCGCCCACATGCAGTGCGCAGCTGATGGTACAATTGTATTTAAATATTTAAATGGACAGGATGTTGTATTTAAAGCAGAATTACAGGACCTGTTTCAAAGATCAGAGGTCCTGATTCAATATTAACATGCTTCCTTGCGAGATCGGAGGTCTTGTCCCACAGAGCACTCTGTTTTCCGAAATAAAAATCGTTCCGAAATAATCACCTCAGTGACTGTATTTCCGCTTTCTGTATTTTCCGGGGTCCATGATGGATGACGAAATATAACACTGCAATGATCAATCTCAAAGAGAACTCACAAGCCAACATTCCTGTTCAACTCTCCTCTCTCACGTGTGTGACAAACAGGAAGTATGGGTACAGGAAGTATGGGTACAGTTCAGCTACCTCCTGGCCAATGGGAGGCCAGCGGGGTGGGATGTTGGGAGACAGCCAATGAGAGAGCAACTTGCGCATTGTTTGAATTTGTGAATAATGCGTTTGGCGCTTTTCGTAAAAAGAGGTTGTTTTCATAAAAAGAGGACGAAAACTTAGGAAAATGTTTTTTTTAACCTGGATTTTTCGTTTTCAGAGGCTTTCGTAAGTAGAGGGTTGATTGTATATATAAAATATATATAATAATAATAATATACATATATCAATATCATTATCTTTTATAATTGGTGAAATAAAATTTTTAAATAATTTCTGTTAAAACACATTCGGTTTGAACAAAACTTGTTTTGTATACTCTGGATCAGTAGATAACAAAACCAAGTTTCATTCAATTATGATTCAGATTGTGCATCAGATAGAGAGAGAGAGAGATAGACAGATAGACAGACAGACAGATTTATGCTGTAAAAAACAAACTTAATTTAGAGGCAAATAGAGTAAACATAAATGTAAAGAATTTAATGTAGACATAAGTGTAGACATCGTGTAAAAGTATAAGAATTGTGGGTATGTACACATGGGTATCTAACTGTGTTAATAACTTAAGAACCCAGTAACTCCATTCAGTACATAAAGTCCAATACATTTTGGACTTACAAGGTTTTTGATTAATACTGTTCTACACTATGTATGTTTGTGTTTGGGCGTGTTTAGATCTCGTGCTTTTTTATCTCAGGGACAAGGACAAGGACAAGGACAGCGATCTTGCTGAGGCAACATGGAGAGACACACGGTCCAGAAAAAAAAAAAGTGAGGAAAAAGAGGATTTTTTGCGCTTGTCTGAAAAAGCAAAGCGATTACAGCCTAGAGGAAGAAGGAAAACAGATTAAACAGCAGAAAAAAGAGTGACAGTCCAAAAGATGGAGAGAGAGAGAGAGGGAGAGAGAGAGAGAGAGAGACTGCAAGTGAATAAAAATGAGGACAGAAAATCCTGTGGAACCAGCAGGACCTGAGAGAACAGAAGGACGAGGTGAAACAGCAAGGTTTCAGTGACAGAGATGGGATGAAAGGCAGGAAAAAAAACCTGTGGAATAGGAAAAGCTGGAGAACTTCTGAGCTTTACAGAGGAGGTGCAGCTAAAAAAAAAAAAAAAAAAAAAAAAAAAGAAAGACAGAAACACAGAGAAAGAGATGTGGGGAAGGGGTGCAGTTTTCTACAAAGAGGAACAGAGGCTCCTAATCCCTGAACAGCCAGCTTTGTGGCATGATTGACAGCAGAGTGCGCCACACTGGGCCGCAGTTGAAGGGGGTACACGTGAGCAGTGCCAAGGGATAATCCACCCATCGCTCACACCCCCATGAGACAGGGTCAAGTGGTACAGGCCATTTTCTGTTGTTTCCCTCTCGCCTTGTGCGCACTCCCATTCAGGAACAGGTTTCTTTGTTTTGTTTATGGTTTTTGGTTTGCAAATGCTGCCTCTTAATATGCTCGCATAAAGGGGTTAAGGCTAACTAAAGCAGGCCCACACAAACCTCACACACACCAAGAGGACAACAGCCGGTCAATCTTTCGATTTTAATCTCAGTCTGTCTATTGGGAAAGTTGCACGTAAAAACAAGAGCAGCAAGCTGCAATAAGGCGGAGGGAAAGGTAGCAGTGTTTTTCTTGATAATCTGATATTTCCCTCTGAAAGCAAGTCAACAGCACTTCAGTCATAAGAGAACACAGGACGCAGGGCGAGCGTGTGTGCGTAAGACTGATGGAAGGAGAGAGATGTCCCTTCTGTAGGCTGTTTCTATTCCAAACATAAATGAAACTCAATATCTTAACATAGACAGAGAGCTGGCAAGACCTCTTAACAACAGTGTGGTATGAAATGGACTATCTGAGTATATTAGATCTGTTTACAGATGGCCATGTGGGGAGCAGGAGAGAGAGAGCGAGAGAGAGAGCGAGAGAGAGAGAGAGAGAGATGACTAACAGGAACAGAAGAACATGTTCATTTGCACAGACGGATCCTCAGATGTGCAGTGATTGTGATGGATGTGTTTGACACATGAAACTGTATTTGAGTTCTCTCGTTTTGAGGTGTGTGTGTGTGTGTGTGTGTGTGTGTGTGTGTGTGTGTGTGTGTATTCCAAGTAAACAGTTTAGTGAAAGCCTCAACATCATTAGCCAGTGTGTGTGGTATGTGTTGGAGATTTAAATGCTAACATGCAAGCGTCTCATCATGTGGGATTACAGGAGACAAACATACTACAACCTTCAACCTTGTAGAATATTTTCACACACTCATACACACACAGAGAGAGAGAGAGAGAGAGAGAGAGAGAGAGAGAGGGATACAAGGTAAACTCGGCAGCGTGCTATAGTGAATGAAAATCACACACACACACACACACACACACACACATATGCGCCCGCGCGCTTCAGACACTTTGATATTAAAACCTCAGAACAAACACGCATTGGAAGTGTACATGGGAAAGCTAGAAACATGTGGTGTCATTACACAACGTGAACAAGCACGGAGAAAACAGCCCCGTCATCTATCTAACTCCGAAACAAACAAACAAGGCTACTGCAGCTGAAAGACCATCAATACACGTTCACACAAACACACACACAATCAGAACCACACACATCCATCAAACAGACATGAGCATTAGAAAACAGGGGACCGAGTTTGTGGCATTGCAGTGTCTTTGTGTCCACCCCCACCCCACCCCCAACAACTCTCCACCCCATACCACCCTACACCCCTAAATCCCCCTCCAACTGGCATTCTTCAGGCCCCTTTTTCTTTCAGGAGACGAAAAAGAAGAAAAAGAATGCGTGAGTGAGAAACAGAGAGAGAGAGAAAAAGTGGCGAAGAAAATAAAGAAAACCACTCCATCTGTTTTCTCTCCTGTGGAGCTGGAGCTTTACAGATGCCCTCCAACAGAGAGAGAGAGAGAGAGAGAGAGAGAGAGAGAGAGAGAGAGAGAGAGGCAAGGGGTGAAAAGAAAAGCACAGGAGGTGAAAAGGAAAAAAGGTAAGGAAGGAATGATTGATTTTCTGGTCGTTTTAGATGGGAAGGAAAGAGAACGGCTCATAAGCTGGTTGAAATCTCGCGGACCTTCACAAGCGCCACTAAATTACTTTGACACCACGTTGATAGGCAATCAGGCCTATTCAGTGTGGCTTTTGAAATCAGAATTATTCAGAGGGAAATGGGGAGGGTGTGTGTCTGTGTGTGAGTGAGAGAGAGAGAGAGAGAGAGAGAGAGAGAGAGAGAGAGAGAAGAGCGATAGATGGTGGGACTGGCACTAACCAGTCAAACCACACAGAAAGAGTAGACAAAAAAGAAAGTGAAGCAACACAGACAGCAATTTAAGACACACAAATGCACAGCATTGCCAACTCTGTAACATAATAGATGGGGTGGAGGAGACGGAAGTAAACACACTCACAGGGGGTTTCACATAAGGAAAAGGAATCGTGTTTTGTGATTGATTCAGGCAGACTGTAATTGCCAAACTGTGTGTGTGTGTGTGTGTGTGTGTGTGTGTGTGTGTGTGTGTGTGTGTGACATGTTTCTGTGAGCTGTAAACTAGGGGCCTTTTGTCTAAAAGCAAGAGAGAAAAGGGGGCAAAGGTGAAAAAAATAGTGTTGCGCTACTGAAAAATAGAGTGCAAAAAAAGAGAGAGGGGGAGAGAGAGGAAAGAAAGAGAGAGAGAGAGAGAGAGAGAGAGAAAAAAAAAAAATAGGGGGTGAGCCTCTGAGGAAATTTAACCCCTGACATTGGATTCTATCCAACACTCAGAGCTATAACATGTTTTTTTTTTTTTGTTTGTTTTTTTTTGTTTTGTTTTTTTTTGTTTTTTTCCAAGACCGTGCATGTGCATGTAATGCTTTTCACAGAAAGGAAAGAAAGAAAACAATAGCGAAAATGAAATAAATAAATAAATAAATAATACAAGTGAAACTTGAAGCAGAGTGCATTCTGATGTGTAGCACTGGGCTTCTGGGATGCATTTAACGAATCAGGAAAAGAAACCCTGAAGTGATATTAAAACAGGACGACGGCTGTGGGCCAAACTGGAGCTGCAAGTTCTTACCACGAATGCAGCCCGTCTGCCAGGGCTCCTCCGCTCTCGCCTGCAGCACTCCATCCAACAGAGTTCTCATTTCTACAAAACACAGTCCAACTTAGACAAAAAAGCATTAGAATAATGATTCGCAGCTGCCTCTGTAAGGGACGGGGGCGTTCTGAAAGCAACTCAAACCTGGGTCTCATCCCGATCCAGAGGCCGTTCGTTTACTACTTCTATTTCCGAAGACACTTAAAAAGACTAAGCAATTTTGGCACAAAGAGCTGAAGCTAGCTGTTCGAAAACAAACAAAAAAATTTTTAATAAATACAGAGCCTCGTGTCAGGGGTCCCTCGATTGTCACACCCCAAAACACTTCAGGCTAGAAGAGCCGAGCGATACTGGCAGACTGGAAGAGGTGGAGCTTTCCGAATTGACAGGTGAGTCGAGATGCCTTCCTTTCTTGACTGGTTAAATGATGCCGAGTCATGATGCCGTGTGAGTGGGCGAGGTTTTTTTTTTTTCCCTCCCCCATTTGGGAGCTTATTTTATTAAAGTTCTCCCTGAACACAAATCATAAAAGTCTTTGGTTGGAAAGAATCAGTGACTTTACCCATCAACAACACATCTACGAGTTGGCTTCTTATAACCACTAAGGCACCATTAAGTCAGTTCCCAGGAAAGCCCTTTTCACAGCACTTAACATGACTTCAGTTACACTTTATACAGGAAAAAGCAATCGATGACAAAGTCAGGAAACATCGAATCCATCAGAGATCGGATTTGAGTTGCCACACATGATGGATTCACTAAACAGCAAGTGAGTGCTAGGTGGTTTTTTGTTTTTTTTTTTGGACAGGAACTGGATCATCACCTTGTCAGCAGTATTGTGAGCATTTCAGTCTGTTCTCTGGAAGAAGCCAAGCAGGAAGTCTACAGGGTCATGATCCAATGGCCATCTCGCATGCACTGCATGTGGGTCATGTCAAAATCCCGGCCCCTTAACTGACAATTAGGGGCCGTCTCACTCACACCCAGATGCACAGTTCATTGGTCCCACTTGAATTACTCGAAGGTTACAAAGACCAGTTTTGGCGCTGGCTCTGGCAACTTGCACAGATATGCACACCAAGCACACAGAGTCCCTGTCAAAGTATTTTTAGCACCAACATTAACAATACATCGTATCATGTTCTAGTCAAACTCAGGAGACACTTTATCACCGTAACAACGCCGCCAGACGCCTCTGAGGTCTGTACAGGAAGAGCTCTGTATAAATGTCTGTGTGCTTTGAATAGACACGCTGATATCCCTCATTCCATTGCAAATCGTTTTTTCTTTTGTCTATAATGAGCAGGGTTATGGCTTTCTTGTTGTAGGGGAGCAGGTAGATGCAAATAAATCTGGTCTGGTTCCATGCTTTACACACAAACACACACACACACACACACACAGGCATGTGCACACATGCTGAGCTCAGCAAAAATAGACTTACAATCCCACCCAAAGGATGCATCGGCTGGGGGGCTGGAGTACCCATACAGCACAGCCTTACAAATCGAGATTCCCACACCTGGGTCATTACAGCAGTGAGCTGGAGATAAGCTCAGCTTGATACAGATCTTTATGATCAGGATATTCACTCAGATCCCAGTAGAGAGAAGATATCTCTCTCTCTCTCTCTCTCTCTCTCTCTCTCATGCACACTACTGTCTGCCCCACTAATGACTCTTATCAGCAGGCCCTTCAAACTGAACGTGATACAGAAGAGATATAGTGCTACAGAGCACACGCAATTAAGCACAAGTCGCTCCTGAGTGGAGTGAGTCTCCAGGTGGAGAAGGACCAGTGTCACTAGTTTGCCCTCCC
>CM045745.1:23177781-23200281 GCA_024760905.1 Plotosus lineatus
AGACCGCGCTGATGTTACACTGGTCAGGTTCGTCCATAGACACGTTTCAAGGTCTCCCTGGGCTGTCCCTGTAAAGTGCGAAGCTTAGTACAGGTAGACCCCTCCAACCGAGTCTTACCCAATCAGAACATTCCATGTAAGGCCATTTAAAGAATGTAAAATCCTTAATTGTGGGGCCGGTGGAGTAGTGGTTAAGGTGCTGGGCTAATGATCGGGAGGTTGTGTGTTCGAATCCCAGTTAGACCCCCACTGTGCTAAGACCCCAACCACAAGTGTGCCTCTGTTCACCCAGCAGTATAAATGGGTACCAGTAAAAATATACTGGGAAGGTAACCTGCGATGGACTAGCGTCACCTCTAGGCGGAGTTGTACTCCTAGTCGCATCACGCTACGGAAACCGGCGATAAGCACCGGCCTGATGAGTAAGTATGGCTCGGGTGTAAAAAGCCCCAAAATCCTTAATTATTCAACAGATCTTTCGGAAACTTGTCTTTTTTTCTAAGAATTAACCTTTATTCTGGATAATCTCTGTAATTCATTATTCATACATCAATCTCACCATGCGCTTCCAAAATAAATACAGATAAACCGGTGAGATCAGAATGGTTACAGTTTCTAGTTCAGTTGCACTGCCTTAAAAGATAAAATTAAATAAATAATTCCAGTACTCCACTGCGGACGGTGAATAAGGTGGACAGTAGAGGTCAGCAGGTCAGAATACAACGCCAGTGTCCAGGCACTTTGATACTCAAGTCACTGAGCCCCCATTAGACCGAAGTCAAGACTTAGAAGATTAGTCTGCTTAGACTGTCAGGCACCTCCACAACGCCGCCCAAAGCTACGTCGACCAATATCAAATGTGACGGTTTATTCAATTCTAGTGTCTACAATTGACACTTTTGGCCCATATGGATTTTTTTTCGCCCTCGGCAGTTGTCCTCAAGGTGATCACTGTGCTGCACTTGCGTTTTCTTAAGCCTAACTCATACTGACATCCGTGGTTTAAACGATATCGATTTCTGCACATAGAAGGATGCCCCCTACAGCTCCCCTCCTTCTTTGGTCCTCTCATCCCTCTCTTCCAACTGGCCGAGGACGATCAGTTACCGCTACACGCTACATGTGGGTTTAATCAAGCACACGGAATAGCAGGACCATTGCAAGGAAGAAAATTGAAGAAAGGTCAAAGAAAGAATGGGAACAAATTATGATAAGGAGGAAATATAATCAGATGAGTTAAAAAATAAGGGGGGGGGGGAAGGGGGTGTCAAGTTCATAATTAAATATGCCTCAGAGTCCAGAATGACCCCCATATGGTTGCTTTTAGTCACATTAAGGTCATATTAATTACAAGCAAGAATGACCTGCATATGGTTACTTTTAATCTAAGTGGCCAGCTCAGGCCTGTGCAGTGTTCAATGACTAACACCCAACAAGTGTGTGTGTGTGTGTGTGTGTGTGTGTGTGTATTGGATATTGGAGTGTAGAGCGTGGCTGCAGATCAGGGAAGAGATGATAAAAGGAGAAAAGAAATGATTTGAGCCGTGTGAAATGGAACAAGTGAAACGTGTTGGAGTGTGAAAACTAGCACTGCACTAAACCGCGTTAATCACCGCACACTCTAAGGCATGCTATAAACGGGTCATGCAGAAAACATGCTTTCCCATCAGCCTTACACACTCACACACACAATTTCGTTCTACTCACGATGTTAATATTAAATTAGAAACCAGTCTTTCAGGAGTATTATGACATGGCTAATGGCCTCTCATAACCCACATGCCGGTTTAGAAGTAGTCCCAGGACACTGGGTGTCCACATAAACAAGCGGATAATGACAAAACAGTGTGTGTGTGTGTATATGTGTGTGTGTGTGTGTGTGTGTGTGTGGCTACACATTACAGTCTGGCCCTCCATAAAACTCCAGGTAGGCCAGAAACTGTTCCGCTGTATTGTGTGTTATTTCAACAGAGCCATGGCTAGTGTGTGGGTTTCGACACGTGTATAATTTGCTTATGTTAATTCAAAATGATCTGGTGAAAGTCTCAGAGATAGCCTAGAGCAGCCACCATAGCTTAATGAAATAACGCAATTTTTCAGACGAGCCCCACTATCACCAGGCTGTCACCGCTGTCCCCCCAGTGCAGCTAACTGGGTTATCAAAGGCCAGCCATGTCTCCCACTGTCTATGGTGAGAGGCTGCAAAAGAACCAAAGAACCATTGCTGAGTTCCATCAAGAGCATTGCTGCAGAACCGTCAGCGTGTTTCTGCCCTGCCACCGCCTGGTGAGTTGTCAAGGGTGTACACTGCCCTTGCCCAAAGTAGGCTGAGCTGGGCACCAGCCTTCCGGTGACCCTAATTAGGATTAACTGGCTTAGAAAACGAACGAACGAATACATTTGTAGGCTTTTCGCTTCCTTCCAGTTTTGTCAATAAGAAAATTAGAGGGTAGATTTGCTCCATGATGGTCTGGTGACTTGTTAAGAGTGTACCCCACCTTCACACAGAGTCGGCTGAGATAGGCTTCGACCTCCCCGAGAGCTTAGTAGCATTAGGCAGATCTCAGGAAATGACTCAAGCACTACATTTCCTCCGCCTTGCACACAGAAATAATTTTTCCTCAGGAATAAATCCCCATCTCATATTTTGCAGCCTACATGAGCCATTTTAAAAATAATTATATATAATTCGACCTACATTTTAAAGCAACCTTCCAAACAGTGCAGTAGAGGTCTTTGGATGAAGAGATTTACTGACTAACCAACCGATTAATTAAAAATAAATGTAATTTATAGCCTGGATGTCCACAGTAGTGTGGAAGATACCCAGGCCAGGCCAGGTCCATGTCCCTGCATTAGAAACACATGGCGGTTACTTTGGGAATCTTTTCACTCCGTTTAAACGCGTTTATTCGGATTATTTGAGGCAGGACTGCGCAGGGAGACTTGTAGGAATGTTGTTGGGTTGTGTACACCGAACGCACTTTAATGCAAAGTGACAGGATCTAATGAGAGCGGCCATAAAAGCCAACACATCCATAAACGTGTCGAGAACCGTCCCGGGTTTGCTCGGCGGATGAAATGTGGCGTTTATGACCTGCACTCATGCAATCATTCTGCGCAGGAACCTGTCGGGCACAGACAGGCTCTCTCTCTCTCTCTCTCTCACACACACACACACACACACACACTCTCTCTCTCTCCATCATCTGGCTGATCTCCAGCTACAATGACTTTGATTCGGATCAAAAACACACAAACAAGCCTCCAGTGTACACGTTGTGTTTGCTGGCTTTGGGTCGAACTCTTACCTTTTGTTCATGGAGTTCCAGTAGATTGGCTCCATGTTGGTCGCCGTGATTCCGAGTAAATCCACCAATAATATAAGGAGAAATCCCAGCGCGTTTGCACAGCTCGGACTCGCCATTTCAAGCCCAGAAGGCGCTCTGCGCTCCCCCATCATGGAGAAAAGAGCTGGTTCCTCCACGCAAAAAATAAAAATAAAATAATAATTAAAAAAATAATAATTAATAATAATAATAATTAAAAAAAAAACCCAGCAAGATGAACAAAGCCTAAAAGGTCAGAAAGGCTACAAGGGGAATCCGTCAGTGCATTAAGGTGCAATGTGTCCTCATGGATCTCAACCCACAAGATAAGGCACAAAAACAAACAAATAATAAACAAACCCCGGTCCGGTTTATTAAGGTCGAGTCTGGATTATCCGCTTTGAGATGAAAATCCCACTAAATATTCTGTAAAGGCACAATTTTACAGAAACCCTCCTAAAACCACTAATCGAGATCTTTTTGAATTGTTGGCTTGGTTTTTTTTTTCCTGAAAAGAGTCTGTGCTCGGGCAGGCATGGAAAGCACAAACTCCACCAAACAGCCGCAATCCGGGTCCCAGACGCGCCTTTTAATCCGGGTTAGAATTTACCAACAGTCCAGTTTCCTTCAAATTCTCCCATGAAAAGGATGAAAATCATACAGAATCTCTCGTCTTTTCCATTCCCGTCTTCTGCTGCTGCTTTCTTTTTTCCCTTCCAAAAGATGAAGGATTGGAGGATGCAAAAAAAAAAAAAAAAAAGACAAACAGCTATAATCAAAACAGGAGAAAGACGGATGTAGCTTCGCAAAGTTACATTCTCAAATAGAGGAGGATAAAAACCCTTTATTCTCTTTATTTCTCCTCTTCTCTCCTCCACTTGCTCTCGTGCGCTCCTGGTAATTCCTCAGCGCACTGAGTCTCTCTCTCTCTCTCTCTCACTCTCTCTCTCTCTCTCTCTCTCTCGCTGTCTCGTGCGCGCGCTGGATTCAGATCTGTTGTGCAGGTTTCACGTGTAGAGAGCTGCTAGAAAAAGTAAAAAAAATATAATAATAAATACATATATCAAGGAAACCAAACAAAGGAAGTTTATGAATAAAATGTCAAGTCTAGCGCGTCGCTGAATGCCCTTTAATATCCCCACCGGACGCGGAGAACGGGTGCGCGGTGGTGCTGGATGTTTAAATCCCACAGGGTTTCTGGCTTTAGGAGCGAGAGAGAGCGCGCGCGCGCTTTGCTTCCGTCGTCCTCCTGTCTCCTTCACATGCTGCTGGAAAGCCTTGTGGTGAGATTTGTCCTCGCTCGCTGACAGACTGACTTGTTGGAGAAAAGGAGGGAGAGAGGGAAGGAAGGAGGGAGGGAGGGAGGGAGAGAGAGAGAGAGAGAAAGAAAGAAGGGGGGGAAGCCCTATCTTCCGGCTGGCGGCTGTACTAAAGGAGTGTATTTTTCTTTTGGGTTTTATTAAACCTAATATATATACATATATATATATATATATATATATATATACACACACACACGTGTGTGTGTGTGTGGTTTAATCAATATTAGGTATAATCAATTTCCCAGCCCTTTATTATTCTGCTCCAGCCCGAGAACCCACATCAACACATCCAAACCCCATCTACTAACATAATTACTAACTCAAAGTAAGAAATAAGCCATAATAAGTGAAGAAAGCGCAATAGAAACACCTTGAGGCTTTGGAGCGCCCCCGCGTGGACCCACATTAACACAGTTTGCCGCCAACAGTCAAATAACCTGCGGTGTATAAATTAAAATACACCCACCTTCTATCCTATATGGCATTATGCAAATAAAGACCGTTCACATTTCCCCAGGGTTTTACGCCTACCTGTTAGTTGGCTGCAAATAGGCGTAACAGGTAATATACTAATTATATTATATCATATCTGAAACAGGTACTGGATGATATGGAATACAGCAATGAAACGGGAAAGCTTTGCCTGCAGTGCCACCTTGTGGACGTATTTAGGTATAGCACCGTCCTTTGCTGAGAACGCGGTGGATAGGGAGGATGATTCCAACTAGGAACGTGGGAAGTAATTTGCTGTATTGTGTCCATTTCAGTTCAGAAATGGAAAAGTGATTAGGTGATAGGAAGCAAGGGAAACACAAATAATAGGGATCTCTGGCTGAACTGTACCAGACCTGAAGTTAAATGTTTGTGTGCCTTGTAATTTCTCCTTTCTGTTTCTTTATACTGTAGCTGACAACTACTGTAATGACCAGTTCTTTCAGACAGGAGGAAATTTGTCCAAAGAGTAATATTTCGTAATTAATACTTGTCACTTATTATTTTTTTTAAACTACTTTATCGTACAGGGGTTGCAGGGAGGCTGGAGACGTAGATGGGGTTCAGCCTGAACAGCTACCCAGTCCGTCACAGGGCCACATACACATAACCATTCACAAACACAGGGGTGAGCTGGAACAGCCGATTTACGTACTTGTCAGTGTCTTTGGACTGTGTGAGGATAACCCATACCAGCACATGAAGGACATGCAAACTCCACGAAGAAACACCCTTGCTAAACCACAGACTTGAACCCAGAAGGCAAATGTGTTAACCATGCTAATGCATGCTAAACTACATGCAATATAGCCAGAAGAAAATACGCTGACCTCATAATTTGTGGATAAAACCATCAGAAGCTTCAAGGAGAAATACTTCCAGCTATTTTCTGAACTGCTTAATTCTTATTAGGGTTGTGGGGAGGCTGGTGCCTATCTCAGGCGACTTTGGGCGAGGGCAAGGCACACCCTGGACTGCTCGCCAGGACGTCACAGCGTCGAGGAATACTTCAACAGAATAATTCAATTGGAATTAGTGCACACTGTATTCACTTAATGATTGTTATGTCTAGACATTCGAACTAAATATGGTGTGCATGTGCATCATTTGGACATTAGCCTGTTACACTCTCTTATCTTAAATGCAAAGGATGATCTCAACACATGCTGACCCGAAAACCAATGCTTCCCTTCATTTTCCGGGTAGACAGAGGTGTCAGTCAAGATGAATAAATGGCCTGTAGCTTAGCAGCACGTTCCAAAAGACAAAGGGAGGAAGACAACGAGAAGGAGGAGAGAAAGATGTGAAAAATATGTCAAAGAGAGAAATAATAAATGTGCAGCCGCCTGGTGCAGGCTGGTGTGAGCGTTATAGGCAACGCAGACAGAGTCGGACAGGCGGAAAAAGACAACAAGCACAAGCTGAAAATATCAGCAGTGACGAGGAAGCTGCAGCACCTTGGAGCCCAAAGAAGCAGGTTGAAGGGATGAAGCCAAGGCAGTGACATCAGCAAGTTTAACAGGAAATAAAAGCCAGGAGATGTGCTGGCACAAAGTGTGAAAATGGAGTGGGGGGGGGGGGGGGGTTGGGGGGGCTGTGCTTGTGCTGGTCAGCTTAGTGAGGTGCAGATGCTGCCTTGGACCCAGGCCCATTTCAGAGCTGTTCATTTATTCATGACGACCTCGTTATGAGTTCTGACCTTAAGCGCTGCCTCATACTGCATCCACTCCCTACAGACTCCATCCAGACTGTCCCGCAGCTGCTCCGGCCCAGAACACACACACACACATACACACACACTCACACACGTGTGCACGCGCATATACACACACACAGACTTACATACACATTTAAAGTAGCTGAGTTATCATACTACAGAAAGTTGGATGAGGACACAAGTAACCGGAATAGTAATGGAAAAAGTAATAGTAGAGAGCAAAGTCTGAAAAATGATCAGGAAAAGTGATGAGGGAGTGAAAATGGGAAAGAGAGAGCAAGAGAGGGAGCGAATGAGAGCAACTGAGATGTCCAGAGCCAAGTGAAACATTCTAATGAAGAAATAGTGCTTGAGTAAAGGATTATACGGGGCAGGGAAGGATGTGTGTGCATGTGTTCACACTCTTCCCTGGCCTGGAGTTGAGATATCTCCACCGTATGTTTATGTTGTAGAATTTGTCTCTCCCTTTGAGCCTCATTCATGCACTCCTCCCTTACACTCTGGAATGCTCTCAATACACACTCCCTCACATGGTCCTGTGTGAATGAGAGAAAGCGAGATAATCATGCACAGACGAACGAGATGACTGACAATCCAAAGCAAAATTGACCCAGATACTGATGTGTCATATACTCTCTTTTTCTCTATCTCTACATATAACACATACTAATATATCACATATATGCAAAGCCTGAGTGACCACATTCCGGTCCTTTGGTATGTGATCAATTCTCTGTTTTTGAAGGCCATTGTGTTCAACAATTAACAATCAACAATTATGAGTGATGTGTTTGACTGGGAACATTATCTCATATTAGGGCAGTGATATCATGAAAAAAAAAAATTGCCTGATAAAGTTGATTTATATAAAAAAAAAGGCTTATCTTTGACATTAGTCTTATGGGTTATTTTTTTTATTATGATCATCATCATCGTCACCACAATTTATTCATGTTCAGTATTTTATTACTGCATAAGATCTGAGGTTTTTGAAACTAATGTACATATAATTTTTTGCGAACATAGCTTCAGGACTTCAGAGGAAAGGGTCCAGAAATATGGATATGGAGTTAAAGTGTACTCACTAAAAGTTTGAATTTTATTGAATTCAGGGTTATATACATCTATATATGCATTACTATTAAGTAACAGTGAGCATGAAACAGGGAAACATTTTGGATTGGCTGTCAGTCTATTAGTCTATTATGGACAGGACACTGCTCATACACACTGTGAAACCCAGGAGAAATTTACATTAACAGCTCTATCTACTTTCTTGTTTCTGTGAGGAACCTGGACGAAATCCACACAGACACAGAGAGAACGTGAATCTCCACCCAGGTGCCATGCTGGGATCAGCAGTTGGAGCTGTGAGGCAATAGCATTACCTGCTGCATCACTATATCTGTATAGTTTAAACAACGCTAATGTTAACTTTAAAAAAAAACTGTATGCACACAAACATGATTTAATCTATCAGTAGCCAACCACTCACTAAAATCCCACAATGGGTATACAGCAGGTCCATGATTTTAAAAAACGGTGCAGATTCCTAGAATAGTAGGTGTTTTGTTTGAAACTCCCTGATATGTGGTGGAAACTGTCATCATGGAACCTTGTTGTGGAATTTTAAGCATGTTCAAAATATTTTTATTTAGTAGTAATCGATGTCAGGCCCAGTTCCTGGGTCTGTTGTGTGAGATCCTGCGACATCTGTGTAACAGTAGACAAATCAGAATAAGAAATTTGTATGTGTCTTCAGAAAATTGTACAATTCTGAGCACATCAGATGACACATACAAATTTCTTATCCTGTTTTGTCTACTGTTACACAGATGTCGCCCACTGTTAAACCCACAGAAATACCTACATTATTTATACAACATTGTCACAGCGGTGTCATATTGAGTCGTACAGCAAGTTGTATGCAAACCATACAAAGATTTTTTTATTTTTTTGTCTTTCAATCACATTACTTATATATACATATATACACATATATATATATATATATACATATATATACACACACATATATATATATATATATATATATATATATATATATATATATATATACATCCACACATACACACACACACACATATATACATACAGTACACACACACACATTATACATCATCTTCTTCTTCTTCTTCTTTTCCTTTCGGCTTTTCCCTTCAGGGGTCGCCACAGCGAACCATCTGCCTCCATCTCACCCTATCCTCTGCATATTTTTCTCTTACACCAACTGCCTTCATGTCCTCCTTCACCACGTCCATGAATCGTCTCTTTGGTCTTCCTCTAGGCCTTCTGCCTGGTAGTTCCAACCTCAGTATCCTACTACCAATATACTCACTATCCCTCCTCTGTACATGTCCAAACCATCTCAATCTAGCTTCTCTGACTTTGTCTCCAAAACGTCTTACATGTGCTACACACCTGACCTATCTTCCTAACAACAGATTAAAACCACTGAATCCAACTAGGGTCATAGGGAGGCTGGATTCTATCTCAGACATCTGTGTGAAGGTGGGCATACACCCTAAGAAGCTTGCCAAACACTGCAGGGCAACACGCACTCAAACATTTACACTCACCCCTAGGGGCAATTTGGAAGAGCCAATTAGCCTAAAGTGTATGTCTTTGGACTGGGAGACCAAAAAGAGTCTCCAGAGGAAACCAACGTAAACACGGGGAGAACATATAAACTTCATATCGAAACTTCTGAGACTTGAACTCAGGACTTTCTTTCTGTTAGGTGGACACGCCACTACGCCCCACACATGACATATGTACAGCACATATTTTATGAACACAGCTATGAAGTTTTCGAATCCACTCACTGAAATCTTGGTCAGATTCTTCTGTTGGAGTTAAATTTGTACAGCAAAAATGGCAGGTTGTTTATGAAAGGGGCTTTAAGGGTGCAAGCATTCACAATCAAAAGACAGTAACTGTCTCCAATAATGTGACATGGTTTTCAATTTCCGTCAGGAAGACCTATTATTTCAGCTTGTCCCCATATGTTGAAAAGTCAAAGTGTACACAGGCCATCTCCTACTTTATTTCCCTAAAGAACTCTTCCATTACCTGCCGTGTTCATCTTTCATCCACATACTCCATCCCAGACATCAATGCCCAAGCAGGCCCTGGAGCTCTACCTGCAGAATGACCTGTAACTGAACACTAAGCCTCTGTACAGAGAGAGAGAGAGAGAGAGAGAGAGAGAGAGAGAGAGAGAGAGAGAGAGAGAGAGAAATCAAATGAGAAAAAAGAGGCAGACAAATGGCAAGAGGAGCTGATTAAGACTGAAAAGGAGGTGGACCTAAGTGATGAATTACTGAGAAAGATTGAGGGAGACAGTGGGGAGAAAGAAACACAGACAAGGAGAGACAGAAAGATAGAGGAAGCACCGAGTGACGGAGTGAGGGAGGGATCGAGAGAGAAGGAAAGGGGACGATGGATGATCAGGGCTGGCAGGGTTGGTTGTATTTGGTTTTTGAAGATGAGATCAGTCTCAGGCCTTGGCTGCTGTACACTATCCCCAGAGAGCAATTACACGAGCAATTACAGACCATTACGCAAGGTCTCCTCGCAGCTCCAAACACACTATGGCAGCTCCCTAACTGCCGTTACTGCTTTCAGTCCATCCCCCTCCTCGAAGGCAAAAGAGAAGCAAGATTAGGACCATATTATGCTGTGTGTAATTACAGAAAACAGTAAATTGCATCAGAATTCTCCTGAATGTCATAAAAATATTTGTACAATAAGGTCAGACTTCACTGCTACCGCAAACACTTGCACTCATGAACTCAAGTCTGGGGTTTCCAGAGTAGTCATTTTAAGTTAAAGCATTAAAATTAAGTAATAGCAATTAAATTATGCATCTATAACTTTTTTTTGAAACTTTACATATAAACCACTACAGTACAGCCATTTCAAGGCACAAATTTTGGGCCCTTTTCCACCTCAACCCGCTACATAAAAGATCCAACCTCAGACTGGTACATCATTTCACGAACCTGCTCTGGAGGAAACAGTTAGAGAAGTGATGTACCAGTCTGAAATTTGAACACCATAGATGGAGATTCTACCTCGAACCACTGCAATGCCACCCCCCCCCCCCCTTCAACATATTTCTGAAAGTCTGGCTCAGCAGTTTTGCTGATGTTTGATGAGTGGTATCAACAAGCACAGCTAGCAATAAGCACCTCGACACTCAGTTGACCCCCTGCTCTTGTTTTCAAAGTAGTGCTGGTATGCTGTTTAAAAACACACACTGGTGTGGCTTTAACCTGACTTTATTTGGTTCAGGGTTAATAACCAAAGCTGCCATACCGAAGTGTTTCTTCACAGCAGTGGTCTCCAACCCTGTTCATGGAGATCTACCTTCCTGAAGACTTTGGCTCCAGCCTTCATCATGCAAACCTGAGTACCTGATTATTGCCTTGAAGAAACTCCTGAACTGTCAAAAGAGATGTGTTAGATTTTATTTGGGGGCAAAACCAGCAGAAAGGTATATTCTCCAGGAACAGGACAGCAATATTGCAGGATCGTTGGGGCAGTGGTGGCCTCTTTGTAAAAGGTGCTGGATCGCTGATCCTAAAGTTGGGGGTTCAAGCCCCACTCTCCATTGGTTGTCACTGTCACCCCCAGTGCCTCTAACTGGGATATCAAAGGCTGGCCAGGTCTCTCAATGTCTATGGTGAGAGGCATGCAAAAGACTTTCGTCAAGAGTAGACCGCATAGCCGTCGGTGTGTTTCTGCTCTGTGATGGCCGGTGAGCTGTCCAGGAGGGATTCTGCCCTCACTAAGAGAAAGCGGTGATGTCAGAAGTATGTCAACACACCAGCAACCAGTAATATTGCAGGATCTCTTTTTAGCATGGTTTCTTCTCTTTAGGACTGAAACACACTAGAGCTCAATTAATTTTGATTTACTTTAGCTCAGTTAAATTGAATTCTATGGCATCATTTTAACCTGGTCAGGGTTGCTGTGGCTCTGGAATGTGTGTGTGTGTGTGTGTGAGCTAAGGAAACAGACAGGATAGGACACTGGTCCATTGCAAGGTGCCAAGTAGAACACGAACATATGCTAAAGCAATTAAGTGACTGGTTCTAAGTCCTGGCACCACCAAGCTCAAAGTGTTAGCTGTTGACCCTCATCTGCAGAATTGTAACTTCATTTGGATAAAAAGGTCAACTGTAAACATTCAGATGAACAATCCAGCATGGCAATTCCACCTGCTGAAGGGATTTACAGTAACGCTCAAGTAGATCTCTAATGAGGAAACCTGGGTTGACAGCAGCAATTTTACCTTCCTAAAATAAGTCAAGGAAGAGAAACAAGACCTAAAAGGAAAAACCTATCCTCTTCAGGGTGTCACTGGAGATTGTGTGAGATTACAAACCATTACAATGAATACTGTGAATAAGTGTTTTGAGTTGAGTATCGGAGTCTTTAAGATTACAGCAGCAGTTCAGTTCATTTTCTGTAACCAACGGGAAAGCGCGGGGGGGTTGACAACCTTTTGGAGAGTGGGACTCGTACCCTCAACCTTAGGATCAGCGATCCAGCGGCCTATACCACAAGGCAACCACTGCTCTACACAGTAGCAGTTTTCTAAATATTTTGACATTTGACCGTCAATATGATATTAGGAGACCTTGAAATTTTTCAGTCCCTCTACAGATGGACATTAATGACACCTTGCATGCATCCGGAAACAAAACGACCAAATCACATTATTTTCTCTTGACTGCACTGATTGATTTAAATGTGTACAGTATTTAAGGCAGGAACAGAAATGTGAAGTGGCTTGTGATGCTGAAGACCTGGACGATGTACAGATACTACATTTTCTGAAATTCCCCAGAATGACATTGAACATCTCTCCTTTCCCTTTTTGTGCGATAACCTACTTTTTGATCATTGTCTTTTGCCAGGAGTGACTGGGCATCAGCATCAACACCAAAGACGAAAAGATTGCTTGGCAGGCCTAGAACCAAAATGTAGAGAATCCTCTGTGATGTTAGTAGAGATAGTAGACCAAAGGTCTTCTCTCCTAGATCTGAAGGAATCCTTTCTTTACATTTTTACATTACAAGAGAATTAATTATACCCGGGCTGTAGAAAGGGCAGGTCAAAAGGAGAGGGTTCTTGGAGAAAGTCACCCAAACTCCAGGCCGTCGGAGAGATAAGGGGGCGTAAGCAGTACTTGAAAATGCCACAGTCGTTTGTCTAGCTTTGGAGAGGGAGCCCAGCAATTAGAGGCCTGTCATCATTTGGCTGTGTTCAGGTCTTTACAAGGAAGGGAATGTTCCGTTCTGCCTTCTATTCGGAAACGTGCTATTGTGAAAGTGCTGAAATGCAGCAAAAGTTTCCAAAGTGTGTGGGAGAAATAAGAATGGGGGAAACAGGTGACAAACACAATAATGTGTCGGAGATTAAGGTGCGTACTGTGTGATATGTGGGCTTGGTGATCAAATCACAAATTGACCTCGAGTGGGGGAAAAATACAATTCCAGGCCCAACTGTAAATGAACCACTTGTCAAAAACTGACATGTTGTAAAACAGGATTGCTACCAAGGAGTACAGAGTCGATCACTTCACAGAGGTTCTTGAACTTTTCACAGCTCTGGATCTCTTCCACAGTAAAAGAGTTTCCAATAACTCCTTTATAATCATAACACGGATATAATTTCAAGAACAGCAGAACAAATATGCATCACTATATGAATTTATTCAAGCCATTATAGTTTGAATATATATATATATATATATATATATATATATATATATATATATATATATACACACACACTGAAACATTCAGCATTCAGTGAAGTCAGCATGATATATCAGCAATATATATACACACACATATACACTGTATATATATATATATATATATATGAGATTTCCTTTCGGCTTTTGTCCTTTATCAGGGGTAGCCACAGCAAATAATTCGCACGTTTGATTTGGCATAGGTTTTTACATCGGATGCCCTTCCTGACACAACCCTTTTAGCAAAGGGACAGAAGCACGCTGATGGCTTTGAGCTACTCTTTACGAAAGTCAGCAATGTTTTTTTTTTTTTTTACACATGACCCTCTCACCATAGACAGGGAAAGACATGGCCCACCTTTGAAAACCCAGTCAACTGCACTGGGGGACAGTGACAACCTTGTGGAGAGTGGGCTCGAACCCCCAACCTTAGGATCAGCGATCCAGCGCCCTATACCACTAGACCACCACTGCCCTCACTATATATATATATATATATATATATATATACACACACACACACACACACACACACACACACTATATATGTGTATGTATGTATATATATATATATTTCATACTTTTATGTAGTTGCTGATTTTTAGATGAACACATTTAAATTTCAAGTAAGCTGTTGATAATGCTTACAACTACAGTGACTAAACAATAGTGTTGGCTCCATTAGTGCCACGTGACTCAGAAGTATGGGATCTATATCAGAGTAAAAAGCTATGAGATCAGGGAGGCCCCAAATATTCATCACGGTGGCCAAGGCTCCCCATCTCCCACTTTGAGCATCATGATATGACACAACAGTAGCACTGAATACAATCTAATTCTGACTTCAGTTTAGGTAAGAACATTGTCTCCACAAGTTGCAGTAGACTTATGGGAATGCTATTTTTACACCGCCAATGAAATTAAACTGGAAAACAAAATGAAAAGTGCGTCTATCCGGAGAGAGCTTTGGCTTAACTTTTAATATTTCCTTCCACTGCTATTAAAATCCTTTCCTACGAATGTGTTTCCTGCAAGTCATGGTCCTGTTTAAAATCCTAGCCTTAGGCCATGTGTTAGAGGACCAGAATTAGACCCTTTAAAGAAAACACTGGACTCTCTTTTCACTTCCGATTCCTCTTTCTGAAATTGGTCACTAAGCAACTCAGACAGCATAAGGGAAGCCTGCTGCAGTTTAGCACTGAGGAATAAATGGATCCACCGGATGCAAGAGAGGATGCCTTTGTGTTTGTAGTCAGTGAAGCATGTATGTAAGAAAGTTGCGTGACTTACCTCCCACCGTGCGAGTTATTTAATATGCATTGCTCCAATATTAGTGCTAATTAAGCTTCTATTTTTATGCATTCACACATTAAAAGAGCAGAAACCAAAGGAAAATACACAACTGAAAAGAACTCTTGAAAAGAAACATAATACATGACCCCATAAACTGACAGAACACCAGCTGTGTAAGGAAAGAGTGCAAAACTTCGTAGATGTTTGTCAATTGAATGTTACCCATATAGCACCCCTTGTGGACAGAGTTAGGATCTGCATACAAACAAACCTGATTAATGTTGGCTTCATCTGTAATTATTTGATTGTTGAAATTGTTTAAATGTTAACACATGCTAAACAGGTAGCTATGACAATTTTTCGGCCCATAAATAGTCGTCTATACTTACTAAAAGTCTCAAAGGACAATCCATTTACAAGTTGAATCTCTATAATACAGAATTTCAACAAGGCTGCTCTTCATGATTGCTAAAATTCATTCATTCCGCTTCATCCTAATTAGGGTTGCAGAGAGGCCTGCGCCCATCTTAACCGACTTTAGGCAAAGTATACCCTGCACAGATTTCCAAAACATTGTGGGGCTAACACTTACCCAACCATTCACACACACACATGCACAGCCTAGGGGTACCTGGGTAGAACATGCAAACTACACACAGAAACGCCCAAGCCTGGGAATCACACCCGGGCCTTCTTGCTGTCAAGTGAACATGCTAACCACTGCATCACCGTGACACCCTGATTGCTACCAACTATTTTCAATAAGTAAATAAATAAATAAAAATAAGCGAAATGCTAGTGTCACTGTACAGTAGTCGTTCAACTCCTTTAAGCGAAGTTGTTCACAAGTAGGGGCAGAATCACCAAGACAGTCAAGTACTGTACTGTGATTAGAAAAATTTCTGAAACCAATAAATAATTAAAAATAAAATAAAATAAAAAAAACAGGAAAAAATTGTTTCAGTGTTGATTACAAAAATATATTGTTTTGTATTTGGCTCTCACCACTATGAGTCATTGCACCCAGTGCCTTCTTCACTTCTCATTTCATTTTTTTTAAGATAAAGTCACAGACTTCGGATTATGTGACCTATGCAGAGCAAACCTGCCCCAAGTCATAAAATCACATGTTGAGCTCTGCATTGTTTCAGATGGGTAACTTAAGGTGCACCTAATCTGTTCCAAAAACATTTTTTTATGTATTTATTTATTTTTTGAAGGTCTCGGGTTCAATCAACAGGCTCAGGTGTCCCTGTGTTGAGTTTGCATATTCTCCCCGTGCTTGTGTGGGACTCCCCCAGGTTTCCTCCCACAGTGCAAAGACATGCACCTTACACTGACTGTTCCAAATTGTCCCCAAGTGTGTGTGTGTGTGTGTTGCTCCGTGATGCTCTGGCAAGATGTTCAGAGTGCACCCTGCCTTTGCCCAGCTAAGATGAGCACCATCCTCTCTGCAACCGTAGTAGGAGTAAGCTTTTTAGCAGATGAATGAATGGATTTCAAATTTGAAATTACACAATTATTGTGGGTCTCAAAGCAAGTTTTAATAAATTCAAATTGCATATTCAACAATTAGACATTTCAAGAGCCTCAATTGTATTAAATGAATTACAACCTACTAATAACCACCTGTAAATAGCATATACGGGTTGGTTGATTAGACTCATATCCACTACTTATAAAAACAGTGTATCCCCTACAAAAGCCAATTGTAGCCGCACGCAGTGCGTATACAGTATTCAGCCACTTAAAGCAAATCTGTGTGGGTATACAGACTGACTCACGTAAAAAAAAAAAGAAATCTCAAAAGCTAGTTCTTATATACATGTTACCATTGATTAAAGAATGATTTACAGATGTACGTGGTGGAACTAAATACAGAGGATGTAATAAATGTAGCAGCACCTCGGTGGAGCAGAAGAATTAGATTGGAAGAGCAGTGGAGGAGAAAGCACACAAAATGCCAAGCAGTGATTCAGTGTTTGCTTCCATTTTTATCTCCAACATGAACACTTAAGAAACTTTATGTTCATGGGAATGTCTTCTGCTATTTATCAAAAGAGGCAAAAGGCTTTTTTCCACAATTGCCATAATAACCAGTAGGTATTGCAAGTAAAACAAACACAACGTTAAATTGCTACCGAGGAGAGGCAAATCAATGCAACACAAACACTAAAGAGAATCAAATTCCCTTTACAACAGTAAAACACCTTAAAGTCCTTGCTCGCATTCAACCAAACTAATTCACGAATGGATTGAAAAAAAGTTAACTGGCTGGCTTTGCTCTTCACTTTTTCAAAACTTAACTGGGCTTTTCCCTTCTCTCTTCCTATGCCATCAAAATCAGTGAACATTCCCATCCAAACCACATTACAGGTTCCTCTAAAATCAACAGTCTTTAGCTCATTGTTTGTAAGGTTAGCTCCAAAAGATACACAATACCATTCTTTCATACTTATACGCAACCAGGCAGTTGTAAATCTTGGTCCAGCTCATGAAGAAAACAGAGCAGTTACAGAGGAGTTCTTAAGCTGTGCTGCCTTCTTCCCGCTCTTGTTCATTGGCTGACCCCAGTGGTCCCGCCCACCACAGCATAAGCCCATTATCCTCTCTGATGTCGCTAGATGTCATCATCCTGTCTTCCTCTAAGTCCGAGTCATCACTGTCTCCAGGCGACGGGAACCATCGCTGACCGCTGCAAGATGCCACTAATGGCATAAAAGGATGAAGACTAAAGCAAAGACACCCCCCAAAAAGAGAGAGAGACATTTAAAAAGATAAAACCATTTACTCATATATTTAACTCATATTCCATTATATTAATTGCAGAAACTGAAGAAGAGCCGAGGTTTTCAATAGTGAATATTTTAAATAAAGTTCATGCAAACTGTGATTTTCAGCTTTTTTGTAAACATTTTGTTTCTTCGCATATGTCAACAAACTATCTAGCAAAGGTAGAGTGTTTCTATCAACCTGGTCTACATAAACAAATAAAAACAGTTAATAAAAAGAAAGCACAAGCCTCAGCCAAGATGAAAAATAAATAAATAAAGCACTGTATAATGTACACAGCATCCCCTACTGGGTCTGCTGTAATACTACACTTCCAAAAAATTCATCATATCTCACAATGTTTAAAAATTCCTGGACCCAGAACAAATAAATAAATTACACTCTCCAATTTTGTTGAAAGTTTAAGTCAGATTGTGTGTGGATTTTTATTGTGCGAGTTTGAGCGGTACTGCAGGAGCCTTTTATTTATTTTTTAAGTGTTTCAGTTTTGTTATTGTATGAATTATATATAAAACATCAAATCAACATCAAATCAGTGTTGGATTACAGACAACCATTAAATTATCTTCCGTGCCCCTGGCGCTCCAATCAGAAATGCTGCTATGAAAATCCACACAACTTTTTGCTTAATCCTGATATACAAATCAAAAGTAAAACATGACGTCCTTGATGCAGGTAAAAATTAACAAATTGGCCACCAAGCCATGATTGAGAAAGCCCCTGATCTCTTGCACTTAAATTCTAGGCATGTTTATTACTACAGTATTTCTGCAGACATCCATTTTATAAGCTGATACACAGACTCCTGTCAGGCTAAAACTAGAGCATCTGTGATTTATTTATTAAAAAAAAAAAAAAAAAAAGCCCTCAACCGCCCAGCAGTTCTTCAGAAATATTCTGGACAAAATTTACTATGTCGAAAGTCAAACAGAAACTGACAAGCCTATACACCAAAACAATACAGGAAACATGCATTGAAAATTTTTAGAAATGACCTGCAGGGCATTGGTGGGAATGGCAACGCCGAGGCAGGCAAAGACGATACCCCAATAGCCCGATGGCTGAGGGGTATCACTGGCATGTTTAAACCATCTCTACAGAATCATTTTGTACTGCTCGAGAGGTGTGAATGTGTCCATACCTGATGCCATTAATGCAGTCTCTGTGAGCCTGAAACTGGAGCACAGGCCTCAGTACATCTTCATTACCATCAGGAGGGGCTATAAACATGTCCCATACTGACATCACTCCCTCAGTGTCTCCACTTACAAGGTATCGGCCAGATCTGCACCAAACACACAAACATCAATTTGAGATAGAACAGCTGATAAAAGGATTTGGAGTAGATGTGGAGATTTTTTCCATCACCACTTTGCTGTAACTTACAGATCTAAATCGAAGTAAATGCGCTGGTTAGTGCTCACGTTTCTGGGTAGGGAAAACAGAGCCTGACATGGGTTTCTGAGATCCCAACACAGGATCTCTGGGTCCTACAAACACATATGATACAGTTTCAAGGTTTTATATAAACACAAACAGAACAGACCTGAAAGGGAGTGAACACTGCAGTACAATCATCCATCCACCTACTATTATCTAAAGTCCCAGCTAATTTGGCACGAAACAGGTTAACATCCAATTTAATGTGCACTCTTGCATGTATACTTATATACACAAGTGCTGGTGTTATTTATTCATGCACATGAAGAAGAAACATGATCATCCATCATCAGTGCCATCTAGTCTGAATCTCATACCCACCTTGCGGGCACCTGTGTACAGGTGGTTGCCATCTGGCGAGAACAGCAGGTGCGTGACTCCACCACGGTGGCGTTGGGGGAAGAAAGCCAACATTGATCCATCCTCACAAGAGTATAGACCCACTGTTCGTGAATACGAACCGCATGCGTACACTGGCTGTGACGGACTAAACGCCATGCATGATATTATACCACTCTGGCCCTGTTTCTTCACTGAGACATACAAAAAGAAGAACCGAGAGAGAGAGAGAGAGAGAGAGAGAGAGAGAGAGAGAGAGAGAGAGAGAGAGAGAGAGAGAGCGAGACGATTGACAAAGGAAAGAAAAAAAACACATCAGGAAATGCATTATAAGTTTGCTCTTCATTCCCCTCACGTATCTCATAAAGCTCATAACAAGCACATCAAACCCCGGCTGCTAAATTATTAGCTCAACTTTTGTAGACTTGAATCCTAATTTGGTTCCAGAATGAAATAATTACAAACAGATAATCATTTCATTTCATCTCCAGCACAGCAGGTCACTTTCTCATGCACTTTCCACACAGAAGGCGGTCAAGGCTCTCTTAAGAGCAGGGACTCAGCGTGTACTGTGATCCCTCACCGACAGTCGGCCTCTGCTCACAACAACGGCCAGGACGCTCTGTGTAGAACACCCTGACCATCTTATCGAATCCGCAGTAGAGCTGCGAGCCGTCTGGACAGAAACACAGTGAATGGGCCGCCGTCAACTCATCCAGGTGGTTGTAGGGTCGAAAAGTCGCACGGAGGTTACCAGAGAAAGCGTCCCATATGTGGACTGGGTTGTCACGGCTACTGCTAGCGATGCTGGAGGAGGACAAAGACAGAAGACATCAGAACTCATACATGGAACGATTCAAGTGAAATGCTATCATAGGCCCGTTAGTTTAAGAAACGTTTCTCAACTGCACAGGCAATTAACTCTATTTTATTCTACTGCACACCATGTTGCATTTGCTTAAGAAGTGAAGAGCTAACTAGTCAAAAATGAAGATGCTTTAAATGCAGCGCATTTAACTGTGGAGTAATTACACAGCGGTCCATGCGAGAAACCATATTGTCTTCTCTCATCAATCCGTTTGTTCTTGCTTGGGGGAAAAAGAAAAACAATTATGGCAGTGCACTTTCACAGTTTAGACTGGACTGCTTCCCAGAAAGCAAAACAAAGCAGATCCGCTTGATCGTGTCCAAAGGGAGGCTTACATTCTTTGCTTTCTGAATATGAGACAGAGATCATACTTCGAGAGCGAAGATGGAAGAAGAAACAAAACAGAAATCTGTGGTGTTTCCCTGCAAGGCGCAGTCAATGGTAGAAGCCTGTGTTAATGGTAAATCCCACTTCAGATTACAAATCTCAGAATGTTTCAACAGTTTCCTCAGCATGTGTTCACGAGATCAGAACTCACAATCACGCTTTAATGTTTCCATGGTTTTCCTTTCTAGATTCCCGCTGGCAGCCTGAACAAACTTAAGAAGCAGAGCATTGTTTTGAGAGTCTTTCGGCACAGGTTTTGATCTCTACTGGGCTTTTCCTTTGAGTGTATCTTCCTCTTGCTCTCCTCTTCATCGTTACATCTTCCTTCTGCCTGGGATCTCATCCTTGACCTTATGACCTCTAGTTTTCTGTTGCCACAGGGTGGTTGTATTCATGCAGTGTGTTTGATCAGGCTATTCGTTGAGAATGTGTTTTTTTTTTTTTTTTTTTTTTTTTTTTTTTTTATGGGGGGGGGGTGTTAACAAGGGCCCCCTTTAGCAGCATTACAGCCAGTGCCTGTGACAACAGGAATCTCCTTGGAGACAGCTGGCCTGCATTGATGTCGGGAAGTGTGCATTCAGAAAAAAATAATGAGGCTGTTGGGACACTTATTCGCGCACAATAACGATGCTCAATAAAAAGGGAGATGCAGTATGAGACCAAGGGTGATGGAAATGGCTGAAGAGGGAAGATAAGAGACCACTTAGATTTTTCATAATCACATCCAGCAGCACTGTGGCCTGCCATACACGTTCAATGATGCAAGCAGAGGTTAGATTACCGATGAAAAGTTTCTCTTTCTTCCCCCTTCAATCTCTCTAGTGAGGTGTTGAATTTCAAAGAGTGCCTTTAAGAAAAAGAAAAAAAAACAACAACCTCAGGGCAGCTGAGGGACAGACGATTTGGCAGACAGGCAGATAAGAGTCATGAATTCTGGACAAGCAATAAGACATCTGGAATTATATGGTACACCAGGCTGCTTTGTGAATGAAATATGAAACACCACAGGGAGACCTCATGAGTACTGCGATGTCAAAATGATGCTCAAGTGATGAACAGCTTCACTCTTTTCCCAAAATGTCACACATCATTTGAGATGCTGGACCGTGTACTTCAGAAACTTGGAGACTTCTCCTTATGGACCGAAAAGTTCTCAGATTTGTGATGCTATGCTATAAAGTGTAAACGACAAGCCAATTATATGGAGTGGGATAATGGGAAGTAATTATGCAAAGTAACAGAGGAGCGACAGATTAAAAGAAAGGCTGGCATGGTTTTTCTCCAGTTGTTCTTCGAGGGAAGTGAACATCACTGCAAATCAATCCCAAGTTCTTCTTACGATTCAGCATTATCTTCTAAGGAAACAGTTCCATAATTCCATAATGATTGGCGTGATCTTTTACAAATTATTAATGAACAAATGAATATAACCGAATCTTGTTATTGAAAAGAAAGGTCACACACACCAATCAGCCATAACATTATGACCACTGAGAGGAAAAGGGAATAACACTGATTACCTTGTTATAGTGTCAGATCCTTGTTGTTCTGAGATGCATTAGGTACTAAGGTCAACAGTTAGTTATTCAAGTTGGTGTGTTAGACACATCAAAAATGAGCAAGTATAAGGATCAACTTCGAAAAGAGCCACCCTGTGATGGTCTTGTATGGCATTTCTGGTATTTACTGGTAAGCACCTACCAAAGGTGGTCCAGAAAAGGATAATTAGT
>CM045745.1:23202781-23292781 GCA_024760905.1 Plotosus lineatus
TAGAGTTAATTGGTTGATTCAGATGATTAGGTTAATAGCTTGTTTGGAGTACCTTTTCATGATATGCTAATTTTTTGAGATAGGAATTTTGGGTTTTCATGAGCTGTATGCCAAAATCATCAGTATTAAAACAATAAAAGACCTGAAATATTTCAGTTAGTGTGCAATGAATCTAAAATATATGAAAGTTAATTTTTATCAGTACATTACAGAAAATAATGAGCTTTATCACAATATGCTAATTTTTTGAGAAGGACTAGTATATGTTCAGGGGTTTTTTTGGCATGTGTATAAGAATATTGTAATTTTTAACATTTCCTGCCGTTTTTAATCATATTACACCAAAACAGTAGGATTTCTTTTGGATTCTGATTCCCTTCAAGGCTTCTTCCTCAAGTAGTCTCTGAGTTTTTCTTCCCACCCGTCACCTCTGGCTTGCTCATTCAGGATTGCAGTCTACATCTTTCTTTCTGTAAAGCTGTTTTGTGGTAATGTCTATTCACAGCACTGGACAAATTACATTTATTGAATTATGAAATATCCAAGCTGAACATAATCACACGGTTATTTTTATATGAACCGGACAGAAAGGTGATGTTATAGTGACCTCCTAATGAATAACATCACTGTATGAGGCATGAAATTTGCAGTCATAACTCAATATGGCAACAATATCTCAAGTGCTCTGTGCTCAAAATCACAGTGGGGAGTAAAGAGGCTATGATTAAAACAGTGTGTATAGGATAAACTCAAGAAAGAGACAAATTCCTCACATTGGAAAGTTAAAAAAAAAAAAAAAAAAAAAAAACCCAAAAAACGAAATGTGAAATGTGCTCTGCTTTTAATCCTTCAGCACCGCAAAGATAATCTACTGATAAAATAAAATTCCAAGCTAATATCACTCTACGCATCAACTTCCATATCATCAATGCTGATAGACTTATTAGGTTTTAGTTCTAAATAAAATGGTTCCAAAATATAAATAAATGATGCTGCTATGGTTTACAGGCTGACCATCTCTGAGAGCAGATCCCAACTGCTGCTGTAGAGCTCGGACGGGAGATTATACACACGCAGCACATTATCTGCACTGTTCGAGAGGATACAGGAGCCATCTGGAGCCCTGAGAGAGAAAGGAAAAAATTAAAAGAGAGAGAGACAGAATGTGTGCGTTAGAACAAGATTAATACTGTACATGTACAACCGATGTACCGATAAAGCTAATTATCATACATAACCTACATAACATCAGCATACTGATAATTATTGGCCAATATGAGCTATTTGCCAATAAATTGGTATTATAGTTATAAAGAGCAGATAAATGACAATTAAAAATACAAGAATTATAGATTTTTTTCAACCATTTTATATTTTACCGTATAGTTTTTCCAGCAGCGGATATTATAACTCTACTGTTGGTAATATACAAACAGCTGACTGAAAGGGGTGAATATCGGTCAATAATATAATCCTTTCATCCATTATCTGTACTGCTCATCTGTCTGAGTCATGGAGTAAACAGAAGAAAATCCCCCCTGCTTAAGCTGAGAAGCAGGGCACATCCTGTACAAGTCAGCCAGTCTATTGTAGGGCTAACATGGACAGAAACAACCTTTCACACATGCCTCTTGAATCATGGGAGGAAACAGCAGTACCCGGTTGAAACCCACATGGTCATATGGAAAACCAACTGACTGCAGAGGTCAGAACGCAGAACCTTCTGGCTGGAAGGTGACGGTACTAATCACTACACCACTTTGATTTCCAATAATTAACCATTATGTACCGAAGGCACGGTGGATGTTGTTGAGTAGACCGAACAGTTAGAGAACTATTAAATTTAGACCTACCCTCTAAACCTGAGGTGCACAACTAATAGTAAACAATACATGGTAACAAAAGCAAAAAAGGAAAATAAATTAAGATTTATTCTCTTTATTTCATTTCCATCCTTAAGTCATGATGGATGCAGGTAAGTTCCTAGTGCAAGTATTTTCAAGTTTATATTTACATATTTTTAGCTATGACAGTGACAGGATAGGTGAGCTCTCGCGCCAACACAAGCTAACCACTACGTAGTTTATGGCTTTTATTCCATATAGTCTTTAAAAAGCTAAATTCACCACATGAAAGTACAGTATACTGACCTGTCTTTTAGTCTGTACTATGCAGAAATAAGAAAAACAAACTCAAATGTGCGAAGTGTGTTACAAATCGTGCATGTCCGTCATTGTGATAAAAGCATCGTCTGTACAAAATAATGTTTTTAAAATACCGGTACTGCGATTGTGGACCAATCAGATGACACCATTTCTGTGTAATATACACCAATATCAGTATCTGAATTCAAAAGCTTTTTTTCCATGTTAATAGTGACATAAATCCTTATTCATCAGGCCCTAATGTAGATATACAATCATCCCCTTTATTCTTTCACATTCAAATTAACTCCATGTTGCATGCAGCACAATAACCACTGAATAATGATATCAGGCTTGACTGCGATGAAAATGTTTCATTCAGACACCGAAATGTGAGTAGAATAAAACATTTGTGGCTAAATGAAATAAAATGGCTGCCTGACTGAAATATGGAATTAATCCATTAAACAATGAATAATCACGAGATAAACCCTTTACTTTCAGAAATTACATAATCATTGCCACAAGCAGAATCAGTACTCATGTAGAAAAACTGATTTCCTTTTGATTCAAAACTAAATAAATAAAATACTGTATTACACAACATGACAGATTTCAAAGGATTGAACAGGGATCCAGCTAATAGTTTGAAGCAGAATGATGTTGGACCTGAAATCTTCCTCCTTGTCACTTGTACTAGATGTTTTGCAGAGACTAATGTTAGCCATGTGTTACACTGACAGGACTCGTATTTCTCATAATGAACTCCAAGTTCAACTAAATGCATTGTGCATAAACTTGGTTCACGGTCCCAAACAACACACTGAATAAACATTTCCGACAGGGTGCTGAGTTTAGAGCGTATCAGGAGCGCACGCGAAAATTAGCAAAGCTGAGGGAATTTATTTGGACTGATGGAAATATGGCCATAAATTCCACAACTATGTCAACATGGATGTAAATGAATATGCCATGGTGTTATACATTCAGCTAATAGAATGTACATTCAAAAACCGAACTAATGAGTTTGTGAAACTTTCTCAAAAATGTTTGGATGAAATTCATCTGGCCAAACATACTGAAAGGTTTTTTGTAACATGGAACTAAAAAATAGTGGTCATTTTTGAATTCAATGTCTTTTTCATGTCAGATATAATCCCCAATAAACACACTACATGCAACAAAAGACAGCTGTGGTTGAGCAATTAGCAAAGTTTTCCCTTACTTGCAGTACACACTCCTTGTGTATGCTATACACCGCCTGCAAACGTTCGGTTTGATAGACATATCACATCACTTTTTCATTGAAAGAAGATGAAGATGAAGTTTTTTTGAAAACAAATTTAGGCCTGCAATGTAAAAAAAAAAAAGAGATACAAACTGTAAGTCTTAGTTACTTTAATATACATCTTCCACTGTTTTCTGACCTGTAATTCTGCCATAAAAAGTAAATGATAACACTTCCACATGAGCTTGACAGACATCCAACTGTACACAACTGATAATTAGAAAAAAAATTTCTCTGGCAATTGGTCCTTACTGCGAATACAGTTACCAGCATTTCCAAATATCTATTCAGACATACTTTACTGCAACACCTTTTGTGCTTCCAGCTGTTGGCGCATTTAGCTGTCCAATACAGACATGAGATGTCTCAAAATCGTACGTCAACTACCGGGGAGTACCATTTCATCTAAAAAGAAAATGAATTAACAAATGTAACTGATACCACCCATGCTGTCTCTTTATTCAATGTCTGTCTTCCTTTCGGCTTTTTCCCTTTTACTCGGGAGTCGCCACAGCGAATCATCTGATTCGCACGTTTGATTTGGCAGAGGTTTTTACGTCGGATGCCCTTCCTGTCACAACCCTTTTTAGCAAGGGACATAAACACGCTGACGACTTTGCAGCCTACTCTTTACGAAAGTCAGCAATGGTTCTTTTACATGCCTCTCACCATAGACAGTGAGAGACATGGCCCGCCTTTGATAACCCAGTTAGCCACACTGGGGGGACAGTGACAACCTTGTGGAGAGTGGGACTCGAACCCCCAACCTTTGGATCAGCGATCCGGTGCCCTATACCACTAGACCACCACTGCCCCCACTGTCTCTTTATTCAATAACCAACATTTATTGAAAATATACAACATTTCAGTATTTCAGGAAAATTGTTGAAATACAATTCTGTGACTTCATAAACAAATCACATACTACAGTGGTAGACAGGCCGTAAAACTTCTGCCAAAAATCTCATGCAAATGATCAAAACGAAATTCATACCAGATCGGTCGAGGCCCGGGTTAACAACGATCGCCATCAGTGCTGTTAACCAACAGGATGCTGGTGGAAATTGGACTACTGTTGGTCGAAGAAGGAGCGGCGGGAGGCGAGTCCATAGGCGGAGAGAGAAAAGGAAAGGCATGATTCCAGGACTGAGAGTAGGGACTTTGAGTGTTGGAACTACAACAGGAAAAGGTAGAGAGCTGGCTGACATGATGCAGAGGAGGAAGGTAGACATACTGTGTGTTCAAGAGACCAGGTGGAAAGGTAGCAAGGCTAGAAGCTTAGGAGCAGGGTTTAAGCTGTTTTATCATGGTGTGGATGGGAAGAGAACTGGAGTAGGAGTCATCTTGAAGGAGGAGTTTGTCAGGAATGTTCTAGAAGTGAAAAGAGTGTCAGACAGAGTGATGAGTCTCAAGTTAGAAATTGAATTCATGATGTTCAATGTTGTTAGTGCGTATGCCCCACAGGCAGGATGTGAGGTAGAATAGAAGGAGAGATTCTGGAGTGAGTTAGATAAAGTGATGCAGAGTACCCCCAGAGGTGAAAGAGTGGTCATTGGTGCAGACTTCAATGGACATGTTGGTGCAGGCAACAGAGGGAACGAGGAAGTGATGGGCAGGTTTGGTATCCAGGACAGGAACACAGAAGAACAGATGTTGATAGATTTTACAAAAAGGATGGAAATGGCTGTGGTAAATACTTTCTTCCAGAAGAGACAGGAGCATAGGGTGACTTATAAAAGCGGAGGGAGGAGCACACAGGTAGACTACATCTTTTGTAGGCAATGTAATTTGAAGAAAGTCAGTGACTGCAAAGTAGTAGTGGGTGAGAGTGCACCAAACAGCATAAGATGGTGGTGTGCAGGATGACGCTGATGGTGAGGAAGGTGAAAAAGGCAAAGGCAGAGCAGAAGACAAAGTGGTGGACGCTGAAAAAGGAAGAGTCTCGTGTTGTCTTCAAGGAGGAGTTGAAACAGGCTTTGGGTAGTTAGGAAGTGCTTCCAGATGATTGGACAACCACAGCCAATGTGATCAGGGAGACTGGTACGAGAGTACTTGGTGTGTCTTCTGGAAGGAAAGTAGATAAGGAGACTTGGTGGTGGAATGAGGAAGTGCAAGAGTGTGTACAAAGGAAGAGGTTAGCCAAGAAGAAGTGAGACACTGAGAGGACCGATGAGAGTAAACAGGAGTACAGGGAGACACAGTGTAAGACGAAGGTAGCAGTGTCAAAGGCCAAACAGAAAGCGTATGATGACTTCAATGCTAGGTTGGACAGTAAGGAGGGAGAAAATGATTTATACAGGTTAACACAGCATGTGATAAAGGACAGAGAGGGAAATGTATTGACTGATGAAAGAAGTGTGCTGGGAAGATGGAAAGAGTACTTTGAAGAGCTGATGAATGAGGAAAATGAAAGAGTAGAAGGGGTGACCGTTGATGACCAGGAAGTAGCAAAGATTAGTAAGGGTGAAGTGAGGAGGGCATTGAAGAGGATGAAGAGTGGAAAGGGAGTTGGTCCTGATGACATACCGGTGGAGGTATGGAAGTGTCTAGGAGAGGTAGCAGTAGATTTCCTGACAAGAACATTCAACAAGGTCTTAGAAAGTGAGCAGATGCCGGAGGAATGGAGGAGAAGTGTGATGGTGCCCATTTTTAAGAACAAGGGAGATGTACAGAGTTGCAGCAACTACAGAGGGATAAAGTTGATGAGCCATATGATGAAGTTATGGGAAAGAATAATGGAAGCTAGACTAAGGGCTGAAGTCAGCATTTGTGAACAACAGTTTGGATTCATGCCAAGAAAGAGCACCATAGATGCAGTGTTTGCTTTGAGGATGTTAATACAGAAGTACAGAGAAGGTCAGAGGGAACTGCATTGTGCCTTTGTGGATCTGGAGAAAGCATATGACAGGGTGCCGAGAGAAGAACTGGGGTATTGTATGAGGAAGTCTGGCGTGGCAGAGAAGTATGTTGGAGTAGTGCAGGACATGTATGAGAGATGTAAGACAGTGGTGAGGTGTGCTGTCGGTGTGACAGAAGAGTTCAAGGTGGAGGTGGGACTGCATCAAGGGTCAGCTCTCAGCCCCTTCTTGTTTGCGATGGTGATGGACAGGCTGACAAACGAGGTTAGACAAGATTCCCCATGGACTATGATGTTTGCAGATGACATTGTGATCTGTAGTGAGAGCAGAGAACAAGTGGAGGAAAATCTAGAGAGGTGGAGGTATGCCCTGGAAAGGAGAGGAATGAAGGTTAGCCTCAGTAAAACAGAATACAGGTGTGTGAACGACAAGGACCCAAGAGGAACGGTGAGGTTACAGGGGGCAGAGATAAAGAAGGTGGAGGATTTTAAGTACTTAGGCTCAACAATCCAGAGCAATGGAGAGTGTGGAAAAGAGGTGAAGAAGTGTGTGCAGGCAGGTTGGAATGGATGGAGAAAAGTGTCCAGTGTGATGTGTGATAGGAGAGTACCGGCATAAATGAAGGGAAAAGTGTACAAGACGGTGAGGAGGCCAGCGATGTTGTATGGTTTAGAAACAGTGGCCCTGGGGAAAAGACAGGAGGCAGAGCTGGAGGTAGCAGAGATGAAAATGTTGAGATTCTCTTTGGGAGTAACGAGGTTGGATAGGATCAGAAATGAGTACATCAGATGGGCAGCACATGTAAGATGTTTTAGAGACAAAGTCAGAGAGGCTAGATTGAGATGGTTTGGACATGTACAGAGGAGGGATAGTGAATATATTGGTAGTAGGATGCTGAGGTTGGAACTACCAGGCAAAAGGCCCAGAGGAAGACCAAAGAGAAGATTAATGGATGTGGTGAAGGAGGACATGAAGGTAGTTGGAGTAAGAGTAGAAGATGCAGAGGATCGGGTGAGATGGAGGCAGATCATTTGCTGTGGCAACCCCTGAAGGGAACAGCCGAAAGGAAAAGAAGAAATCTGGTTGACCATTGGGGCACCACTGCACTCACAGCAACCACCTTCCGCCAAAGGGAATTCAGCCTCTGTGTAATGTCATATTTTCCCACAAGGAAAAAGGAAGTCATTACTGATTAAAAGTCCCCAATGCATTGGGATCAGCTTTAGAAACTTAAGTGGAAATGACAAAAATGCTCGAATTTTAGAGATATTATTAGAGGTGCCAATAATTGTGGCATAGGTGATTTTATTAAAAATAATTATTTCTTAGTGTTGGATTTTTTTTTGAAAATTCACTTGAATTGAATACCAGACTAAAAAGAATTATAAAAAGCATTTCATAGTGATATTAGGCTCTTACAATAAAAAAATCTTATATTTTAATGCATTTCACACATTTTTGCCAAGGTGCCAATAACTGTGGAGGGTGCTGTATATCATAACTAACTGCTCCAGCAAACATCACATTTAATATTTTCTCCACCGGCTAGGCTAATCTGAAAGTGCTTTAGTAGCAGAGATGGAAATTATCAGGGACCACTTGATTCAATATCAATTATGCTGAATTGATTTGGATTGTGATTCTGTCAGTATTGCAATTCTATTTTACATTTTTTCCCACTCTTCTACCACAGTTTTAAATCCTTGTGCAACGAGCCTTCCGTGGCCGGGAGTCCATAGGAGCTAATTGGCTGAGCTCTGACGGGAGGGAGGGAGAGACAACATATGCTGACTTCCCTGTCACTCACAGGAAGAACATATCCATATATAACAAACTCCATATAGAAACACCCTAACGTGGGACTCAAACTCATTATATACTTGCTATAAAACAGATATTCTAACAGCCATCATAAAAAAAGTTTGCTCAGTTATTTTGGCAAAAAGTTAGAAAATAATTTGATTCTAATACAAGGGTTGCTGTGCTACCTGCGAATGTGTGAACACTTTAAAGTGCATCCTACAGAGGATTTACCTTGCGGTTCCCACACATTGGATTCAAATCAACTATAAATGAATTTAAAAAAATAAAAACGATAGAAATCAGGGCAAGAATCATCATACAGAAGAATTGTGATGCATAATATTCCCCCACACCTCTTTTTAATATGATTATAGTCATAGTGCAACATTGGGTGTGATACTAGCATTGCAATTGCCAAACCTGCAGAATTCCAATGAACACCAATACTTAAAGGATCACTGCTTCATAAAGACACAATCAATGCTTATGAGTGTCTACAGCACATGTTCCTCACCATTTGCAGCCTTTCAGATAATTCTCTGGCGTCTGTGTGTATTCTGCCCAGGATCCAGTGAGCATCTGGAGGTTCTGACTGAAATCCAGACCCAGGCTGAATTCACATAAGAACATCAGGTCAATATATTATATTTATTTAACTGTAGTTTTATTTTAAATGCCAAACAGGTCATAACGTGAACACAACACATCCTTCAACAAGATCCAACTGGGGTCAAAAAGTTCTTACTACTGATGCTGACTCTCGGTGAGCTCTGGATCAGTGAATTCCTGCTTGTATCCTCCTTCTTCTCCTTTGCTCTCAGTCGATGTGATGGTCTCATCATTTTCCTTCTGCTCTTCATGTATCTGTGCCACTTCTCCAGGTCTTTCTCCAGCATCCTCAGACTGACTGAACACTGGAAGACAAATGCAAGGTATTGTTGCACAAATTAAGAGATCAACAATAATAATTATAATAATAATAATAATAATAATAATACAGTGGTACCTCAATTTACGAAATTAATCCGTTCCGGAAGTGGTTTCGTAACGTGGGTTTTTCATAAGTTGAGCCGCATTTTACATGTAAAACGTGTGATTCCTTCCAAGACCCCCAATACTACCACCAAACCCCTTGAAAAATTATAAAAGTATACCTTTTAAGGCCTCCTTCTGCTTCAATATCGTACCAATGGTAGACGGGTTTGGCCATATTCCTTTGCGATGTCACTCAACCGCATGCCACAAGCCTGCTTCTTCTTTTCACTCACACTGGGAATCGCGCGCGCGTGTGTGTGTGCGTGCGCGCGTTGACCATGTCTTCTCAGCAGAGTTATAATCTTACATATGTTTATGCAAGGTTAAAAGCCTGAGTCAAAATATAAAGTTGCAATGAGCACACTCGAAAAACTCATGAAACAGTAACACTGTCCTTTACATGAAAAGCATTATGGGTATTATGGAGATATGCTCCATAATAGCCAATGGGAGGCCAGCGGGGCGGGATGTTGGAAAATAGTCAATGGGAGAGCAACTCGTGCGTTGTTTGAATTTTTGAGATCGTGCTTTCTTAACGTGAACTTGTTTTGTATCCAGAGACAAAAATTTTCGGAAAATGTTTTTCGTAACCTGGACTTTTCGTTTGTGGGGGGGCTTTTGTAAGTTGAGGTTCCACTGTAGCAATAATAAACCTCACTACCTTCAATCACTAAAAAAGGGAAACATATGATAATTTATGTTCCCTAAATATGTCCCAAAGAATGCTTAAATCTTAGTATGTGATTATTTGATTGATATCACTACATCAGAACTCGGTCCTATTTGTTGGTTGGATGTTCTTCTCTGTGGCGATGTGGATATGAATAAGAACTCCAAGAAGCAAATCAATGATAATTTAGAGTTTTTCATTTTGATATGAATGAATATGAATTTGATATGAATACTGTACTAATCCCTAAACAGAAATAAGGTGCTACATTTTACCCATGTGCACACACAAACACTCACTCGGATCAGTGGGCTGTCACATACAGCAGCACCTAGAGAACAGTTAGAGTATAGTTGCCTTGCTCAAGGGCTCTTCAGCAATGAAGGTGGAAGAGAATGTGCTGCCCCCTGCCACTACACATTTTTTCTGCTGGTTCGGGATCCCAAACCCACTTCTCTAACCATGAGGTAATGGGGTCAACCCCATCATGCAGGCACCATACACAAAAAAGTGAAATTTGCTGCATGTTTTTTTATTTGATGCCTTTGAAATTAAATAAATCAAACTCCTGCACTTGCCAAACCACTTAATCCTATTACTTAGGCTTGCGGGGGAGGCTGGAGCATATCTCACCTGAAACTGGGCGAAAGCAGGGTATATCCTAAACAACTTGTCAGACTATTGCAGGGCAACACACAAGCATTCACACTCACACCTAGGGTTAATTTGAAACAGTCAATTAGTTTAAATGTTCATGTCTTTGGAGAATGATGGGAAACTCTTTGGAGAATGATGGGAAACTGAAGAAAACTCATGCACGTGCAGGGAGAACATGCAAACTCCACACAGAAACACACAAACCTGGGACTTGAACCCAGGGCCTTCTTGTTGTGAGGTGGACTTGCTCACCACGACAAAACCATGACACATAATTATCTTCCTCCTTCACTTAATCCGAGGTCAGATTGCAGAGGCAGAAGCCTAAGCAATGAGGTCCAGACATCCTTCTCCCCAATGTCTTTCTCCAGCTCCTCTGGGGACACTAAGGCGTTCCCAGACAAGCCAAGAGATGTAATCTCTCAAGCGTGTTCTAGGTCAACCCTGGGGTCTCTTCCCGGTTGGACATGCCTGAAACATCACACCAGGGAGACTTCGGGGGCAGTCTAACCAGATGCCCAAGCCACCTCAACTGGCTCCTCTCAATGCGGAGGAGCAGTGGTTCTATTCCGAGCTCCTCCCAGATGGCTGAGCTTCTCTCCCTATCTCTAAGGGAGAGCCCAGATACCCGAAAAAGAAAGTTTGTATCCACGATCTTGTTCTTTGGGTCACAACCCAAAGCTTGTGACCATAGGTGAAGGTTGGAATGCAAATCGACTGGCAAATTAAATGCTTTGCCTTGCGGCTCAACTCCCTCTACACCACGATGGACTGGTAGAGGCTCCGCTTTACTGCGGAGGCTGCCACGATCCACCTTTCAATCTTCCACTCCATCCTTTCCTCACTAGTGAACCAGACCCTGAAATACTTCCACTCCTCCACTTGGGGCAGGACCTCATTCCAGACCGGGAAGGTGCCCTTTCAGGCTGAGAACCATGGACTCGAATTTAAAGGTGCTGATTCTCAGCTGTGCCACTTCGCACTCGGCTGTGAATCATTCCAATGAGAGCTGGAGGTCCTAGATTGATGAAACCAAAAGGACAATGTCATCTGCAAAAATCATAGACGAGATCCGATGGCCACCAAACCAGAACCCCTCAACACCTCAACTGCACCTAGATATTCTGTCCATGAAAAACAGAATCGGTGACAAAGGACAGCCTTGGCGGACTCCAACCCTCACTGGAAACAAATTCACCTGTTGTTATCATATGATCTGGTGATACAGAGACTGCGTGGCCTGTAGCAACGAGTCCAGTATGCCGAACTCCCGGAGCACACTCCAGAAGATAGCCCGAGAGACATTGTGGAAAGCTTTCTCTAAATCCACAAAACACATATAGACAGATTGGGTAAACTCCCATCACCCCCTCCAGGATCCTAGAGAGCATATAATGTTGGTTGAGAGTGCAGCGGCCGAGACGAAAATCCTGATTCCTCTTGAATCTGAGGTTCAACTATCGATCGAATCCTCCTCTCCAGCACCCCTGCATTCTTTCCTGGGTAGGCTGAGGAGTCTGATTCCACAATAATTAGAACACACCCTTCAGCCCCCCTTTTTAAAAAGGGGGACTACCACCCCAGTTTGACAATCCAGAGGTACGGCCCCTGATGACCACGTGATGTTGCAGAAACATGCCAATCAAGACAGTCTTACAACATCCAGAGCCCAGAGAAGCCTGGTGGTTGGACTTCTGCCCATGGAGCCCGGCCAAACCATCATCATCATCTTCTTCCGCTTAGTCCAGGGTCGGGTCGCGGGGGCAGCAACCTCAGCAAAGAGGTCCAGACGTGCCTCTCCCGAGCCACCTCCTCCAACTCTTCCGGGGGGGATACCGAGGCGGTCCCAGACAAGCCAAGAGACATAGTCCCTCCAGTGTGTTCTAGGTCGACCCCGGGGTCTCTTCCCGGTTGGACATGCCCGAAACACCACACCAGGGAGGCGTCCGGGGGGCATTCTGATCAGATGCCCGAGCCACCTCAACTGGCCCCTCTCAATGCGGAGGAGCAGCGGATCTACTCCGAGCTCTCCCCGGATGGCGGAGCTTCTCACCTTATCTCTAAGGGAGAACCCCGCCACCCGGTGAAGGAAGCTCATTTCAGCCGCTTGTATCCGTGATCTTGTTCTTTCGGTCATTACCCAAAGCTCGTGACCATAGGTGAGGGTTGGAACGTAGATCGACTGGTAAATTGAGAGCTTTGCCTTGCGGCTCAGCTCCTTCTTCACCACGACGGACCGGTACAGGCACCGCTTAACAGCAGAGGCTGCAGCGATCCGTCTGTCGATCTCTCGCTCCATCCTTCTCTCACTCGTAAACAAGACCCCAAGATACTTAAACTCCTCCACTTGGGGCAGGACCTCATTCCCGACCCGGAGGATGCATTCCACCCTTGTCCGACTGAGAACCATGTCCTCGGACTTGGAGGTACTGATCTTCATCCCGGCTGCGTCGCACTCAGCTGCGAATCGCTCCAATGAGAGCTGGAGGGCCCGACTTGATGAAGCCAAGAGGACAACATCATCCGCAAAAAGCAGAGATGATATCCGATGGCCACCAAACCAGAACCCCTCATCGCCTTGACTGCACCTAGAAATTCTGTCCATAAAAATTATGAACAGAATCGGTGACAAAGGACAGCCTTGGCAGACTCCAACTCCCACTGGAAACGAATCCGACCTGCTGTTACCAATACAGACCAAACTCTGGCTCCGGTGATACAGCGACCGAATAGCTCGTAGCAACGGATCCGGAACGCCGTATTCTCGGAGCACGCCTCACAAGATCGTTCGAGGGACACGGTCAAAAGCCTTCTCCAAACCCACAAAGCACATGTGGACAGATTGGGCAAACTCCCATGCCCCCTCCAGAATCCTGTGGAGCGTATAGAGTTGGTCAAGAGTGCTGCGGCCAGGACGAAAACCACATTGTTCCTCCTGAATCCGAGGTTCGACTATCGGTCAGATCCTCCTCTCTAGTACCCCTGCATAGACTTTCCCTGGTAGGCTGAGGAGTGTAATTCCCCGATAATTGGAACACACCCTCCGGTCCCCCTTCTTAAAAATTGGGACCACCACCCCAGTTTGCCAATCCAGAGGTACAGCCCCTGATGACCACGCGATGTTGCAGAGACGTGTCAACCAAGACAGTCCTACAACATCCAGAGCCCTGAGATATTCCGGGCGGATCTCGTCCAACCCCGGAGCTCGACCACCGAGGAGCTTTTTGACAACCTCAGTGACCTCCACTCCAGTGATGGGCGGACCCTCACCCGAACCCTCAGGGTCTTCCTCTTCCACAGAGGGCGTGTTGGTGGGATTGAGGAGGTCCTCAAAGTATTCCCTCCACCTCTCAACGACATCCCCAGTCAAGGTAAGCAGCTCCCCACCTCCACTGTAAACAGTGTTTGTGAAGAACTGCTTCCCCCTCCTGAGGCGTCGGATGGTGGCCCAGAACCTTTTTGAGGCCAACCGATAATCACTCTCCAGGCCCTCACCTAACTCCTCCCACGCCCGAGATTTTGCATCTGTGACAGCCTCGGCTGCAGCACGTTTGGCCTGCCGGTACCCGTTTGCTGCCTCAGGAGTCCTACAGGCTAATAAAACCCGATAGGCCTCCTCCTTCAGCTGGACGGCCCCCTTCACCGCAGGTGTCCACCACCGGGTTCGGGGATTACCGCCACGACAAGCACCGACGACCTTACGGCCACAGCTATGGGCTGCCGCCTCAGCAATGGAGGCACGAAACATGGCCCATTCGGATTCCATGTCCCCCGCCTCCTCCGGAACGTGGTTGTAGCTCTGCCGGAGGTGGGAGTTAAAGGCCTCTCGGACAGGAGCGTAAGCCAAACGTTCCCAGCAGACCCTGATTACACGCTTGGGCCTGCCAGGTCTGGAAGGCAACCTCCCCCACCACCGAAGCCAACTCACCACCAGGTAGTGATCGGTAGACAGCTCAGCTCCTCTCTTCATCCGAGTGTCCAGAACATATGGTCGCAAGTCCGATGACACGACTACAAAGTCAATCATCGAACTGCGACCTAGGGTGTCCTGGTGCCAAGTGCACTTCTGGACACCCTTATGTTCGAACATGGTGTTTGTGATAGACAAACTATGACGAGCACAGAAGTCCAACAACGAAACACCATTCGGATTCAAACTGGAGAGGCCGTACCTACCGATCACACCCTTCCAGGTCACACTATTGTTGCCCACATGGGCGTTGAAGTCTCCCAAGACAACGAGCGAGTCTCCCGAGGGAGAGTTCTCCAACACCCCCCCCAAAGACTCCAAAAAGGGTGGGTACTCTGAACTGTCATTTGGTGCATAAGCACAAATAACAGGTCAGGACCCGTCCCCCCACCCAAAGACGGAGGGAAGCGACCCTTTCGTCAACCGGAGAGAACCCCAACATTTGGGCACCGAGACGGGGGGCAACAAGAATACCCACACCGGCTCGCCGCCTCTCCCCATGAGCAACTCCAGAATAGAAGAAGGTCCAGCCTCTTTCGAGATGGATGGTTCCAGAGCCCAAGCTATGTGTTGAGGTGAGCCCGACTATATCTAGTCGGTATCTCTCCACCTCACGCATCAAATCAGGCTCCTTTCCCGCCAGAGAGGTGACATTCCATATCCCGAGGGTCAGCATAAGTAGCCGTGGATCGGTCTGACAGAACCCATGCCTTTGGCTGCCACCCAACTCACACTGCACCCGAAGTGCACCCGAACACACCTGCACCCGAACAAACCCAGCCCGAAAATGAGACATGGGTCCGCCCTCCCATGAACCCACCACCTGTGGGAGGGGCTATACGGATCAGGTGCAAGTGTGAGTTGGGTGTCAGCTGAAGTCATGGGTTCTGTCGGCCCGATCCTTGACTACTGACTCTAACTTATGGAACATGGAATGTCACCTCTCTTTCAAGGAAGGAGTCAGAGCTGGTGCGTAAGGTGGAAAGATACCAACTAGATATAGTCGACTCACCTCAATACATAGCTTGGACTTTGGAGCCGCCCATCTCGAGAGGGGTTGGACCTTATTCCATTCTGGAGTTGCTAATGGGGAGAAGAGGCAAGCCGGTGTGGGCATCCTTGTTGCCTCCCCCTGTCTCTGTGCCCACACATTGTAGTTCTTCGTGGCTGACAAAAGGGTAGCCCCCCCCTCTTTGGGTGGGGGAATGAGTACTGACTGTTGTTTGCGCTTATGCACCAAATGACAGTTCAGAGTACCCACCCTTCTTGGAGTCTTCAGGGGGGTGTTGGAGAATGTTCCCCCTGAGGACTCACTTGGCCTGAGAGACTTCAACACCCATGTGGCCAACGATAGAGTGACAACCATGAAACGTAGAAGTAAAACTGTGAAGCTAAAACAAATTTAACAAGAATAAATAATATGACAGACTTGTATAAAAAGATGCAGACACAACAATGTCACCTTTATCTGGGATTCCACCAACATCCTTACTCTCACTAACTCCTGTTAATGTCTCAGTGCAAGTATCAGGCTGTTCAAAGTCTGTCTCCAACTCCCCAATAGGAGGTGGTTGATTGGCAGGAGATTGAGCCTCCATCTCAGTGCAGGCTAGAAGAGTTGCAGCATGAGCAGGATCTTGGTCAACGTCCTCGTCCTGCTCTGTTCTCACTAAAATATCCACGTGACCACAGGTGCCAGAATCGGACATGTTCCCACCTCCCTCCATCTATGATTGTACAAACGTGTGGAGGGAAAATCTTCAGAAGGTAATTGGTTGGTTTGAGCGTCACTATTACCCTCAGACAGAAGTCCAAGCCATTACGGTGCAAAACTTTGTCCTGAACACAAACAAAAATATGTAATCAGAGAATATCAGACATATGGACTTACATGTACTCAAACAAAGCCAAGAAATGACCAGCTGCTAGGAGCACAATTAAAAAAAAAATAAATAATAATAATAACAACAACAATGCACATACTAAAAAACCTACATAACTAAAACGCTTCATGAGCACCGTCGCAGCACTGCACACAATATGTGTAAAATGTCTATTGTTACTATGAAATAAATTCAATACAGGTAGCCCCTGTTGTTAGGATGTTCACTTCACAAAATGAAAGTCCTGGGTCTGGGTTGAAGCCTCAGGTATTTTTTTGTGTGGAAACTGCATATTCTCCCAGTGCATCTGTGGGTCCTTCGGGTGCATCCAGTCACTAAACTCTTTCAACTTGCCCCATTTGTAGCTGTGAGTGTGAACAGTTGTGAGTGTGTTTTGTTATGCTGATGAGCTGTTCAGGGCTCTGCTTTCACCCAACCTCCCTGTGACCCTAATAGGATTAAGTGGTTTGTCAAATCAGTGAATCAGAGATGACATGAATTTTTACTGATCACAAAAACATCTCTGAATAATCAGTACAAGAATCAAGCCAAGGATACCAGTATTGTACTAAATATGTTGACATAAATCAGCTCCTTTAAATGTAACTTTAATTTTGTGTAATTGTAAGGACCCCATTGGAAATAAGTTATACCAAACTTTATGGGCTATCCTCGATTTCAACTACACTTATCCAGGGTATTTTTATTTATTTATTTTATTTTTATTTATTGCATTTGTTATTCTACATTTGTATAACTAGTTGTTCCCATATTTTTATTCGATATATTATCTATACTCTAGCCTTGTTACTTTATTTTTTTATACATACAGTCCTCACTTTACCTTTATTCGCCTGACGTTTTTTCGATTTTACGTTTGAACTGAATGCAGAGGATAGGGTTAGATGGAGGCAGATGATTTGCTGTGGTGACCCCTGAAGGGAACAGCCGAATGGAAAAGAAGATGATGTTTATAATAATTGATTTAGGGGTGTTTTATGAGATACGGTAATAATATTTATGGATGGGTAGTACAGTATGAACGGTCATATATTACTGCAACGTACATTAACAATTTTTTTTTTTTTTTCACCTTATGTCCGGCCGTTCGGAAAGTAACAAACATAAGTTGAGGAGCATCTGTACTTTTTATTTTATTTTAGATTTCTACACTTCAATATCTCATATCAGAAATGCAAATAATTTATCAGTTTATTTTATTTATTAGTAATATATTGGTGTAAGCTTTGTACAAATAAATTTTGATTTTTATGCCAGCCAAGAAACCCAAAATTATGTTCAGTTTAGTTCATTTTCTGTAACTGCTTAATCCTAATTAGGGTCACGAGGAGGCTAGCACCAATCCCAGACAACAAACTATTGCATGTTATAAATTATTATTGACTGATATATTGCACTATAAATGCAGCCGTGAGGAGGGGCACAAGCCAGTGTCTCTCCCTCATGCTGGTCCCAAGCATGGATAAAAGGTTGCGTCAGGAAGGGCATCCAGCGTAAAACAAATGCCAAGTCAACTATGCGCATCACAACAAAAAATTTCATACCGGATAGGTCGAGGCCCGGGTTAAGAACGACCGCCATCAGTGCTGTTAACCAACAGGGTGCTGGTGGAAATTGGACTACTGTTGTTCGAAGATGTCGAAGAAGGAGAGGCGGGGCGTGCCCGTAGGCAGAGAGAGAAGAAGAAAAGGCATGAGTCTAGGACTGAAAGTAGGGACTTTGAATGTTGGAACTATGACAGGAAAAGCTCGAGAGCTGGCTGACATGATGCAGAGGTGGAAGGTGGACATACTGTGTGTTCAGGAGACCAGGTGGAAAGGTAGTAAGGCTAGAAGCTTAGGAGCAGGGTTTAAGCTGTTTTTTCATGGTGTGGATGGGAAGAGAAATGGAGTAGGAGTCATCTTGAAGAAGGGGTTTGTCAATGGACATGTTGGTGCAGGCAACAGAGGGGACGAGGAAGTGATGGGCAGGTTTAGTATCCAAGACAGAAACGCAGAAGGACAGATGTTGATAGATTTTACAAAAAGAATGGAAATGGCTGTGATGAATACTTTCTTCCAGAAGAGACAGGAGCATAGGGTGACATATAAAAACGGAGGTAGGAGCACACAGCTAGACGACATCTTGTGTAGGCGATATAATTTGAAGGAAGTCAGTGACTGCAAAGTAGTAGCAGGTGAGAAGTGTTGCCAAACAGCATAGCATGGTGGTGTGCAGGATGACGCTGATGGTGAGGAAGGTGAAGAAGGCAAAGGCAGAGCAGAAGACAAAGTGGTAGAAGCTGAAAAAGGAAGAGTGTCATGTTGCCTTCAAGGAGGAGTTGAAACAACCTTTGGGTGGTCAGGAACTGCTTCCAGATGACTAGACAACTACAGCTAAGGTGATCAGGGAGACAGGTAGGAGAATACTTGGTGTGTCATCTGGAAGGAGAGGAGATTAGGAGACTTGGTGGTGGAATGAGGAAGTGCAGGAGTGTGTACAAAGGAAGAGGTCAGTTAAGAATAAGTGGGACATTGAGAGGACCGAAGAAAGTAAACAGGAGTACAGGGAGACAGCATAAGGCGAAGGTAGTGGTATCAAAGGCCATACAGATATGATGACTTGTATGCTCGGTTGGAAAGTAAAGAGGGAGAAAATGATTTATATAGGTTGGCACAGCAGAGAAATAGAGATGGGAAGGACGTGCAGCAAGTTAGAGTGATTAAGGACAGAAAGGGAAATGTATTGACTGATGACAGAAGTGTGCTGGGAAGATGGAAAGAGTACTTTGAAGAGCTGATGAATGAGGAAAATGAGAGAGAAAAAAGGAGTAGAAGAGGTGACTGTTGAGGACCAGGAAGTTGTAAAGATTTGTAAGGGTGAAGTGAGGAGGCCATTGAAGAGGATGAAGAATGGAAAGGCAGTTGGTCCTGATGACATATCGGTGGAGGTATGGAAGTGTCTAGGCAAGGTAGCAGTAGATTTCCTGACAAGAATATTCAACAAGGTCTTAGAGAGTGAGAGTATGCCAAAAGAATGGAGAAGTGTGATGGTGCCAATTTTTAAGAACAAGGGAGACTTGCAGAGTTGTGGCAACTACAGTAGGTTAAAGTTGATGAGCCATACGATGAAGTTATGCGAAAGAATAATGGAAGCCAGACTAAGGGCAGAGGTCAGCATTTGTGAGCAACAGTTTGGTTTCATGCCAAGAAAGAGCACCACAGACGCAGTGTTTGCCTTGAGGATGTTAATAGAGAAGTACAGAGGTCAGAAGGAGCTGCATTGTGCCTTTGTGGATATGGAGAAAGCATATGACAGGGTGCCAAGAGAGGAACTGTGGTATTGCATGAGGAAGTCTGGAGTGGCAGAGAAGTATGTTAGAGTGGTGCAGGACATGTATGAGAGATGTAAGACAGTGGTGAGGTGTGCTGTCGGTGTGACAGAAGAGTTCAAGGTGGAGGTAGGACTGCATCAAGGGTCAGCTCTGAGCCCCTTCTTGTTTGCTATGGTGATTGCAGATGACATTGTGATCTGTAGTGAGAGCAGAGAACAAGTGGAGGAAAATCTAGAGAGGTGGAGGTATGCCCTGAAAAGGAGGGGAATGAAGATTAGCCTCAGTAAGACAGAATACATGTGTATGAATGACAAGGACCCAACAGGAATGGTGAGGTTAAAGGGAGCAGAGATAAGGAAGGTGGAGGATTTTAAGTACTTCGGCTCAACAATCCAGAGCAATGGAGAGTGTGGAAAAGAGGTGAAGAAGCATGTGCAGGCTGGTTGGACTGGTTGGAGAAAAGTGTCCGGTGTGATAGGAGAGTATCGACAAGACTGAAAGGAAAAGTGTACAAGGCGGTGTTGAGGCCAGTGATGACGTATGGTTTAGAAACAGTGGCGCTGAGGAAAAGGCAGTAGGCAGAGCTGGAGGTAGCAGAGATGAAAATGTTGAGGTTCTCTTTGGGAGTAACGAGGATGGATAGGATCAGAAATGAGTACATCAGAGGGACAGCACATGTTAGACGTTTTGGAGACAAAGTCAGAGAGGCTAGATTGAGATGGTTTGGACATGTACAGAGGAGGGATAGTGAGTATATTGGTAGTAGGATGCTGAGGTTGGAACTACCAGGCAGAAGGCCTAGAGCAGGGGTCAGGAACCTTTTTGACTAAGAGAGCCAAAAAAAAAGAGACATTTTATAATCTAATCCTCTGAGAGCCATAAATATATATATCATATATACACTGAATACAACTAAATTGAAAAAGTTGACCAACAATTTTAGAGTGTAATAAGACTCTGAATTTATTTTACACATTACTTACTTATTTACTAACTTACTTTAAGTAAGTAAGTAAGACTCTGAATTTATTTTAAACGACATTGTCATAATGAAGTTATTTATTAATAAGAAAAGTACTTCTTACTATCAGTGCTGTAGTGGTCAAAAAATAAGTGAGTACACGATGGCAGTGAAGCGACTGAGGCACGGAGTGCGGGGGAGGGTGTGGCTTTTGCTTTGAAACTATTTAGCACTTCATCCCTGCTTTTTATTTACACAGTCGCGGAAATTTACGTTGATCAACTATAAAGTAGACCAAATTAAGTGAGTACACGCAACTCAGTAATGGGGTAACTTTATCTCTTTACTTACAAACAACTCGCGCAGTCTGTGGCTGTTGTTATAATCCAATAAAATCAGAGTTTCAAGGTATCGGTCCCGCCGACATACAGAAAGGATTGGCTCTCCGCTTCGCGCCACAGTGACATGGCATTGAAAATAGATGAATAGATTTTAATGCGTGAGATTTCTTCATCTGTTTTTGTTTTATTTGATGGCTTTTTTTAGTACTTTTATTTAAATGACAGTGAAATTATGCATTCGTTATTCTGTTAAGAAAGGCCACCTGATTTATCTGAGAGCCAGATACAGTCATCAAAAGAGCCACATCTGGCTCGCGAGCCATAGGTTCCCGACCCCTGGCCTAGAGGAAGACAAAAGAGACAATTCATGGACTTTGTGAAGGAGGACATGACGGCAGTTGGTGTAAGAGAAGAAGATGCAGAGGATAGGGTGAGATGGAAGCAGATGATTCACTGTGGCAACCCCTGAAGGGAAAAGCCGAAAGGAAAAGAAGAAAGATGATGATCCTGGAGTAGGATGCAATACAGTACATTCGAAGAAAAACAGTTTAGTTTTTTTTTTGGGGGGGGAATCTGATCCTCTGGGTGTACAGGGCTGATGTGAAGCAAGCAGTGTTTGAGAGGTGGCCATGGTTTCACATTAGGAGGAAGCATGTTATAATTATTTACATTGGAAGATCCAAACAAACAGAAAACACTTAAAATAAGTGTGTGTGTGTGTGTGAGAGAGAGAGCGAGAGCGAGAGAGAGAGAGAGAGAGAGAGAGTGTGTGAAAGAATGTAAGAGAGAGAGTGTTAGAGAGAGTATGTGTGTATGTGAGTGAGAGAGGAGTTTTCGAAAAAATCACTTGAGAAGGACATTTCAACTTTTTTAAAGAATTGAATGTATTTTCCTCAGGACTCACATGATTATCCCTGAGTTTTCCTGCAATAAACAGACAGGGATCTCACATATACACACACACAGAGAGAGAGAGAGACAGAGAGAGCGAGAGAAAGCTGATACACAGCCATGTTGTGGTGGTGGTGGTCCCTTTTCTGCATTCAAAATGTCTCAAACTTTTTTCACACCTACAACAAATTGTCACTGTTGTAAAGTAGAGAAAACCAACACCGTTACCTGTTTAAAATGAATCACGCCTTCTGTTAAAATTACACCGACCAATTATTTTATACTGTCATCAAAAACATGGCGTTTTAGTCAATGAAGCTTCAACTTAATAGAAATCCATGATGCATGTTGTTGACACACTCAGGACGCCGCCATTCTCAGAAACCAAAAAAACGTCCAGGTCTCGCGAGATTCTCATGAGTTAAAAGAACTGCACTTCTCATCTCCTCCACAAGAGGCCAACAAAAGCTGAAAGACATTTTCAAAGACACTCTGTTGTGTGTACTGTACTGAAGAAACCAAATCCAGTAGAGGTTTTGCAGCTGACGTCATGCATATATTATCCCAATGCGGGCACCATATTGGTGTGAAAACAAACCATTCACTCCGGCCCCAAGACAATAGCACAAGCGTGTGTAAGGGTTTAATACTGCATTTATTTATTAAACAAGTGCAAAATGGCACTTATGGATCTGGAGAAAGCATATGACAGGGTGCCAAGAGAAGAACTGTGGTATTGCATGAGGAAGTCTGGAGTGGCAGAGAAGTATGTTAGAGTGGTGCAGGACATGTATGAGAGATGTAAGACAGTGGTGAGGTGTGCTGTCGGTGTGACAGAAGAGTTCAAGGTGGAGGTGGGACTGCATCAAGGGTCAGCTCTCAGCCCCTTCTTGTTTGCTATGGTGATGGACAGGCTGACAGACGAGGTTAGACAAGATTCCCCATGGACTATGATGTTTGCAGATGACATTGTGATCTGTAGTGAGAGCAGAGAACAAGTGCAGGAAAATCTAGAGAGGTGGAGGTATGCCCTGGAAAGGAGGGGAATGAATATTAGCCTCAGTAAGACAGAATACATGTGCATGAATGACAAGGACCCAAGAGGAACGGTGAGATTACAGGGAGCAGAGATAAGAAAGGTGGAGGATTTTAAGTACTTAGGCTCAACAATCCAGAGCAATGGAGAGTGTGGAAAAGAGGTGAAGAAGCGTGTGCAGGCAGGTTGGAATGGTTGGAGAAAAGTGTCCGGTGTGATGTGTGATAGGAGGGTATCGGCAAGAATGAAAGGAAAAGTGTACAAGACGGTGTTGAGGCCAACGATGTTGTATGGGTTAGAAACAGTGGCCCTGGGGAAAAGACAGGAGGCAGAGCTGGAGGTAGCAGAGATGAAAATGTTGAGGTTCTCTTTGGGAGTAACGAGGATGGATAGGATTAGGAATGAGCACATCAGAGGGACAGCACACGTAAGACGTTTTGGAGACAAAGTCAGAGAGGCTAGATTGAGATGGTTTGGACATGTACAGAGGAGGGATAGTGAGTATATTGGTAATAGGATGCTGAGGCTGGAACTGCCAGGCAAAAGGCCTAAGGAGGAAGACCAAAGAGACGATTCATGGATGTGGTGAAAGAGGACATGAAGGTCGTTGGTGTAAGAGAAGATGCAAAGGATAGGGTGAGATGGAGGCAGATGATTCGCTGTGGCGACCCCTGAAGGGAAAAGCCGAAAGGAAAAGAAGAAGTGCAAGATGGCACTTAACTGTGTTGCTGTCGGTTGTACAAATTATAGAGGAAAGAAACCAGGTGTTAAATATCATAGATTCCCTGCTAATAAGGCCCGACGAGAGAAATGGATTTCTGCTTTGAAACAAGCTGATACTGACAACAAAAGGAAAGATTGGCGACCAGCTCATACCAGTCATGTATGTAGAGAACATTTTGTTGGCGGCAAGTAATTTTTATCAGTAGATATATTATTATTTATTGTCTTAACCACAGTTTGATTCTATTGAAATGTATATCTGGTGTCCATTTAGAAGCTGAGGGCAGCTAAAATGCTATTTGGTCTTTATTATAACATGTACAGCAGGGATCATCAACGTGGTGCCCGTGGGCACCAGGTAGCCCGCAAAGACAATATAAGTTGCCCGCGGACCTGTTCGTTGCTATTTTTAGGACAGGCCCACGGCTCCATAGCGCCACTCTGCATTGAGCTGCATCAAATTTTTTTGAATATAAAGTATTTTTAAATCAAATCAATATCTTCACATAGATGAATATCATTAATTATTAATAATAACATATAATTAAAGGTAAATTGAGCAATTTTGTATTTCAGAGGTGTGCATTGACCTGGTATCCCTTCGCATTAATTGGTACCCAAGAAGTCGCTCTCAGTTTCAAAAAGGTTGGTGACCCCTGATGTACAGTTTCTGCTTAATATATAATGTAGGTAAAATGATAAAAAAAAAAGTGAGTCATAATTGCCTTTGCCATGATTAATACTTTGGTGTCCTCACACAGCTGGCCATGGGCGATATTCGAGGCTTTCCTGGGTATAATATGCTCGCGAAGCGCCAAAACCCATCCAGATAAAAAATACTCATACGCTTCCCAGATTGAACTTTAACAGTCTTTAATACAGTACGTGTTCTAAGACACACAACAAGCATGCCGTTCTTTGAGTTCCGCTTCACTTGTTTAATCCCACAATGCATTACAGAACCAGAATGTACGAAGTTCGGGGGGGGGGGGGGTCATCATTAACAATGATTGCTACACTCTAAACCCTTTGAAAAGTTACAGTTTTTCATGAGTATAATCAGATGTGCGATTAATCAAATAATTATAGATATCTGGGTATGTTAAACCAGGTATCCTGTCCGTTGCGTCATCCATGCAGTTAACAAACAAACCATTGGGCAAAACGCATGGGTCATTTGTTAGCCCTGATAACCGTAGTTTTTGAATATACTCTTGTTTATGATCATTATCATAATTACTAGGGAGCTCGGAAAGCACTGGGATTGTATTACGGCTGTCAACATTCATATTTATATAATCTACCACACTAAAAACAGGCACCTCAATTGCAAAGTATACGTTTGTTTTCACACCAATATAGCAGCATAAACAGAGTTGCTACTCGGCGTGTCACATGACTGCAAAACCTCTATAGGGCATACTCGTCCTTCACTTATTTACAAAACCACTTAGTCATGTCTCAACCAACACTGGAATTCTTCTATAATCACCTGAAGAGAGAGGATGGTTTCACCACCCCTCGAAACAGATCTGTAGTGATAAATGGAGTTTCAATAGAAAGTCTTTGTCCTGTCCTTTTATTTTTATTGTTATTTGCTCTACCAAAAAGTATTGAGCACTCTCCGAATCTACTCAGAAAACCCCATATATATATATATATATATCTGTGTGTAAGTAATGTTTTCACACGAGTCTCCTATGTTTATGGAATTGTAAAGCTAAGCAAATTGTGCCAAACTTGAAAGTGGGACCAACTGACAATAAATAAAACCTATAAAATTCTCTAAAATATTGGGGAAATGATTTATATGATTAGTAACACAGGAAATCAAATTATTGAAATAAAATTATATAATATAGTGCGTATATAGCAGGCCAACTTCAAGGTGATTGGTAAAAACAGTCACATACATCATTACAAAGTACTAACCTTGAGAAGCACTGCTAAATCTATTATATTTTTGCAGTCAGAATACACCAGAATGCACCATTTAATATCCAAATATACAAAATTTTCACGGGGGGAGATTCCCCCCCCCCCCCTCACCTTCTCCCCTTTACGCATAATTGCCCGCCTGTTACTCTTATCAAATTGCTTACTACTATTCAATTTATTGAGAGGGCTGGTGTCATCTAAAAGATTTTAAAAGCTCATCTTGATAAGTTGATATCTTAGGCAATCTCAGAGCGATGAAAATCACATTTGGGCATTTTTACTGAAAATGTTTAATTCTGATACAGTGATCCAATTTGCTTCTATATGATCAAAAACATATTTTTGGCAGTTTGGCAGTGTTAACATATATTGTCTCAACAAACCTCCCCACACATATTCAGATGAGTCGATATGACTGTCACATATTGAAGTCTCATTTTGTCTCGAAAACTGGCATTTTTGCCCTCGACTCCAGTCTTGTACGGATGAAGCCATCTCGTCGATTGTTGCCACATACAGACTGTGATGCTTCAGTCACCACTTTGATGCACCTCTCCACAGCCTGCGTGTGGCATGGGTATCTGTCGAATGTAACGACGGGCGTAGTTGGTTCCCGTATGAATTCTCAGGTCATCATCGCTGATGCTCATTGTGACAGGTGGCTCACTCACTCGCACCATTGATCAGTCGATCATTGTGGCACTCTGAACTCTCGAACACCCTTCCTTTTTGGCTGGTCTCGTGCCTTCAGAATTCGGCGGAGGGTGAGTTCACAAATGTGTGGTTGATCGTCGGTCATCATGGACAGCAGCATGTTTTCAGGTTCCAGTCATACCAAATCTGTGAACTGTGAATGTTCTAATTATTTAGAGTTATTCCCTTTGTCAGCAATCAATGCAGCCGTGAGGGAGGGGCAAAAGCCAGTGTCTCTCCCTCACACCGGTCCCAAGCCCGGATAAATGCAGAGGGTTGCATCAGGAAGGGCATCCGGCGTAAATCAAATGCCAAATAAAACATGCGAGTCATATCAAAAATATACATACCGGATCGGTCGAGGCCCGGGTTAACAACAACCGCCATCAATGCTGTTAACCAACAGGGTGCTGGTGGAAATTGGACTACTGTTGGTCCAAGACATCGAAGAAGGAGAGGCAGGAGACGTGTCCGTAGGCAGAGAGAGAAGAGGAAAGGCAGGAGTATAAGACTGAAAGTAGGGACTTTGAATGTTGGAACTATGACAGGAAAAGGTCGAGAGCTGGCTGACATGATGCAGAGGAGGAAGGTGGACATACTGTGTGCTCAGGAGACCAGGTGGAAAGGTAGCAAGGCTAGAAGCATAGGAGCAGGGTTTCAGCTGTTTTTTCATGGTGTGGATGGGAAGAGAAATGGAGCAGGAGTCATCTTGAAGGAGGAGTTTGTCAGGAATGTTCTAGAAGTGAAAAGAGTGTCAGACAGAGTGATGAGTCTCAAGTTAGAAATTGAAGGCGTGATGTTCAATGTTGTTAGTGCTTATGCCCCACAGGCAGGATGTGAGCTGGAAGGAGAGATTCTGGAGTGACTTAGATGAAGTGATGCAGAGTACACCCAGAGGTGAAAGAGTGGTCATTGGGGCAGACTTCAATGGACATGTTGGTGCAGGAAACAGAGGGGACGAGGAAGTGATAGGCAGGTTTGGTATCCAGGACAGGAACGCAGAAGGACAGATGTTGGTAGATTTTGCAAAAAGGATGGCAATCGCGTGCTCGCAAAATCGACTCAACATACCTTATTTCGAGTGAGTTGGGGGAACCTTGAAATTTTTGACAGATTTTTAATATTTTGCACGTTTATAACTGGTATTGTTTACGTCTTTTCTACGCTATTCTGAATTGATTGTGAAAAACTGTTTCACTCCACCCTAGTGTCTGTGTGACAAGCATTTCGTACTGCAAAGCTGATTGGTCAATGACTATTCAAGAAAGTTGTAAGTCACTTGAAGTCCATTAAAGATGACCATACCTCAAATACCTGAGGCCTCAGACTCGTAATACTTATTTTCAGTTTGGTGGGTCCATATTTTACCTCCACTGGACTGACAAGGCTAGTTTTTAATTTTTTACTTCCTAGTTTTTGACCCAATTATAATTAATTTCAGGAATCTCATCAGTCGTTTTCTTTGCTTGATTCAGGTCGATAATCTGACAATCTGAAACAGTAACACCTTTGCTTTTCCATGACCATGGGATATCTTCGGACACGGGCGTCTTGAGAAATGAGAAGCTACTCACGACATAATCACTGCAGTCAGTATACAATCAAGGGATTTGCTTGTTCACATCAAGAGCAACTTTTTTTTTATCGTAACATACAATTCAGGGGGAAAGGGTGGGGGGGGGGTAGTTCTGAACTAGCCAAGAAAAAACATCAAAACAGCTTCCATAATGATAATCATTTATTAAGTAGTTTCAAACAAAACCCAAATTATTTACACTCTTATTAAACTGTATGTTATCGTCTTATTTTCAGAAAGATTTCACCGTTATATCTGACTTTAAAAGTTTAGCTACAGGACAAACTTAACAAGTAGAATATTCAAATGAATCAGTCACCTCCACACGTTACATGCAAAATGTGAAGATATGAAGACAAGGACTGTCCAACTCAATACTGATCTTTTCCCTTCGTACTAAGACTACAGGAATTGAGAAATATCAGAAAGATTCCCAGATGTTTCCGACTTCATTAGTCAAGTGTTTGATTTAGAAGATTTTTTCAAAAATTTTAATCAAGCCCAAAGCTTGTTGCAGGTGTACAGGTACCAGTAACTTTTGTCCTTTAAGATAAGTGATCCTTAATAAACAGGGCCAATCTAGGGTGGTAATCCAATCATTCCGCTCAAAATCTGATTAAACTATCTAGTTTAATTCACTACAATTCACAATAAAAGGGTATCATGCACATAACTCCAATGTTTTTCATAGCCATTACAAAGCACATGCATTTTTTTTTTCAGATAAATCATTAAGGCATGTCTCTGTTTACCAGAACTGGCACTGTGGTAAAACTGCATGCAGCTCCAACTCTTGTTCAAAATGGGCTACCAGGGTTAGATGGTAATTTCACCACATCTGAATCAGTCCAAAATGTTATTTTAAAATAATGCCACATATTTCACCACACTGCATATTCTGTAACAAATAAGCCTCAAGCAGTTCAGTTAGTTAATCCAATTCTTTGTAAACTGACAAATTATGTTCAATTTAGTGATGACGATCTGGCACATCACTCAATCCTCAACCAAAGCTCTGATCGAGTGGCAATGACTTAGTTAGTTCAGAAACAAACATGGGGGTTAAAAGCAAGCTAACAAAACACATTACACATATTTCCCTTGGGGGGGGGGGGGGGGTCGTCATGTCTGTACAGATAAGGCATGTCCCAAATGAAGGGTGAGGTGGGGATATAACCAAGTAAAGCAGTAATCGCATATAGTTTACACGGCAACCAGTAGTCATGGATATGAAGTCTGTGTTTGAATACGGTTTAATCAAGACAGCAGCTGAAGGAAGTGAAGTTTCTGTTTGGTACTGGATAATGACCATGTGTACTTGGCAGACCTCAATATGGGTTTGTGTGTTCGTCATGTATGCAAACAGTCTGTACAGGTATTGACTATTAGTTCTAGAGTTCCAGTATCCTGCTCTCCGCTTCAAAGCACAACAATGAAGGTGTCACCGACTGAGGGAGCCAGCAAGTGATGGAGATACATCACACTCCCACTGGTTCATTCACTTCACACCATTCAGGGAAAGAAGGGGTTATGGGACTTCCATCTCGAGAGCGAGAGAATAAAAGATGACATAGGAGAAAATATGTTGAGAAAGAAAAGCTGGCCTTTGCCCTTGGCAGAAGCTCTGGGATACTGGTCTGCAAAAAAAATTTTTTAAATAAAATAAAAGAGAGAGAGAGAGAGAGAGAGAGAGAGAGAGAGAGAGAGAAGCAAACTGATGAGTCTATACTGTGAAAGCATCGAAACAATACAAAGTTCGTTTATGAGACAAATACAATTATTCATTAGTGACTTTACCAGACGGACAGTGCTACTGCTGCAGTCATAGGTGACTCAATGCTGAAATTAATCCACAGCTGTGTAGAAAGTCTGATTATCTCCCGAAATACTCATCAGTCGATCTGCAGAATCTGATGAAAAGAGTCTTTGCTCATCGGCCAGAAACAAGCAGTAGATAAATGTCCTTTCCTGCATCTCAAGAGCATCCACAGGAAATCTCCAAAGAACGAACATGGAGTAGAATATATTCAACATTCAAAATGTCTGATGTCTTATTAGCCTACTTCATTGGTGAATGATCAAGATTATGCTCAGTCCTAGGAATTGCTGAGTTAAGAGGACCAAAAAAAACAAAACAAAACAAAACAAAACAAAAAAAAACCCACAGCATCACTTATGTACAAGTTCAAGACGAGGGTACATCATGCCTATTTAGGTTCTCTCAGGAGGGGCTTTAGCTGGATTTGAAGTGTCTGGCCAACCATGCGTCAATGGCACCCTCTGTTCCTTTACATGTCCCCGCAGGTTCCTCACAGTTTTGAGTGTATGAAAAGTGCATAGTGAGAGCATCGAGGCAGTGATTGTTCGTTCATGATCTTTAGAAGGACGACATCATCTGCTCTGATACTCCTTCCGCTCATGTGGACACAAAAAAGGCTAATTCCAGCCCCCCAAGCTTTGAGGACAGAGCTGAGGTCATGAATGTCCCTCATGTTCTTTTGTACTTTCCAACACAGTACAGACATATCCATCTTTGTAGTCTTGTTAAACTTGTAAAAAAGATCAAAACCTAAAGACCAGTTCTAGATACTCTGGGGAAGAAAACTTTTAAAGCATAAACAATCGCATACGTGCATTTCAAAGTACCGAAAAGAAATGGTCTGTGCTGTTTATGATTTTTTTTTCCCAGAAACATTTTTCTCCGGATAAAAGTATTTAAATCTGCCATGAAGAAAAAATAGCAAAAGGTAAACAAAACCAAATTCAGTAAACAAAATATGGTCAGCTTTGTAATAACTGCAAGTCAGCACCCAATCCCTAAAGTCACAAGTGTGGAGACTCTGTATGCCACACCCATTTCACAAGGAGTGGGATGTGCCATCATGTGATTACCACAGTACCACCTCTGCACACGTCTCTGAATTGAGTGACCCACCCTCCAAAAAAGGGAAACACGCATCCACAAAAGTCAAAGTGTTTCTCTGTAAACAACCAAAACTCCAGTATGGAATAGATTTTTTTCTCTCATCATAATGTCTTTATGAACAGGATTGTAGAGGCAGTGTCTTCTGGTGGTAGTCGTCTTGATTTATCATCTGCTTGCTGAACAGGCTTTTGAAAAAAGGTGCCTTTCACTCCATTCCACCGTCCGACTACCCTTCCATGTTTGTGCTGAATAATTAAAAAAAATTCAGCTTCACTGTTTTTTTTTTTTTTTGTTGGTTTTTTTTTGTTTGTTTTTCACCTTTTTTGGAATACATTCAATATTTTTTTTTCATATATATACTTATATATTTAGAAAAAAAGACAACACACTTCACATGGTGGCAATGAAACTAAAAACTACAGGAAAATCATTTAAAAATAATAATAAAAAGTAGCAGCCCCAAGTGCTCGTTTGTAGTCCAAATACTTTTAACTTCTGTGTATATTAGAGATACATATATGCCATAACAGACTCAACAACAAACAAGTAACATTAGATGCACATTTTTGTGCATTTGCACAGTTTGATGGGATCTATTTAAGCCAGTCAGTCACTTGCTCAGGAGTAAGAGGGAGGACAACAAGGCAATGTGAGCCACATCCCCCCTTCCCCCTCCAAAAAATGGACAATCCGTTCAATGGACTATCCGCAGGCTACACTAGAATAACTACAGAGAATGGTGTGCACAACGCACAAAGCTCTTGGTTTATAAGCATGGGAGTGGGTTCCTTACTGAGACACACTCCCAAAAAAATAATGTCTCAATGGCAGCAATGAACTCTAACCACTCGCCCTTATAAGTTCTTAGGCACATGTGTGGACAGAAACACACTCTCTCTTGCACATACACACAACAAGCAAAAACAAACACACATACACATATAACCTCATGACTTGGCCCATAAGCCTACTAGAGGCACTGATATGGGTGGTTGACAGAAGAGAAGTAAAGGAAAATCAATACTTGCATGCACTGCCAAGTACAAGAGAAGCTAAAGCTTTTTTCTGGTTGCATCTACAGCTTTCATATCTGTCTAGGGATGAGGAAATGACAAAAAAAGGATGAGTTGTGCCATTACCCCTGTCCCCCTCAGTCAAAATACATAAACATGGTGCACGCGCACACGCTCGCACACACACACACACACACACACACACACACACACACAAACTACAAAAATTCTAACTTGAAAAATCACAAAATGGCCTCTTGTCATTTATACATCTTGGTAAGCAACACAAAAAAGAAAAGAAAATTGTGCAGACTGGTATGCTTTAAACAAAACACACCCACTCAGTCAAACACCCACAAAAATATTATTCTCCAGAACATGTATCCTAACCTTTTTTTATACACAAGTGCAAATATTCAAGTTTTATGAGCAAAAATCTTATTTTATATAGCTTTTTATAGAAAACTTTTTTTATAAAGAAAAAAAAAAAAAAAAACAACAAAAAAAACAGTGTTTGTCTTCAGAGAAATTTGCCTTTTTCTGATACGGTTTGAACAAAGAGGACGGTCCCCCATTATTTAAATTACCTCCATGTCCAGTTATAGTCACTTCCACACACTATATATATATATATATATATATATATATATATATATATATATATATGGGGGAATATTTCTGAATCCACACCACATACCTATAACATGTAAAATCTTCTTTAAAAAGAAAAAAATAATGAAAAGAAACAAAAACCCTACCAATATACCACCTTCATAAAGTGCATTAGTTTGAATAAGGTGCTTATTGTGTAAGTGCCAGAAGTTTAATCACCCCAAATATCACCCCTTGTCCCCACCACACCACTACAGACCAAGCCCAAAGCTGTAGGAGGTGTAAAAGAATATCACTACTCCCTTAACCCCAACCTTACACTTCAGCTGCAGTCCCCAGCCCAGCCCACCCCACCCTATCCTGGCTCTTCACCCCCCCACCCCCCCAATCCCCAGCAGTGCACATTGGACTTGCGGAGTCTGATTAGTTGGACCCGCGGAAAAAGGCCTCAGGTAGCTATTGCTGTAGACTCAGTAATCCTCCACCATCTCCATTTCACTCAGGCGATCCCCTGCACCATGGAATGAATAGCCTACACACATACACACAAAAATTTAAAACCACAATCCCCCTGAAAACGATCATATTTAACATATACTGGCTTAGCATCTGATCCATAGTTATTGAGAATAAACAACTTGGTTCAAAAATAATGAAAATGTTACATCGTCAGCATTACCAGCTTATTAGATAGACCTATTTTCATATTTCACTGTGTGCCACGAGTTAGGACAGATATCGTTAAAAAAAAGACCAGAAAAAGGGAGCAGCCAAAATATGCAATAGGCTACTGCTAGAAATCATAGTCTTTAAAAAAATGAATACCACTGTTGTAGGCTTACATAATCAACTAGCAACCAAAACAATTTTAAGCTGTGCAAGACAGGCAGGCAGGTGTACCTAAAATGCTAGGATCAGAATGCAGCATCATGGGCTGTTTCTTTTTCAGTTTCCCTGCCTGGTCGTAGCCCATCCCTCCCTTCCCAGAATGCACTGCCTGAAACATAGACTGCAACGCGGCAGAGTTCATTCCTCTCATCGATTCCTGGAGAGACAAGGAAACAGAAGAGGGGTGTATAGTGATCACATGACCAGGAACATTATAACAGGACTCCTTGGCAGTTGATGCATCACCTGTGTTCAGAAATTAGATTTTAAAATACTTTTACATTAACTTTTTTGAATTTTAACATTGCTTAAAAGCTTAAAAGGGGGAACAGGCTACTTGACTGTAATATATTTAAAACATGCCAAAGTTCACCAGAGGAAACTGCATGGGTAATTCAGTGGTTTTTTTTGTTGTTTTTTTTTGTATGGAGCAACAGGTGGTTCATTTAATTGTAGCTGAGGTGTTGAATTTTAGCACTTGAGTAAACTCTGAGATGAAACACCACATATGGGCACTTAAAATAGAAACAGTAATATGATATATGAGCTTGATGTTTTTTCACAACTCACAAACATTTTTACTGTTGTTGGCAATTTTTCGTCCAGAAACATTTTGCCAGAAACCAAAAAAGGACACATTGCACTTTTTTTCCTCAGCATCATCAGAACCTTTTGTGCACCACTCAGCTCTTTTACTGATGGAATATTTTACAAAATGGCAGTGGATGAATCACTGAGTGTCACCCAGCAGTTCCACTAAAAATATAAAGTACAGTGGTGCCTCACCTCACGAAATTAATCTGTTCCAGAGCTTTTTTCGTAACCTGCTTTTTTCATAAGTTGAACAATATTTTACATGTAAAACGCGTGATTCGTTCCAAGGCTCCCAATACTACCCCCTAAACCCTTTGAAAATTATAAAAACACAGCTTTTAAAGACCTCCTTCTGCTTCAATATCGTACCGATGGTAGACGGGTTTGGCCATATTCCTTTGTGATATCACTCGAGTCTGTTTCTTCTTCTCACGTGTGTGTGCGTGTGTGTTGACCATGTCTTCTTAGTGGAGTTATAATCTTACAAATGTTTATGGAAGGTTAAAAGCCTGAGTCAAGATTTAAAGCATAAAACACAGTAACTCTGTCCTTTACACGAAAAGCATCATGGTGGATTCAGCTTCATAATAGGCACTGGGAGGTCGATGCGTCATTCCTCCGAGGCAATGCTGCCCAAGATGGCGTCAGGTCAAGATGACGCCCCTGTCCAAGATGGCGCTTGAGTGAAGGCGACATGAACGACAGCTCAGTTGTTAGCCAATGGGAGGCCAGCAGGGCGGCATGTTTGACCAGCATTGATGGGAGAGCAGCTTGTGCATTGTTTGAATGGCGTGTTTTGTATGTTTGAATGGCATTTGAATTTTTAAGATGGCGCTTTCGTAACGTGAACTTGTTTCGTATCCTGAGACAAAATTTTTCGGAAAATGCTTTTCGTAACCTCTATTTTTCGTTTGGTGAGACTTTCATAAGGTGAGATACCACTGTACAGGATTTTTCCTGATCCACAAAACATCTGTTTTAATACAATCTTACTATGTTTTATCACCGTACTCGGGAGATAATATAAGCAAATATTAAGGAAATCTGCTTATGTGAAGGGGAAAAAAAACGGACACTGTTTCTATTGATTGAGAAACATGTCCTGGTGCAGCTACATAAGACAGGAAAAAAAATAATAAAAAGAATCATGGCGTTTCTACCTTTCGCTCTACACAGTAATGAAGCATGTGCTTTGGAAAATCATTTACAGTGGTACCTTGACTTATGAGTGTCTTTTATAACGAATTTTCCATGATATGAGCTTTGATCCCACCAAAAATCTGCCCTATCCAACGAGAAAAATTATGATTTACGAATTATGCTGGGGAAATGGCTTTTCTTGGCCGATGAGCCTCGTATTCTTCTGGGTGTACTCCTCCACACTCCGAGAACAGCTTGGGCAATGCTACCAAATTATTTTCTGTGACGCCCCTTATAGGAAACCCCCTCCCCCCAATATACCACTATCCCTCCTCTGTACATGTCCAAACCATCTCAATCTAGCCTCGCTGACTTTGTCTCCAAAAAATCTTACATGTGCTGTCCCTCTGATGTACTCTTTCCTGATCCTATCCATCCTCGTTACTCCCAAAGAGAACCTCAAGATTTTCAACTCTGCTACCTCCAGCTCTGCCTCCTGTCTTTTCCTCAGTGCCACTGTTTCTAAACCATACAACATCGCTGGCCTCAACACCGTCTTGTACACTTTTCCTTTCATTCTTGCCGATACTCTCCTATCACACGGGACTCTTTTCTCCAACCATTCCAACCTGCCTACACACGCTTCTTCACCTCTTTTCCACACTCTCCATTGCTCTGAACTGTTGAGCCTGAGTACTTAAAATCCTCCACCTTCTTTATCTCTGCCCCCTGTAACCTCACTGTTCCTGTTGGGTCCTTGTCGTTCACACACGTATTCTATTTTACTGTGGTTAACCTTCATTCCTCTCCTTTCCAGGGCATACTGCCACCTCTCCAGATTTTCCTGCACTTGTTCTCTGCTCTCACTACAGATCACAATGTCTAACCTCATCTGTCAGCCTGTCCATCACCATCGCAAACAAGAAGGGGCTGAGAGCTGACCCTTGATGCAGTCCCACCTCCACCTTGAACTCTTCTGTCTCACCGACAGCACACCTCACCACTGTCCTACATCTCTCATACATGTCCTGCACTACTCCAACATACTTCTCTGCCACTCCAGACTTTCTCATGCAATACCACAGTTCCTCTCTCAGCACCCTGTCATATGCTTTCTCCAGATCCACAAAGGCACAATGTAGCTCCCTCTGACCTTCTCTGTACTTCTTTATTAACATCCTCAAAGCAAGCACTGCATCTGTAGTGCTCTTTCTTGGCATGAAACCAAACTGTTGTTCACAAATGATGACCTCTGCCCTTAGTCTAGCTTCCACTATTCTTTCCCATAACTTCATCGTATGGCTCATCACCTTTATCCCTCTGTAGTTGCCACAACTCTGCACGTCTCCCTTATTCTTAAAAATGGGCACAAGCACACTTCTCCATTTCTCTGGCATCTGCTCACTTTCTAAGACCTTGTTGAATATTCTTGTCACTTTACTGCTACCTCTCTTAGACACTTCCGTACCGCCACCGGTATGTCTTCAGGACCAACTGCCTTTCCATTCTTCATCCTCGTCAATGGCCTCCTCACTTCATCCTTACTAATCTTTGCTACGTCCTGGTCCTCAACAGTCACCTCGTCTACTCTCTTTTCTGTCTCATTTTCCTCATTCATCAGCTCTTCAAAGTACTCTTTCCATCTTCCCAGCACACTTCTGTCATCAGTCAATACATTTCCCTTTCTGTCCTTAATCACCCTAACTTGCTGCATGCCCTTCCCATCTCTATTTCTCTGCTGTGCCAACCTGTATAAATAATTTTCTCCCTCCTTACTGTCCAGCCTAGCATACAAGTCATCATATGCCCTCTGTTTGGTCTTTGACACCGCTACCTTCGCCTTATGCTGTGTCTCCCTGTACTCCTGTTTACTCTCTTCAGTCCTCTCAATGTTCCACTTCTTCTTAGCTAATCTCTTCCTTTGTACACACTCTTGCACTTCCTCATTCCACCACCAAGTCTCCTTATCGACTGTCCTTCCAGAGGACACACCAAGAACTCTCCTATCGGTTTCCCTGATCACATTAGCTGTAGTTGTCCAGTCATCTGGAAGCAGTTCCTGACCAACCAAAGCCTGTTTCAACTCCTCCTTGAAGACAACACGACACTTTTCCTTTTTCAGCTTCCACCACTTTGTCTTCTGCTCTGCCTTTTTCACCTTTTTCACCATCACCATCATCATCCTGCACACCACCATCCTATGCTACTTGGAAACACTCTCATCCACGACTACTTTGCAGCCACTGACTTCTTTCAAATTACATCGCCTGCACAAGATATAGTCTACCTGTGTCCTCCTACCTCCGCTTTTATAAGTCATCCTATGCTCCTGTCTCTTCTGGAAGAAAGTATTCATCACAGCCATTTCCATATTTTTTGCAAAATCTATTAACATCTGTCCTTCTGTGTTCCTGTCCTGGATACCAAACCTGCCCATCACTTCCTCGTCTCCTCTGTTGCCTGCACCAACATGTCTATTGAAGTCTGCACCAATGACCACTCTTTCACCTCTGGGGGTACTCTGCATCACTTTATCTAACTCACTCCAGAATCTCGCCTTCTCTTCTACCTCACATCCTGCCTGTGGGGCATACACACTAACAACATTGAACATCACAAATTCAATTTCTAACTTGAGACTCATCACTCTGTCTGACACTCTTTACGCTTCCCAACCCCTCCGTCAAGATGACAGTTTAATCAACTGAGTTCAGTGTTCAGGCAGTTGATTGGTCAGTCTCTGTACAGAGCACACAGATTGACCAATCAGTGGCCTGAAGACTCAGATGAGTTGATTAAATGAGCAAAGTCAGGTGTGCTGCTGCTTGGTTGAAACAAAAACCTGCAGCCACATGGCCCTTTCTGGCACGAGTTTGACACCCCTGCTGAATTCAGTCGTCTCATGCCTAATGCAATACGTTCCTCTAGTGGGCATTTTTGAAAACTACAGTGCTGTATGTTTTTCAAAGAGAATACATTTAAAGGTGTTTTTATATGTATGCTTTATAATGTTTTTATTTTATTCTCAATTAATATCACAGTAAAAAATATATTTTTTTCTTAATTATTACTACATTGTACTACATTAATACTGTATTAATGAGTAAGACTGTCTATAGAATGTGTTTCAGAAGCATATTTTAGCTCATGTAATAGATACATAGTATTTTACTTTCGGCTGCTAATTCGCACATGTAACGTGATACATGGGTTTTTACTTCCGGGCACAGAACTCGCGGATTATCCCGATTCGCGGGAGGGCCCGGAACCGAACCCCTGCGAATGTTGAGGGCCTACTGTATTTATTCTTACTTTAAGTTTGCATAAATCTGGATTATTCATGAACTAAAAACCTCTGGGCCAAGGCTATTTCCATTATATTTGTCAGTGAATCCCTGCATTAATGACATCAACATTATCAACCTATTTATCTACCAACCAATCAATCAATGAATAAATCAAGGCAAAATATAATCTAATATAATATGATCATATCTCTGTCAAAATATATCCAATTTGAAAAAACTTTGCTGCTTGGATTCAGGGTCGAAAACTTTGATGTCAAACAAATTTTCATCCAGACCTGAACCACATATCACTTTTGGTGGCAATTTAAATGGAATCCTTAGGAGTCACTAGATGCACTAAAATTACTTGGCTGATATAAGATGACATAGCAGGAAAACATGGTCTTTCTGACTCTGTTTCATCTTGTGTCAGAAGTGCAGACTTCAAACTACTACCATTTTTAAATGGCATCGATAGGCCAAGTAAAATCAGAGTTATGATTAAATTAAAATTAGTGAATTATTAACTTCCTAATGGCAGTTTAGACAATGTGATGTCGAAGTAAATGAATGAATGAATGAATGAATAAAAAAGAGGCACTCCGGAGATAAACACTGCCATCAAGTGAACAAGAGGAGTAACACACAATTTTTTATATTTACAATTTATAGTTTAATTCCAAATTAAACATGTTTGCGTTTTTTCACAGTAAAAACCAACCTTTATTCTACTCTGATTGGGGGGGGTTTGCCTTATTTCAGATTTAATGTGTTAACACAGAATGTCATAAAAAAGCAACTGCAAGATCACACAGGTAAGGTTGTACTGAAGAAAATGAAGAAAATGGCACCAAGCATGGCCAGGTAATCAGTTTAAGGTTAAAGGTTAAATTACAATTAGTCAAAAATGACCATTTATAAACTTGACCCTCAACGGTGAACATGGGAAATCCTATTTGTTGGAGATCTGGTAGTACCAGCAGGGCCAGCAGATGGTACTGTGAGCCTACTTTTTATGACCGACTGAAGGTTTGTGCTCTCCGAGTGCGCTTGATTATTTGTTTTTCAAATATACTGTACATTTTTCAGAATAAGCTCTGTAAGATAATTATGAATGGAATATTCATTCAGACATGAACATGGCATTCACAGCACATTTCCAACCAGAACTTCTCTGAACTTTTAAAAATTGCATCTTAACTGGTTGTTGCCATTTTATGACCCTACACATCAAAACAACTAGAAAGTCGGTGCTGTATTAATTTCAGCACAATAATTCCTGATGCGATTACAAAGCAGTTGACTTGTTTTACCTGGAGAGGAAAGTTGTTCATGGTCAGTCCTCCCACCTCCTTTGAGAGCTGGCAAGGAAAAGATTGGCCATGAACACAGATTACAATGCACTCAGTTCATTATTTATAATCACTTGCAAAACTACAGACACCCATGACTGATTTGTAGCTGGTTTGAACTTTAAGGGAACTTTGTCTTGGAAAAACAGTGTTCATCTCCCTAGATATTCTCCTTTTGACATTTTGGACTCAAAAAAAAAAAAAAAAATGAAATACGTAACTGACTGGAGCTATGTCTATCTTTATGTAATCCATTGTGCACCTGCTGTTGTCTCTGATGGTTGGCTTTCTGTTTGGCACGACGCTCCAGAAACTGCTTGGCAAACTCTTTGGCTTCCACAGTGTCACCCAGATAAGAGCGGATAAAGTCAAGCACCTCATACGGTGACTCCACCTCCTTCAGATGTGCCACAATGGCACCAACTGAAAATAAATAAATAAATAAATAAATAAATAAAGCAAACGTAGAACACAGAATTAGCCAAAGTAGGATAAATTAAAAGTAATAACTAGTTAAGAAATCAATTATGGTGTGTTTACCATCCGAGGAGCAGTTGGAATTGTTGGCAGAGGTGTTAAGAGCATGCAGCATCTGCTCACACCATGTGGTAAAGCCATCCTGAGTCTTCATCCCCTGCAACAGGGATGTTAGCAGTAAGCGCTCCTCATCCTCAGTTCTTTTGCGGCGATTCATCATCATGTACTGATCACTAAGGAAACACATTTATGAGGACTGTATTGCACATAATGTATAACAGCATGTTTAACACGAAGTTGTCTCACTAGGAACATGTAATCTGCAGTACCTGAGTGATGGGCTACTGCGGCTGTTCTTCAAACCCATGCCGCTGCGTAGGGCACTCTGGTTCTTTAGGGCCTCATCCCAAACCCCCATGCTACCTCCCGAGGGACTGCTGCCACGAGCTGCCTTTCCATCCATGCCAGTAGAACTCCATAGCCCTTCTGAAGCCCACTGCAATAGAGGAAGGGAAAAAATGAAGGGGGGGGGGGGGTTTTTTACACACACACACAAAATTTTATCATTTCATCAGATGCCATTTAAAAAAAAAATTCCAACTTTTTTAGGGTGCAGAATTACAGCTCTTCGGCTCAAACTCGTTAATACTACTTTACAGGAATTTCAACCATTATTACCAATATTCAGTGAATGTTCCATAGGTACATTTACTCTGTATTTACTCTGTATTTAAAATTGTTTTGTGTTATGTAAACTAAGGGAATGTGATTTTGGTCAAGAAAAAACTGCTCAGATATAATTAAAAATGCCCATTTCCAAAAGATATGATAAAGCTATACACAAAAATAAGCTGCATTCTATTTTTTGGGGTCATTAATATAATCAATGAGCTCCACTGTGATTGGCTGGCTCATAATGCATTTTCTCTGACAGGCACCTCAAAGGCCAGAGTAGCCAGATATTTTCTGGTCCCAGTCAATAATAGTGAATTTAATCTCATTCTCAATAAAAAATGTTTAAAAAGTATCAATCAAATTTTGTCAACTTTCATCTCGCACAGTAAAATCTCAGAATTAAAAAATTAATAGAATTTTTCCAGATTTTAATATCAATCTGCCAACACTAAGCTGATGCTCACACACAAAACTGTAAATAGGGAGTTATGTCCATCTTCAAGTATTAAAAAGCAGTCAAACTCACACATCATGGGTTTCTACTTAAGGTTTCGATGTAATGCTAATAAAAGTTGAGTAAAAAAATCTCTATTTTAATATCAGAGTGAAGTATGCGCCATATCGTAAAAGGTCCAAGAAACTCAAAGTAAGGAAATAAAAGTTGCCTCATTTCACGTTAAGTAAAGCAGAGATGACAACAGCAAAATATATTTTCAGTTGAACTTTAACCAGGGAGGCAGGGTCCATGGCAGAGCCTGTTTGCTATCTACAGTTGGGCAACATATCATCTGATGCATCGACTAATTGGAATATAATTTTATTATAAACATATAGGTATTTGCAATATAATATATACACAGAATTGAGAAATAAGTCAGCCATGGCTCTATGTTTTGTGTTGTATTAATGAAAGATGAAAAAATACACAAATAGTTCCTGTAAACCACTTTATAAATTTATGAAATATTTTCAACTAACTCTCCCAGCCTACTAGTTACTAATTAATGTTGAGATACTACTCAGGTAAAGAACAACGACAGTGTATTAATTTATATGGCAACCATCACCAATGTATTTGAGTATTTTCAAATTGAACACGAAGTACTTCGGTTTGGCTGCAAATTAATTAAAAAAAAAAAAATGAATAAAATGAAAATAAAATTCCCATACCTATTAAACTGTTATTATCAACAATGCGAGTAAGTTTATCACACAATGACTTTACCAATACAGATTACTTTTATGAAGTTACATTTCAATGGGACTTCACATAATCTAAACAAAATAAATATTTAGTAATTACCTCCGAGTGCGCTTGTCTGTCGGCCATAAGTGAAATACATTTACGAGATCCATAATTGATCTGGTCGTTGCAATAAACACACAAGGCCTTGTAGAGATGTCAGATTTCTTTATGAAACTCGCCAAAGGTTCCGATACGTTCTGAGTCTGTTTGCCGATTTTCACAATTTTCTCTCGCCATTCCCACTTACACTTATTCTGAACATCCTTATCTATTTCTGACACGCGGGATTCCTCTTCTTTCATTAAAGTTCGCACCATTTTCGGAATTTTCTCACCAGACATTCTCTTCGTAAAAACACAACACGCTTCTATTTGCATTAGAGACATGTCACTTTACATTAAGCTTAAAACAGCCAATCAACAAGTTACAATATGTGAGGCGCTCCACCAAAAGTAGACGCTTGTCGCAAGTTCACTTGCTTGTTTGTGCTTGAGACAAAGCACAGCTTACCGGACTTCTGATCTTTCACGTGAGCAAGTGCGCCGTTGAATACTTGTTTAGTACTCAACCTTCACTTGCTCACTCGAAAGATCGGAAGTCTGGAGAAGCCGTGCTTTGTCTCACATGCTCCATACGTCAAGCTCCTACTTTCGATGGCCTTATACAACCCTTAAAATTTTCTCCATGAATATAGACGATTCACAGAAATGACCGAAGATACTCCAATCTTATAGCTGTTGTAGAGTCGACCGGTCATAGACAAGCATAGCGCAAAACATGAACAAACAAAACAACAAATAAAGCAAATTAAAACGAAAGGGGCAGGACATCAGCTCAACCAGTCAGGATAAAGGAGGACAGCCATTGGCTGAATTTGAATCACATGCCGGTTGCTCAGCAGTCAGCGAATACTCAAATCGTGGGTGCAAAACTGCGAATAGTCAAGGGCATACTGTATATGTGTGTGAATGAGAAGGACCCAAGAGGAACGGTGAGGTTACAGGGAGCAGAGATAAGGAAGGCGGAGGATTTTAAGTACTTAGGCTCAACAATCCAGAGCAATGGAGAGTGTGGAAAAGAGGTCAAGAAGCATGTACAGGCAGGTTGGAATGGTTGGAGAAAAGTGTCCCGTGTGATGTGTGATAGGAGGGTATCGGCAAGAATGAAAGGGAAAGTGTACAAGACGGTGGTAAGGCCAGCAATGTTGTATGGTGTAGAAACAGTGGCACTGAGGAAAAGACAGGAGGCAGAGCTGGAGGTAGCAGAGATGAAAATGTTGAGGTTCTCTTTGGGAGTAACGAAGATGGATAGGATCAGGAATGAGTACATCAGAGGGACAGCACATATAAGACATTTTGGAGACAAAGTCAGAGAGGAGAAATTGAGATTGTTTGGACATGTACAGAGGAGGGATAGTGAGTATATTGGTAGTAGGATGCTGAGGTTGGAACTACCAGGCAAAAGCCCTAGAGGAAGACCAAAGAAGAGATATATTGATGTGATGAAAGAAGACATGAAGGTCATTGGCATAAGAGAAGATGCAGAGGACAGGGTGAGATGGAAGCAGATGATTTGCTGTGGCGACCCCTGAAGAGAATATCCGAAAGTAAAAGAAAAGAAGAAGACCAAAACAAACAGAAAACGCATGGATTTCCCCCCCAAAAAATCCTTTTAATTTACTCATCGAACCAGTGCAGCTAACTGGGTTATCAAAGGCCGGCCATGTCTCTCACTGTCTATGGTAAGAAGTTCATGTAAAACAGTGGTCGGGAACCTATGGCTCGTCTAGCTCTCAGATAAATCAGGTGGCCTTTATTAATAGAAAAACTGATACATAATTTCACTGTCCTTTAAATAAAAATACAGAAAAAACCCATCAAATAAAACAAAAACATAAATCACGAGCATTTCAATCTATACATCTATTTTCAATGCCACTTGTCGCTGTGACGCGCAGCGGAAAGCCAATCCTTTCTGTACTCCAGTGTGTGGACGGGGCTGATACCTTGAAACTATAATTATATTGGATTACAGTTGGGCCCCAATTTACGAAGACCCCTTTGTACGAAATCCCCGGATTACGAAAAACATTTTCTCGAGTTTCCATCCCCGATATACGAAACAACCCCCTCTTACGAAAAGAAATTCAAAAGCGCCAATCAAAATTTCACACGATGCACGAGTTGTTCTCTCATTGGCTGTCTCTCAACATCACGCCCGCTGGCCTCCCAGATAGAGACAGAAGGAAGCTTCACTGTTTAGTTTTTTGTTTAGGTTTTTAAGTTGTTTTAATTCAGTACATGTTTAATAAATGTGGGTGCATTTGAGCTTATCTGGCATCCTGATCCCTCAAAGAATCAAATTAAAGTTGAGTTTGTCAAGCAGGGAATGCGCTTTGAATTCACGTCTTGTGGGCGTGGCCCGCAGTGCGCGCATGAGGGGGAGAGAGAGAGAGAGACAGAGAAGGAATAACACTTTAGTTTTTAGTTTAGTTTTTTAAGTTGTTTTAATTCAGTAAATGGTCAAGCAGGGAATGCGCTTTGAATTCATGTCTTGTGGGCATGGCCCGCAGCGTGTGTGCACGTGCGCAAGAGAGAGAGAGAGAGAGAGAGAGAGAGAGAGAGAGAAAAGGAATAACGCTTTTGTTTTTAGTTTAGTTTTTTAAGATATTTTAATTCAGTAAATGTTTAAATTTCCCTCTTTTTGATCAGCTCATATTCAAGAAGCCAAACAGACCTGGCAAGCAAAACAAATAGACAGACATGAAAGAACTTCAACTCGTAGACCAGCTGATTGCCAAAACTTGGGACGCTCCCTGTCCCATAAACACTTCAGCGTGTGAGTCCTGTCGTATTGACCATGTCTGGCTCCACATGTGCACGCGAGCAGTCCTCACACCGGAAAAGCATCAAAACCAAGCTGCAGTCACGTGTAATCGGTAAGGTAGGCAAGTCTGTTGGGTTTTTACACCCGAGCCTAGCGGCTCATCAGGCCGGGGCTTATCCCCGTTTTCCATAGCGTGAAGCGACCAGGAGTTCAACTCCTCCTGGATGGGAAGCTAGTCCATTGCAGGTTACCTTCCCAGTATATTTTTACTGGTAACCATTTATACTGCTGGGTGAACAAGAGGCACACTTGTGGTTGAGACCTTGCCCAGGGGTCTTAGCACAGTGAGGGTCTAACTGGGATTTGAACACACAACCTCCCAATCATGAGCGCAGCACCCAAACCACTATTATTAGCCAAAAAACTAAAAAAGGGACTACTCACATAGTGACACTCTCTATAATTACACAATGAATACATTTCAAAAAGGTCTCAGTGGGATTTGAACTCACAACCTCCCGATCATGAGCCCAGCACTCTAACCACTACATCACTGGCCCCACGTGTAATAGATGGAAGCCTAAACACCTGCATGAAGCTGAACCTCAGCATGTATCAACCAGACTACAAAGCCATCAGCAACACCATGCAGCACCAGAAATCGCATTAATAGTGAGTACTTTTTTTTATTAATAAATAACTTCATTATAACAATGTTGTTTAAAATAAATTCAGAGTCTTATTATACTTTAAAAAATGTGAGCCTCTCCACCGAAAGTAGGCTTTTGGGTCCAAAAATGAAAAATGAGATTTTTACACGGCCCAAAGCTGCAAATTGCAGCAAAAAGTTTGTCAATACCTTGAAAACCGATCAAGCTATGCCATTTCTTGTGTCAGCATTCAACTAAAAATTTCAAAAGACGTTTTAGAGAAAAATGAGCACAAAGATTGCACTTCTTCCAAGATCATTAGTCCTTAGCAAACCAAACATTTTTATGCACTTCAGCCATATAAACTTTTAGAAAACATGATGTCTAGGAAGAGTTTTATGAAGAGATGATAAGAGAAATCATCCTCATTTTAATCTGACAGGCACTTTTTAAACCCATTAGTCACCGTGGTAACTCCCAAAATGAACAAAAAAACGACTATTTTTTTCATTTCTGTTTATTCCAATAAGATCAGTGTGTATCTTTTTGATCATTATATAAAGGTTCAAATGCCTTTAAATGATACTGATTGAAAAAAAAAAAACACTGTCGGGTTCAAATAATCACACTGAAATTAAGAAAACTATATACAAGATAACCATATAACAAAACTCTCTGATCTGTTTATACAAGTAATCTTCATCAACTCTGCACTCAGAATTATCATCTTCATCTATATCCTGCTCAGCAGATAAAATCACATCTTCCTCACAAACACCAGTCACCACACTTTTATTAACAGATGCCTCTTCTTCATCAACTTCAAAATCTTCATCAACACAGCTGGCATCATCATCAGTTTGTTTATATGTAAAAGGTATGAAACATTTAAGTATTTTTCAGGTCTTGACCAATTTTCATACAAACCTAAACAACCCATGATCCAGCATGTCCAGTCCAGACAAGATTACGCACAAATCAAATTATCAAAAATATTCCATCATCGAATTTTGCATGCAGAGAAAAATACAAATACTCATTAAGTTTCTAAACTACATAATACTGAACATATGGGATTTTCTTTGACCGAATTGCAATGGAATCATGTCTTTCTTAATATTCCAGTAGACCTGAGGTATCTCACTCACACACACAGACTGTAAGCAGTGGGTCCCTTCATATACTGTATTTTCTTTCTAGTTCATCTGGATGCTGCTAATTTAACCGTTAGCACACTGTGTGTGTGTGTGTGTGTGTGTGTGTGTGACACAGAGCGAGAGAGAGAGAGAGAGATAATCTTCTTCAAAGCCAAATTCCAGCGTGGAATTTAACATCTATACTAATGCTGCTAGACATCACAGATGACATTTCACTCTCCTTTTCCAGAAATTATGTGGATGCACAATCTTATAAATAAACTTACTGTTATTGAAGAGAAAGTCAGAGATAAGTTCGACATGCGGTAAACTAGAGTCAGGAAGTAAACAGGAAGTTAACGTGTGACAGGCACTGAGCATGTGCAATGTGAGCATGTGACCGAGTTCACCAATCAGGGTGCTCGTTTCAGATCTTTCCTTAGAAACCAGCCTGCATTGTTTACGCTAATATCGTCTAACCTTTATTTTATTCACTGAAACGGCATTTTAATATTAAAACCGTATCCAAAATGGAGAGACAACTTCACGACCGTTCTTCTGGCGTATGGATTATAGTGCGTCTTGTACCGAACTCGGTGAATAATTGCAAAGAAAACTGGTAAGTTTGCTATTGTTTTTATTTAGTTTTATGAGGGTACTCGTCAGAAAAGTGGAAATAAAAGACATTTTTAGTGAGTTTTAGTCGATTTCACTTCAGCAAGTGATAGTTGAGTACTTGTTTAAATGGTTTATGCAAAAATCCGAATTTCGATAAAAAAAAATGACCACGTTTACTTTTTTGGCCATTTTCTCGAAAGCAGTCCGTGCGACAAGCGCCTACATTCGGTGGAGCGCATCACAAATATATTTGGCTATCAGAGGATTAGATTTTAAATTGTTTTGTTTTTTTGTTGGTTCTCTTTGTCAAAAGGTTCCTGACCCCTGATGTAAAAGAACCATTTCTGACTGTTGTAAAGAGTAGCTGCATAGCCGTCGGCATGTTTCTGTCCCTTGCTAAAGGGTTGTGTCAGAAAGGGCATCTGACGTAAAACCCTATGCCAAATCAAACATGCAAATCAGATGATTTGCTGTGGCGACCCCTGAGAAAGGGAAAAAGCCGAAAGGAAAAGAAGAAATATTTACTAATGGACCTTTCAATACATACATCTGTATTCAGCATGCATTTGTATTCAACCCCTTCTCCTCTTATACTCCTAAATAAAATCCAGTGTCACCAATAGCCTTCAGAAGTCAGATAATTAATAAACAGAGCTGACCTGCAAAAATCTAATCTCAGTATAAACACAGCTCTTCTGTGAAGGCCTTAGAGACTGATAAAAGAACATTCGTAAAAAAAACATCACGAAAGCCCAAGGAACACACCAGACAGATCAGGGACAAATTTGTGGAAAATTTTCAAGCAGGTTAAATAAAATATCAAAAGTTTTGAACAGCTCACATCCCACTGATAAATCTATTACATGAAAATGAAAGAGTATGGCACAACTGCAAACCCACTAAGCCATGGCTCTCCAAGGAGAGCAGTGATCAGAGTCTGTCCACTGGGTTTCTTTATTAGGAAAAGGGATGCTGGATTCTGTAAGTCTGCAAAAGACCTTAAGACTCGAATGGAGGTTCGCCTTCCAGCAGGCCAACGACCCAAAACATACAAGCAGCGTTTCAATGGAAAGGTACGTATGAAAGCATATTTATATTTTAAAAGCAAAATGCAGTTGAGCTCATTTAACAAATCATTTTTTAACCAAGCCAATGCCATTTTTGTGTTATTTTCAGCTACAGATCAAATGAGATGAGCACTGTGTGTACAAATTGGCTTACTCTCTGCTGTTGGGCTCTTTGCTGCTGTTTGTAGAGCCTATCAGTGTCCTGTTGAATATCCAGCATGTTGATGGACTTGCCCTGCTTCCCCAGTCCAGGCACTGGGCCTGTGCTCCAGCCCGATCCTGTACCAACAGCTCCCTGACGTGGAGTATGCTGCAGTAACTTCATCAACAGCTCCTGATGCAGGGAAAAAACATCAGAAAAAGAATTAATAATAATAAAAAGAAATGCGTCCCAAGCATGCAATCGAAACAAAATTTCTGGAACATACACACAATCTTACACAAGTGAATATATTACAACGATCTCCTGACATGCACAGAATGTTACAGGTACAAGAGGCTCTTTAAAGAGTTTATTCGGAATCATAACACACACATTAAATTTACAGCATATGACGAATGCTTTCATTCAAAGTGACTTGCAATTCACTTTTTACACAACTGAGCAATTGAGGGTGAAGGACTTTTCCCAAGGGCCCAGTAGTGGTGGTATTGGCAAGAAACCATGCCCTTTGGATCAGTAATCCATTGCCTTAACTCCTGACTTACATAATATATAATTCCGGCTGTGTAAATATAGCTGAAATAACCTGCAAGTATTCACGCAGCTTTGACCAAACCCAACTGGCAAACAGAAAATAAAAAAACCCGAATGGCCTTAAGTGCATAAATCTATTAAAATAGCAGAATTCCGCTACACAGGCGAGTAAAAATAGCGGAATTCCGCTAAATAGCGGTGAGCTGGGATCCCTAATATACATAATTCATACACACATTATACAGTGGGCATGTATTATGTAGTACGGGATATTCGGGAAGCATTTGGACTACGATTAAATTGTTTACTGTCAAACTCCCCAACCTGTTTGCGCCGGAAGAGTTCTTCCTCCTCTCTCCTCTTCTGTTCTTCTTGCTGCTGTCTCCTCTTTTCATCCCTTCTTTTTCTCTCTTCCTCTTCTCGCTTAGCCCTGAGTTCAGCCTCTCTTCTCTCCTGGAGCTGATTCATACACAGAGATGCATAGTGCTCTTTGAATTGGAAGTTAATATGTGTGCTAGTAATGTTGTTTAGTCTGCAGAGGGTACTGCACTCACCTTCTGAAGCTGTTCAAGAGTTGGACCCTGAGTTGAAGAATTCATTGTTAAGTCCCATAGACTGGCCTCAACGCCTAAAACGATGAGAGATGAGCAGTAGATGTAAAAAAGCTACTCTGATCATTTATCCGAGCAATCAGCAAAATAGTATTATTACCATCCAGAACAAAAATGTATGTGTTTACCTGACGGCTGTGAGGCTGAGGTATGCATGTCCCACATGGACCCTGTATCTGGCACTGACATTGATCTGTTCATCGAAGGCATCATACCCTGCTCTCCGCACCTACGTACATACCATTTGAGTTGGCATTTTAAATCCGTGTAACTGTACATACATTATAAGCATATGGTCCCCCCTTGTCAAAAAAATCCTTTGTCTAAACATTGAAGACCTTGAGACAAAATATGCTTAGGTGTATTATCCAATATTTTGTAAAATGTAACTTGATATGAGCAGATCTCCAAAAGCCCAGATCTGGCCACATGATTGATTTGGCACAATCTCTATGGATATAAACTCTATCGGTACAAAGCTTCCTCGATAAAATGTCCTGGTTTAGTAGAAAATAGTTGAATATCCCATTGTGTTGTCATATACTGAATCTGAAAGACAGCTTTTCTTTGCACTTCCTTTTTTGTGTGCTTAAAAAAAAAGAAAAGGTCATTCAGGAAGACAACAAAAATGTACTTTTAAGATCGCCAAGATGGAAATCCATTAAAAGCAACAAGAACTTTACTCTATGAAAACAAAGATAAAGCAAACAGACAAAACGTGCATGCTGCTCAACTAACCAGGGACACCAGTATCCTTACACCCACACACACCCATCCACACACACACACACACACACACCCACACCCACACACACGAGATAAGCACGATAGATAACACTCACAAGAAAAGGAATCCAAACAGACATTTCTGTTTCAACACACCTGTTAATGAGTTGAAAAAGCTGATGGTGTTGCAGTTGCTGGTAGAGGGCCAACTCTTGCTGCTTCTTCAGCCTGTCCTGATCCAGGTTACACTGACAATACACACAGACACGGATTAACATTCCTCATCTATAAGAGGAAGTGCATTACACTCAGGGCAGTATGGTTTAGTGGTTAATATAATGGGTTACTAATTTGAAGGTCAGCGGTTCAATCCCCACTGTTGGGGATCATCTTGCTTATTATGAATACATTCCATTTACAGTTATTCCATACACAGAAACTTAGTATAGTCATTTTTACATATATGCGGGTTAAGGGCCTTGCTAAGGGCAGTGGTGGCCTGGTGGTGAAGGGCGCTGGATCGCTGATCCTACGGTTGGGTAGGGGTTTGAGTCCCACTCTCCACAAGGTTGTCACTGTCCCCCCCAGTGGAGTCAAGTGGATTATCAAAGGCCGGCCATGTCTCTAACTATGGTGAGAGGTTCATGTAAAAGAACCATTGCTGACTTTCCTCAAGAGTAGCTGCAAAGCCGTCAGCGTGTTTCTGTCCCTTGCTAAGGGTTGTGTCAGGAAGGGCATCCGACGTAAAAATCTACGCCAAATCAAACATGTGAGTCATTAATATGACGTCTAAGAAGATGGAGACAGATGATTCGCTGTGGCGACCCCTGAGAAAGGGAACAGTCGAAAGGAAAAGAAGAAGGGTTCAAGGCCTTGTTCAAAGACCAGACAATGCCAGCATAGTGGTACTGAGAATTGAGCCCCCTACCCTCGAATCAGTAACCCTTAACCACTGAGCCATCACTGCCCTGTCCTCTGTGCTTAAAGCTAAACACTATGGCGTATGGTTAAGAACGAAATAACTACGTACTTTGGTTTTCATGATTCATTCAAAATTAGTTTATTGGTTTAAAATTACTTGATTGTGAACGCGAATGACATGCTCTACAGAAAACGTCTTTTATATTCTGTTACACAGAAAAAGTGTTATTTCTTCAGCGATCAAAATGTTTAGTTGCATTTAAATAACCGTACAATGTTCTGCCACATCCGTGCTGAATTCCCAGATCTAAATGTGTTCGTTCTTTCTGTTACGGCAGGCCCTGCGTGACGATGCAAGCTAGGATTTTCTTTTTTTTTTTAAAGAGCACCAGCACTAGTCATCCTTACAGTAATTTGTGCGTAATACTTTTAAGCAACACTGAACTTTATTACAACAAATAGAAATAACTCTACTGGGCAATTTTATCCAGTGGATTATTCGTGAGGGGCTGAACCAATGCAGAGCAACCATTTTCTCCCTAAAAGTGATGTGAACTCGTTGAGCTGCTCAACGCAAGTGCTGACATTTTGCCATTTTGGCTTTCCTGTCATTAGTTGGTTCAGGAACCATTTTCCTGGTGAGACCGCTCAGAACTGGCCAATAATGTATTATCTTAAACTGGTGTTTGCTGCATGGGGTCAGTGACCAGTCCATCGTGACCCAACCAATAGGAGAAAACAAATTTGTGTCTCCAACAGGGCTGGAACAGCAAATCAAGAAGGCAATATGTCGCTGCACATGCCAGCTAGTAGTAGTGTGGCAGTACTCACGTGTACTTGACAAAGGGCAATGACTGACATTGCCTAACGGAACCTCTGATGTCATACGCTTTAAAAAGCTAGTAATACAAATTTACCACAGGTACCACTTAAAGCACAGGATTATATTTGTACTCATTTCAAGATAAACAGTAACTTGTATGACAGAAGGTTCATAAAATTTAAGGCTACTTACTAAAAGGTAAAATTTGTTGAATGACTATCTATTGCACACGCACACACACTTACTCTCTGTCCGTGTATGTGTGTGTATGGTATAGGGTGTTGGATCACTGATCCAAAGGTTGGGGGTTCAAGTCCCACTCTCCACAAGGTTGTCACTGTCCCCTCCAGTGCAGCTAACTGGGTTATCAAAGGCGGGCCATGTCTCTCACTGTCTATGGTGAGAGGCATGTAAAAGAACCATTGCTGACTTTCGTAAAGAGTAGCTGCAAAGTCTTCAGTGTGTTTCTGTCCCTTGCTAAAAGGGTTGTGACAGGAAGGGCATACAACGTAAAAACCTCGCGAATCAGATGATTCGCTGTGGCGACTCCCGAGAAAGGGAAAAAGCCGAAAGGAAGACAGACATATATATATACACACACACATACACACACACACACACACACCTCCAACTTATGAAATTAATCTGTTCCAGAGCCCTTTTCCACACCCACAAGAAGACGTGAATTCAAAGTGCATTCCCTGCTTGACAAACTCAACTTTAATTTGATTCCTTGAGGGATCGAAATTTCAGATGAGCTCAAATGTGCCCACATTTATTAAACATTTACTGAATTAAACAACTTAAAAAACTAAAAACTAAAGCGTTATTCCTTCTCTTTCTCTCTCTCTCTGTCTCTCTGTCGCGTGCGCACGCTGCGGGCCCCCCCACAAGATGTGAATCCAAAGCGCATTCCCTGCTTGACCACTTACTGAATTGAAACAACTAAAAAAATAAACCAAGAATTAAAGCGTTATTCCTTCTCTCTCTCTCTCTCTGTCAATTATTATTCCAGTACAGTGTGCAAGTTAATTCTGAGAATGTTTGTGCGTGAGATTTTATGTTCTGTAGCATGTTTAACAAACGATACTAAAAGGATATACTTTATTACGCTTCATGTCCTTTTACATTGAACTTGGAGTGACATCTCCAAGATGGCGCTGCGTAGAACTCAAATTGTTTGTTTGTTCGTTTTAATTTGTTTGTTCATGTTTTGCACTATGCTCGTCTATGATCGGTCGACCCTACTACAACTACGAGCAGCTTCAGCTTTGGGCAACTAAGCACGCAACAACTTCTATCGTGAGCCGCTATGCCATGGGAGCTCCATGCTAATCGCCCAGGCGAAGTTCTCAGAGGCTTGGTTAGCACTTCCGGCCATACTGCTTGAAAATGTTCACTCCCTGCGAAACAAGATGGACGAGCTTCATGCTCAGATTGCAGCGCAGAGGGATCTACAGGACTGTGTTTCTGTGAAACATGGCTCGAGGAGAGTACACCCGATAAGGCGATTCTACCAGCCGGCTACACGGCCTTCATCCCCTGCAATCCCAAGCGCCGGAGTCGTCATTCGGTCCCTTCCCGCCTGGGCTTATTGCTAGCTGGGATGTGGCTCGCATTGAGCTGCCTACCATAGCATGTTAGCTCTACTAATAGCATGTTAGCTCTGCTTAGTTATACACGCCCGAAGATACTCCGATCTTATAGCTGTAGAAGAGTCGACCGGTCGTAGACGAGCATAGTGCAAAACATGAACAAACAAAATAACAAATTAAAACGAACAAAGAAACAATTTGACCGAGAACTCCGCGACGTCGCCCTCTGGGCAGCACCACCTTGGAGACGTCACTCCAACTTCAATGTAAAAGGACATGATGAGTACTGTAATAAAGTTGATCCTTTTGGTATCGTTAGTGGGGCCGGTGGTGTAGTGGTTAGGGTGATGCGCTCATGATCGGGAGGTTGTGAGTTCAAATCCCACCGAGACCCTCACTGTGCTAAGACCCCTGGGCAAGGTCTCAACCACAAATGTGCCTCTGTTCACCCAGCAGTATAAATGGGTACCAGTAAAAATATACTGGGACGGTAACCTGCGATGGACTAGCGTCCCATCCAGGTTGAACTCCTGGTTGCTTCACGCTACAGAAACCGGGGATAAGCACCAGCCTGATGAGCAACTATGGCTCGGGTATAAAAACCCAACAGACTTTACCTTTTACCTACCTTTTGGTATTGTTTGTTAAACATGCTACAGAACATAAAATCTCATGCATAAACATGAACTTAGGTACTGTACTGGAATAATAATTGAAAAAGATTTTAATACAACAGTTCAGAGAAAACCGTCATTTCTCAGGAGAAAGTCTTATTTCTTCAGAAGAGACATCGAGCGTTTTCTATCGCTTAGCCAGAGAAGACGCATCGCGTTTGATTGGTATAGAGCTTAACTGGTAATTAAAACACACACAGAAAAAAGAGGCTCATTGGCAACTTGTGTGCGAATGAGGAAAAAGGGTTGGGCCATCAGCTCAACCAATCAGGAGAAAGGAGGACAGCCATTGGCTGAATTTAAATCACATGCCGGTTCCTCAGCAGTCAGCGAATACTCAAACTGTGGGTGCAAAACCCACAGGGGCAAGTCAAGGGCATACAGTATAGGGTATAAGCTAAAGCAGAATAATCTTAAGTGTCACCACTTTTCCTGCAAAAAAGAAAAGAATTTAAGACCGAGGAATGAGCTTTCTAGTTTCTTATTACTGGGATACTTTCACAGAAGAGTGTCACAAGGCTGCAGAGGGATCTGCTGCAAGAACCTTATAAAGTGTGATAGAATTTTTAAGATGTTCCTCAAACCATAAGTGATTGACTCTTGTGGAGTTACAGAAACAAAATACTTTCGATGTCAACAACACACCACAACTCCAGTCTATCCCATTGAGTTATGAAAGTCATGGATAGAGCATAAATTAATGCATGCAATCTTTCCCTTAAGTCAAGTTGAACTGTGATTTTTATTTTTGTATTTGAGCAGGTTAGCTTACCAGCAGTGGCGGTGGGGAGGGGCCAGGTGCAAAGGGCACCCGCCCCCACATTTTAATAACATCTCCCAGAGGCTGGAAGCCCTCGTCACAGCCGCGCTTCACCAGCAAAGACATGCTGAAGTATCCTGCCTGGAACCACTCACACATCTCTACTGTGCTAAAGGGGCCTAGAGCCAGACATGACAAGAGCAAAAAACACATTTTAAACTGCTGCTGCTCCGCTCCTCATACATAAAGGTCATTTAAAAGAGCTTTTAGAGACATTTCTAAAAGGGGGTCACGTGACAAGTTGTTGAAAAATAAGTGGTCTGTTTACTTCAAGTAAGGAAGACTTCAGTTATACTTTGTCATTACTGCATCATTCCATGACATTTCTGAATACAGGTTCTATAGGTGTGTAGTTTAGCAGCCAATAACTTCCCCAAGACTTTCATGAGTTTTTGCACAAATGTGTTTCCTGTTCTTAACTTGGTTCAGGGAACTGTGCCGTTTGAAATGGGGTGAGGTGGGGATTCAGTTATGATTTGTTATGTATTGTAATTCCTTTTATTCATAGTATTGAAAGTTATTTTTATTTCAATGCAAAAAAATTATGTTCTAAGGAGTTATAATTAAATACTCATGTTGAATTTAGCTGTGCAGCTTTGAAACAGCTTTCCAGGTTTAATAGTTTAGAGCAGGGATCACCAACGTGGTGCCCGTGGGCACCAGGTAGCCCGCAAGGACAATATAAGTTGCCCGCGGACCTGTTCACTGCTATTTTTAGGACAGGCCCATTTTTAGGACAGCGCCACTCTCCATTGAGCTGCATATAATTTTTTTGAATATATTTTTAAATCAAGTCAATATCTTCACATAGATGAATATCATTAATTATTAATAATAACATCTAATTAAATCTAATTAAATGTAAATTGAGCAAATTTGTAATTTCAGAGGTGTGTATCGACCTAGTAGCCCTTCGCATTAATTGGTACCCATGAAGTAGCTCTCAGTTTCAAAAAGGTTGGTGACCCCTGGTTTAGAGGTATAACTTTTTTTTTTTTTTTTTTACACAGATCAAAGTTGAGAAATTGTAACAAAAAAAGAGCACATTTTTATGCCAAATTGAGATATTTAAAAAAAATTGCAAAACTGTTACAAAATTGCAATACAAATTGATTTATCACCTGGGTATCATGATATCATACCACAGGGTCCCTGGTGATTCATTTTCTTTTCAGGCACAGTATATTAGATCTGAGGTTGAAAATGATTGGGTTAAAAAGAGCTAATCTTATAATACTTAATTGGTAAATCCATTTCTCCTTGTTTGGTGAGTAACTGTAGGTGTACCGACCCTGAATCTCTCCCTGTGGGTCTTTGTAGAACCACTTCATGGCAGAATCATGGGAGAGAGGCAGGGCAGCTGCAGTGTTTCTGCTCTCCTGCAATGTCTGTGTGAAACACTCTTCTTCCAGAGACGTGTCCTGAAGAGCTGCAACCATTTTCTCTGCCTCCTGTGTGAACAAAGTAAAGAGAGATTTTTTAAATTGTTGGTACCTTTTTAATTCGCCCATCTCTCAATCTATCTGCATATGCATGACCATGTGCAGTTGTGTTTGAATGAAAGTGATGAGAACGGGAAGGTTAACAGAAAACAGTGGACCATCGGAATCCGAACGCTCTGGAGACCGAACAAATAGGAATCCGAACAAAAAGGTCGTGACTTTTATCGTCCGAGAAACCAAATAAAAACCGGAAGTCAAACTCGAGAAACGTGCGAGAAAAAACAAGACCGAGAGGAAGCCGGAAGTCCGCAAGTTGTTGATACAGTACTAAAGCTAAAGCTAGCACTAAAGCTACCTAAATCACTAACACCATATACCACCTCCAGCAACAAATACGATTTAGAGTACCGAATAGAAAACCCACAGATCGGCTTATAGGCATAACTGCCTAAACGAAGCTGAAGAGGATGTATGCATGTATGCAAGTTAAACTAAAGCTAAGCTAAAGCGCTAGCAGCGCTGTGAACACCTTGAACAATGAGGTCATGAGCCACTTCCGTAAGGTTTTGAAAAGAATGCAGAAACAAGCGACGTTAGAAATGTTCTTGAAGGAAAGAAAATCATCCATGCAAAGCGGTAGTAAGAGGAAAAAACACCTTTGGCTGTTATTGGAAGGGAAATCTCCGCTTTTCTATCTCTCCAACATTTATGTATGCCAACTGCTCACCACCACAAAGGTTAATATTCTTATCTTTATTGTTCTTATGCTTGAACTTTTCTGTGGTTTTCATTTTGGTGTGTTATGATCTCTCAGAAAAGAGTTGCGTATTGAAATGCGTATTGGAGAGGGGCATGGCTCTAACACACTCCTCTATGAAAACGGGTTGTGCTTTATTGTTCACAGGTTTCTTGTGCTCTAGTTATTGTTTCGAATGCACTAGTGCCTTCCCTGTGAACTATAAAGCACAGCCGTTTTCATAGGTGAAACGGGGCAATCGTAGTCACTGAGAGATTCTGAGAAACACGGAAATCAAACTAAAGCTTGAACTGCTTGAGCACAGAACTGAGAGATCAAGAGGGACAGTCTTCTAGCACCGAGAAGAGCGCTGCTAGTCTGTATAGCCTGTGATTAAATGGAAATGAATAAATGTGTGTTTAGCACTCCATCCTGTGTGTTCGAGCCACGCCCCTCTCCAACTCACATTTCAACACACAACTCTTTTCTGAGAGACCATAACACTAAAATAAAAACCACATAAAAGTTATAATGTTTCTCACAACACAAACCATAACATAATGTACTGTCTTCAATATTTTTTTCACTTAATTTGCGGACCTATGGTATGAGTTACAGTACCGTTGACTTCTGTTCAAAAGATGACGGAACGGATTAAGATGATTTACATTATTTGTAATGGGAAAAGTGGATTGGGAATCCGAACAAATCGGAATCCGAGCAGTCGTCTGGAACGGATCAAGTTCAAGTACCGAGACTCCACTGTACTGCTTACACACGTAACACTTATGATAGTTTATGTCAAGTGTCAATTTTGTGCTTTGTACTTTGCAGAACAAGGCATTAGGAAATTTTCAATACCTGCTGCAGGTGCTTCATACCCTCGTCATCCTCAGGATCACCCCCCAATGGTGGGAGGTCAGTAGCAGCAGAGGAAGAGGAAGGAGGGGATGAAGGCAGACTGGAGGAGGCACTAGGGCTCAGCTCCAACACAGGCTCTGATAACACTGGAGCATAGACAATAGACACATGATTTGATAATTGTTTTTTCTTTAGATGACTTTTAAATCAGCAAGATATATTCTTTGTAATTCAAATAAATCAACTGACTGCACAGAAAACTACACAAAATTATTCGGTTAATATTTGAAATACATTCTAAAACACTGCATTGGCACAAGACCAATAAAGAACAAAAATACAGTGGTACCTCACCTTACAAAAGTCCCAACAAACGAAAAATCCAGATTACGAAACGCATTTTCCTAAAATTTTTGTCTCTGAATACGAAACAAGTTCACGTTACAAATGCATCATCTCTAAAATTTAAACAATGCACGAGTTGCTCTCCCATTGACGATTTCCCAACATCCTGCCCCGCTGGCCTCCCATTGGCTATCTCCAACATCCTACCCCTAGCCTCCCATTGGCTAGGAGGGATGACGCAGCTCCCTCCCATTGGCTATTATGGAGCTGCATCTCCATAATACCCATGATGCTTTTCGTGTAAAGGACAGAGTTACTGAGTGTTTTTTGTGAGTTTTTCGAGTGCGCTCATTGCAACTTTATTTTTTTGCTCAGGCTTTTAACCTTGCATAAAAATTTGTAAGATTACAACTCTGCTCAGAAGACATGGTCAACACACGCACGCTCATGGGTGATTTCTGGTGTGAGTGAAAATAAGTGGGCTCGTGGCATGCAGTTGGAGTGGTATCGCAAAGGAATATGGCCAAACCCGTCTACTATCGGTAAGATATTGAAGCAGGAGGCCTTAAAAGGTATACTTTAAAAATTATAAAGTATACCTTTTAAGGTATACTAATATATATATATATATATATATATATATATATATATATATATATATATATATATATATATATATATATATATATATATATATACATACATACATACAGGATTTTCTGAGTAGATCCTTCCGTAGGAGAGTGCTCAATACTTTTTGGTAGAGCAAATAAACAAAAATAAAAGGACAGGACAAAGACTTTCTATTGAAACTCCATTTATCACTACAGATCTGTTTCGAGGGGTGGTGAAACCATCCTCTCTCTTCAGGTGATTATAGAAGAATTCTATATATTCTATTATATTCTATAATAATTCTATAATTCTATAATATTCTATAATTATATAAGAAGATTCTTCTATAATCACCTGAAGTTATTTTTGTGTGTATATATATATATATAAAAATCATCAACTTCCTCCGCTTAATCCGGGGTTGGGTTGCGGGGGGCAGCAACCTAAGCAATGAGGTCCAAACATCCCTCTCAAAGAAACTTCCTCCTGCTCTTTCTGGGGGGGCACACCAAGGCGTTCCTAGACCAGCCAGGAGACAATCCCTTCAGTGTGTTCTACGTCGACCCTGGGGACTTGTCCCGGTCAGACATGCCTGAAGAGCACATCAGGGAGGCTTCGGGAGACATTCTAATGAGATGTCCGGGCCACTTCAACTGGCTCCTCTCAATACAGAGAAGCAGCGGTTCTACGCCGAGCAACTCCCGAATGGCTGAGCTTCTCAGCCTATCTCTAAGGAAGAGCCCTGCCAAACAGCGAATGAAGTTCATTTCAGACACGTGAACCCACAATCTTGTTCTTGCTGTCACTACCCAAAGCTCGTGACCACAGGTGAGGGTTGGAGAATAGATCAACTGGTAAATTGAGAGCTTTGCGGCTCAGCTCCCTCTTCACAATGACAAACTGGCTGTGGTGATAGAGACCGAATGACCTGTAGCAACTGGTCCGGTACGCCGTACCGCCCCACAAGATAACCCGAGGGACACTGTCGAAAGCCTTCTCTAAATCCACAAGATACATATGGACAGATTGGACAAACTCAGCGTGCCCCTTCAAGGATACTGTAGGGCATACAGTGTTTTCGAGAGTGCCGCGGCCAGGACAAAAATCACATTGTTCCTCCTGAATCCGAGTTGAACTACTGGCTGAATCCTCCTCTCCAGTACCCCTGCATAGACTTTCCGGGTGGGCTGATAAGTGTTAGAATTGGAACACCTCCTCCAGTCCCCGATATATAGTTTGTTATTATAATATTAGGTAAAGTCCTTTGGGCTTTTTACACCCGAGCCATAGTGACTCATCAGGCCGGTGCTTATCCTCAGTTTCCATAGCGTGAAGCGACTAGAACAGAGGTCGGCAACCTTTGCCATTCAAATAACCATTTGGACCCATTTTTCACAGTAAAAAAACACTGGGAGTCACAAATCCTTTTTTGACATTTAAAATCAAATAACACTGCATATACATACGCTCCCCGACTTACGTTTTAGTTAGATTCCGAACGGCCGAACGTAAGGTGAAAAAAAAGTAAGTTGTTACTGTATGTTCCAGTGACGTATGACGTTCATACTCTACTATACATCCATAAATACTATTACCATATCTCATAAAACACCGCTAAATCAATTTTTATAAACATAATGTAAAACAATATCAAATATATCAAATAATATTAAAATTAATTTCAAATAAATTAAATTCAAGCAAAATAATTTCAAATAGATGAATTTTAATCAAATATCAAATACTGTATCAAATCTAACCTTTAACATGCTCTGTGATGCGATCTTTCTGCTCGTAAATGGTTCCGATGGTCGACGAAGCCATTTGGAAGAAACGCGCAACATTCACATGTTTTTCACCAACATTAATTTTCTTGATAATAGCCATCTTCATTTCTAACGAGATGGCTTGCTACTTTTTCTGATTACCACTATCACCAGTAGGCTTACGCTTCTGACCAACCATATTTGCTTAGAGTTACAAAAGTACGCAAAACAGTGTAAACACAAAGATCACAGAGACGAAGTCTTCACACAAGGGTAACACGCGGTGAACTGGGAAGAAGCAGGGCACGTTCAGTCTGTTGTTTGTAAACAATGGACTCGGCGTCATGTGTAAGTAGCGTATTACGTCAGTGTACTACGTAGGTACGTCTCATACTACAGAGATTACGCGAAACTCAAAAATTTGACATTTTTTTTAAAACGTAAAATACGTAAAACGAATGGACGTAAAGCGGGGAGTGTCTGTACTGTTTTTTCCCGTTTCTTTCATGTTAATATGAAAACAATGTGTTGCATCGATTTAAACGACTGCAGAGACAATTAAATTACACTTCTGCTTGCAACAAAAACATTTAGATTCAAAAAAAGAAGAAGAAAAATTTACTTTAAATGAAAATTCCCAATGTCTATTTGAGGCCTGAGGCAGTTTTGGCCTGGTGGTAAACGTGCTGGATCACTGATTGGGGGGGTTCAAGCCCCACTCTCCACGGATTGTCACTGTCCCCCCGGTGCAGCTAACTTGGTTACCCCCATTTCACTGGGGCACGGCAGACTTGTATCTTCTATTTTTATAAATAAAAAGAATATCTATCTCACAAAGCGAGGGACGGGGTGCAGCCAGATGTGTTAACGGGTTGGGTAGTCTACCGCATCATCACTCCCTTCGTGGGATCTTCTTTTTCTTTATTCGTATATCAATGTTGTTTTGTCATAGTTTTAATTTACAAAAATGACAACACAGAAAAGTATACAAAGACTTATTTTAAGAAGGAGCCTGCTCAACATTCTTTTAAATAATATGAATGCTTAATACTGCACTGACCGACCCATTCTCAGAGTGAGACTGAACCACAGCCAGTCTTTTATTCTGTCACTGAGAGGAGAGTTATCTCATTCGGAGATTGCTGTGCAGCCAAATCTCATCCTTACTTCAGCTGTGATTTCAGTTCCTGGATTACAAACCCTGGTGCCAAAAAAATCTCTCTATCTTGCTAAGCTGCTGTTGGCAAGAACAACTGCTTGCCATGAGCACAGGGGTTTGGAATACTGTGGCTCCATCCACCAACACAGCAGATCCAAAACACTGAGACTCTCAATGTAGCTGATTAATGTAACGAGAGCCATGTCCACAAGAACACACACACACACACACACACACACACACACACACACACACAAAATCACCCCGCCCGCATCCGTCACTTAATTTTCATCTATGTAATTTTCAACTCTAAAAGCAGCATTTTTCTTCATGGTTACCCACTGGGTACCTGTGGGTACTCGACCGTTGCAGTCCTGCCTTAGGCAGATTCTCCTGTCATTCAGGTGAAAACTAGTTTAATTCACTCCTGGTGGCCTAAAGTGCTTCCGTTGTGAGTAAATAAACAGCATTTTCGTTTTGCAGTTGTTTTTCGTGATGCAGTGGTTTTTGTAGATGAAGCACGTTTGCACCTGTCTGCCACCATAAAGTACGACATTCGTTATTTTTAAAAGCCGCGGAGCAAAATCACAGAGGTGAAAGAGCCGCAGGTTGCCGACCCCTGGACTAGGAGTTCAACTCCTGGATGGGACACTAGTCCATCGCAGGTTACCTTCCCAGTATATTTTTACTCGTACCTATTTAGGCTGCTGGGTGAACAGAGGCACACTTGTGGTTAAGACCTTGCCCAGGGGTCTGAGCACAGTGAGGGTCTAACTGGGATTTGAACACACAACCTCCCAATCATGAGCGCAGCACCCAAACCACTATTATTAGCCAAAAAAACTAAAAAAGGGACTACTCACATAGTGACACTCTATAATTACACAAAGAATACATTTCAAAATTCTGATCAGTACCTGCTTGTCAAACCACTGATTCCGAATAGTATTTAAAACAAGCAGAAGTTATTATGTTCCAAAGCAATATTACAATTTAAAGGAAAGATCAAAAAGGGACTATTTTCCCTTTAAAAAAATAATACAAGTGTGGAACTCTGCATTGCTTACCTTCACTTGGCATTTTGCTGGGCATGGCAGGTGTGGGCTGAGGATCCTCCAGACAAGTGAAAGCAGCAGCTGGCTTGGGCTTGGGCTCGGCCTGAGGAGCAATGAGGGACATGGTGGAAGGAGAGGATGGAGGGAGAGACTTTGCCTCCACCTCACACACAGCTGCAGAGTCGGTCTCATCTACTCGGGTAGAGAAGTATGATCAGTGTAATACAATAATTGTCATCATAATTTTTATAGATAAAAATAAAACAATACATATAGCTTTGGTAATGAAACCAGAAATTGAACTCCCAGTCTAAAATTTCAGGTTAAATGAAACAAGATCTAAATCATGCAATTATATAGTCAAAACCATTTTTCAAACTGATACACAGGTTTTATGACCGAACTCTGCGTGCATTAAAATTAGCAGGTTCTCGTCTGTTCAAAAATTATTTCATGAATTTCAAGGTGTCCAACTGCTACACAAAGATTTCTGGAAAGTACATCACAGAGACATATGAATGTGGAACAGATTCTTTTCAGTGTTCTAGAAGAATTCTGTAGCATGTGCAAAAGCCGAAATCACATGTCCACTATGATAGATTTAGGGCAGCGGTTTTCAAACTTTTTTTGCCACCGCCCCCTGCACCGCCAGACAGAAATGCCTTGCCCCCCCCACCAAAACCGCCAGAACGACTGTAATGTTAAATGTCACAAGAATTGGTTGATTCTTCGATCACAAACAGTTTAAAGAGTATAAAAAAACATTTTAACAAACAAAAATGGTCAACATTTATTCTTCAATCACAAACACCTTGAACTGAACATTAAATAAATTATAAAACTTAATGAGAAATCATTAACAACTACCCCGCTCAATGAGATGGGTGGGCTTGGCGCATTGCAATCAAACTGTCCACATCAAGATGAAGGTTTGTCAGGAGCAGTCTCAGATCACCACGCTCTGTTATGATGAGTTTGTTTCTTTGTTTGGTGAGGAGCCTTGACACAGCGTTGAATCCCCTCTCAACCAGGTAGGAAGTCGAAAAAGCAATGAAAAACAAACTTGATGTCTTTCCACAGGTTTGGGTAGCGTTTTGGGATCGCTGTTTGCATCCAAAAGGCTTGGTAAGAGGTTTTGAACTTGGGTTTCAGATCCACGTCATTTTTCAAACTTACAAGTTCATTCTTCTAGATGGGTTGGCACCTCTGTGCTGGGGGCAGTAAACGGATCGATCACACCAACGTCACATTTTACTGTAATTGCTCCAACGCCCCTTCACAATTTCAACGCCCCCATCCGACTGTTTACTCGCCAGCGCCTCTTCGAAAGTTCATATCGGTACCGCCCACTTTGAAAACCACTGATTGAGAGGGTGCAGTCACCGAACTCACAAAAGCAGAACATCATCAGAATCGAAAAAGTTGTAAATTTGTGATACTCTATTAAACACAACTTATCATCTTCTTTTCCTTCCGGCTATTCCCTTCAGGGGTCGCCACAGCGAATCATCTGCCTCCATCTCACCCTATCCTCTGCATCTTCTTCTCTTACACCAACTGCCTTCATGTCAGCACACCTCACCACTGTCTTACATCTCTCATACATGTCCTGCACCACTCTAACATACTTCTCTGCCACTCCAGACTTCCTCATGCAGTACCACAGATCCTCTCTCGGTACCCTGTCATATGCTTTCTCCAGATCCACAAAGGCACAATGCATCTCCCTCTGACCTTCTCTGTTCTTCTCTATTAACATCCTCAAAGCAAACACTGCGTCTGTGGTGCTCTTTCTTGGCATGAAACTAAACTGTTGTTTACAAATGCTGACCTCTGCCCCTAGTCTAGCTTCTACTATTCTTTCCCATAATTTCATTGTATGGCTCATCAACTTTAACCCACTGTAGTTGCCACAACACTGAACGTCACCCTTGTTCTTAAAAATGGGCACCAGCACACTTCTCCATTCCTCCAGCATCCTCTCACTCTCTAAGACCTTGTTGAATATTCTTGTCAGAAAATTTACTGCTAGCTCTCCTAGACACTTCCATACCTCCACCGGTATGTCATCAGGACCAACTGCTTTTCCATTCTTCATCCTCTTCAATGCCCTCACTTCACCCTTACTAATCTTTGCTAATTCCTGGTCCTCAACGGTCACCTCTTCTACTATTTTTTCTCTCTCATTTTCCTCATTCATCAGCTTTTCAAAGTACTCTTTCCATCTTCCCAGCACACTTGTGTCATCAGTCAATACATTTCCCTCTCTGTCCTTAATCACCCTAACTTGCTCCACATCCTTCCCATCTCTATTTCTCTGCTGTGCCAACCTGTATAAATCATTTTCTCCATCTTTACTGTCCCACCAAGCATACCAGTCATGATTAAACACAACTTATATTAACAGTATTTATATTTCAATATTTCCCACAAAAATTTATGGTCTTTATGCAACTCATGTTTACAATGAGAGACTATTTTCATGTTTAGGAAACAAAACAGGTTTTTGAAAATCTGTGGGGAATCCCCAAGTCATGCTCGCTTCAATGTCTCAAGCGGACACAAAAATGAAACACACACACACACACACACACACACGTTGTATGAACTTTATTTTATTATTTACCTTTCTCGGCTTTGTCTCCAGCACCACCGTCTTTCTTCTCTCCATCTGTAGCACATTCATCCTCATCTTCTATACCCTGGAACTCAAACTCCTCTTCTATAATAGGGTCCTTGGAGCTCTTCTAAATGTATGCATGTAATATTTGTGAGTACCACAGGAAGACAGAAAATTCAGATAGAAAATAAAAGCTATTACTGAACAATGGTTTTCTATTGTTTTTTATTTCATATTCTACAAACTACATATTCCTTTCCCCATCAGCCAGTACATGAGCAGAATTCACTACAAAAATGTACAACTTTACTAATTAAATTACACACAGAATGTTACAGACTCAAACATACCTTGATGGGCATGAATGCTCCAGAAGAGTCAAAGGTACCCATCTCTCCATCTTCCTCATCAGTGCACCACTCTGGCAGTCCATCTCTTTCTTCCTCTGCTCCTTCACTTCCTGCTCTCCTCCTTCCTCCCTCGCTTCCGCCATCCCGGAAGTCAAATTCAAACTTTCTACGACGAACCTCACCATGTTCCCGCCAGCCTGCTGAACGGGGACCACCATCTTCCCAAGATGGAAATAAACAAATAAAGGTGCGAATTGATTCATGATAGCATCAGACCGCTGATCCTGCATTCATGAATTTCGAAACACACTCAATTTAACTTTGTATGAACGTATGCACAAGTACCATCTCGGCGTGAGCCAGCCAGTCTCCAGCTACCTCCAGAGTCTCCACCCTCCTCCTGCTCATTCTCCTCTCGCAGAGTACGCCAGTTATCACTGTCTGAACGCATGAACTCTTTCCTCCCCCCAGAGCCCACATCCTCAAAACCGACACGAAGCCCCTCTCTACGCAGAGGCTTCTCAAAGCGCCTCTCACTCCTACACATAACACACACATACACACACACGACGTTACAAAAGAATCCTTGACACTTTAAATGTGATATACCAGTTCTAAAATTAGAGATTTTTCAGACAGACTAAATCACTATTCAGTTAAGATTGGTTTTACTACAGGAATAAAGTCTTGGCACATTTCATGCACAAGACCTCAAATGCATCTCTGATGTACTGATGAGGCTTAATACTAATGTAGTCTAATTTAATCAAAGAAAAACGTTTATGAATAAACACTCAGTTTTACAAAATACAGAATTTGTTATCTTTTACACTACTTCAAAATACAAAAAAGCTTATCTGTTCTAATTTAATATTGCTTTACATAATTCATATTATTTTAGCAAAAGGAAACGTTACCACATCTAAACCGTTCCATGGTGGCTGTATTTAAACAGAGTATAAAGTGATTGTCATACCGGTCATCCCAGCTCTGGCTACGGTGAATCTCTCTCGCACTCCTGCTGAAGCCCACCTCTCCATCTTCAGTACTTCTTTGGTAGAACCCGCTCTCTCCACGGCCCCTGCCTACACACACAGCAACTTCTTTTATCCAAACGCATAGCTAAATCACATTCTCGCAAAAGGCATTTCTATTTCACGTGATGTCTGAATCTTGTAGTGTTATTCACAGGATTAAAATGGCACTGTCGCATTCAGTTTAAGTCAGTCATGTAACAAATAAGCATGATCCGATTCGATGGGCTTATCTTTCTACTTGTGTTCCGCCCTATACTGAATTCTCTCATATGTAACTCACAAATAGGATACATCTGATAATTTTATTATGAATAATAATAATAATACAGTCGGCATTAATTTTGTAAATTAATCTGTTCCAGAGCCATTTTCGTATAGTGGGGATTTCGTACGTAGGGGTTGCATCTTACATGTTAAACGCCTAATTCGTTCCAAGGCTCCAGTCCTTGGACTGTATAAACCCCATAAACCCTTTAAAAATGATAAAAGTACACCAATTTTGTATGAAATGTGTTAAAAGTAAAAGAAAATTACTTATTAAACCATTTTATTAACATATTTATTAATTAAACCATTATTAAACATTTTTATTAACACACACACACCTCTCTCTCTCTCTCTCTCTCTCTCTATCTCCTCTCGTGCATGCGCTGCGGGCCACGCCCACAGGACGTGAATTCAAAGCACATTCCCTGCTTGACAAACTCAACTTTAATTTGATTCCATGAGGGATCGGGATGCCAGATAAGTTCAAATGCACCCACAGTTATTAAACATTTATTGAATTAAAACAACTTAAAAAACTAAACTAAAGCGTTATTCCTTCTCTCTCTCTCTGTCACGCCCACAGGACATGAATTCAAAGCGCATTCCCTGCTTGACCATTTACTGAATTAAAACAACTTAAAAAACAAAACTAAAAACTAAAGTGTTATGCCTTCTCTCTCTCTCTCTCTCTGTCTCTCTCTCTCTCTCACTGTGGGCCACACCCACAAGACATGAATTCAAAGCGCATTCCCTGCTTGACAAACTCAACTTTAATTTGATTCCTAGAGGGATCGGAATTCCAGATGAGCTCAAATGCACCCACATTTATTAATTTACTGAATTAAAACAACTTAAAAAACTAAACTAAAAACTAAAGCCTAAAGCTTCCTTCTGTCAATATCTCGGAGGCCAGTGGGGCGGGATGTTGAGAGATAGCCAATGAGAGAGCAACTCGCGCGTCGTGTGAAATTTTGATTGGCGCGTTTGAATTTCTTTCGTAAGAGGGGGTTGTTTCGTATTTCGAGGACTGAAACTCAAGAAAATGTTTTTCGTAATCCGGGGATTTCGTACAAAGGGGTCTTTGTAAATTGGGGTCCGACTGTACTACTACTAATAATAACAATAATAACGACAACAACAACAAATAAAAGTTTTCCCTTGTTCATTCACCTCGGCCACCTCTCACACTGCCTCTGCCACGGGCCATACTAGCAGGAATGGCCCCAGCCCCTTTACCCATAAGCCTCAGCACAGCCACACTGTTGACAGACATGGAAAAGTTCCTCTGCAGGAAAAAACAAGATAAACACTGTTACAACCAGAAATATAATGGAACATCACAGCATGAAGAATAGCAGAACGAAGAAAAAATGTCAATGCCCATATAACTTCAAGGCAATTACAAGACAAGTGATGATAAAAAATAAACTAAACAAAAGATAAATAAAGAAAAAATGTAAATGCTGTGACCAAAATTTTTCCGGATCAATTAAAAGAGAACACTGAAGTGTGTGTGTGTGTGTGTGTGAAAACATTTCTGACCTGTTCTTCCTCAGTGAGAGGTACTAGTGCCAGAGGTTGCTGAGGTTCATCCTGCAGAATAGCAGCAAACACCTTATCCTGCATGTCCTCTGGAATCTGAGAGAGAGAGAGAGAGAGAGAGAGAGAGAGAGAGAGAGAGAGAGCTACTTCATTAAAAAAGAAAAACAGTTAATTTAGCCTAATAGTAATCCTTTAACATATTCACATTTGGTTGTGGGTTTGCTTTACGATCCAGTAACTGTAACACAAAAATGCTCAATATTTGTACAACAAATAATGCTTACTCGACAAGCTAAATTTTTCTTTAGATAACAATAAACACATGTACAATTAATAATAAAAACATTTTCTTCATTATATTAATTACATTATTTAGGTAAAGTTCTTTGGGCTTTTTGCCCCCGAGTCGTAGTGGCTCATCAAGCCGGTGTTGATCCCTGGTTTCCATAGCGTGAAGCGACTCGGAGTTCAACTCCTCCTGGATGGGACGCTAATCCACCGCTGGTTACCTTCCCAGTTTATTTTTACTGGTACCCATTTATACCGCTGGGTGAACAGAGGCACACTTGTGGTTGAGACCTTGCGAAGGGGTCTTGGCACATTGGGGTCAAACTGGGATTTGAACACACAACCTCCCGATCATGAGTGCAGCACCCTAACCACTACACCACCACACAATGACATTATTTTGCACAGGTTAAATACATTTTTATAAAAAAAAAAAAAATTGTTGTTCTTTCCACTTTTTAAACCATTTAGCAACTATAATCTCAAGCCACTGAGACGGTATCAAAGGCCAAACAGAGAGCGCATGATGACTTGTATGCCAGGTTGGACAGTAAGGAGGGAGAAATGATTTATGGCACAGCAGAGAAATAGAGATGGGAAGGACATGTGGCAAGTTAGAGTGATTAAGGGCAGAGTGGAAAATGTATTGACTGATGACAGAAGTGTGCTGGGAAGATGGAAAGAGTACAGTCGGCCCCCAACTTACGAAATTAATCTGTTCCAGAGCCCTTTTCGTAACGTGGGGAATTCATAAGTAGGGGTCGCATCTTACATGTTAAACGCCTAATTCGTTCCAAGGCTCCAGTACAGAAAGTACACCAATTTTGTATGAAATGTGTTAAAAGTAAAATAAAATTATTTATTAAACCATTTAAACATTTTATTTAACATATGAAATCATTTTACTAACATATTTATTAATTAAACCATTATTAAACATTTTTTATTAACATACACACACACACACATACCTCGATCTCTCTCTCTCTCTCGCACGCTGCAGGCCACACCCACAAGACTTGTAATTCAAAGCGCATTCCCTGCTTGACAAATTCAACTTTAATTTGATTCCTTGAGGGATCGGAATTCCAGATGAGCTCAAATGCGCCCACATTTATTAAACATTTACTGAATTAAACAACTTAAAAAACTAAAAACAAAAGCTTTATTCCTTCTCGCTCTCTCTCTCTCGTGCGCGCGCTGTGGACCACGGCCACAAGACGTGAGTTCAAAGCGCATTCCCTGCTTGACCGTTTACTGAATTAAAACAACTTAAAAAACTAAAAACAAAAGCGTTATTCCTTCTCTCTCTCTCTTGCATGTGCTGTGGGCCACGCCCACAAGACGTGAATTCAAAGCGCATTCCCTGCTTGACAATTTAACTTTTAATTTGATTCCTTGAGGCATCGCGGTCTTGGTACATCGCCGCATTTTAATAAAAAATAAAATAAAAAAAATTTTCATAAAAAATTCAAAATTCGTACTGAAACTCGCATGTAAGCCAGCGGATGGCAGGGACTCAAGGGAGGCTGTGTCCATTGTTTCCGAATGACAGACTGAAGTGCCCCTCCTCCCCAGTTCAGGCAGGGACCACCCACTCAACTCAATCTCGCAAGCTGATTGGCTTAGACGCGTGCCGCTGATGCCCCCCGCCCACTCAACTCAATCTCACAAGCTGATTGGCTTAGAGGCGTGCCGCTGTTGCCTCGCACATTCCCGCGGGATTTTTTGTAATTTTGTGATCTTATAGTGTTTGTGAACTTCCTGCACCGCGGAGAAGAGCTATTGTCAGAGGTGAGTACAGGACTTAAAGTATTTATAGTTCAATTCTATTTAAATATTAATACATTACAGTATTTACATACGAGTATAACTGTGTAAAGTTTAATATACACTTCTTGATATTGTATAGACGTGAAAAACATATAGAAATGAGACAACATGGTAGAAATGAGATGGGCGTTCCTACTTCGTGGTTTTTCGAATATTGCGGCCAGGTCTGGTCTACATTATCCGCAATATTCAAGGGATGACTGTATATCGATACCAATAATAGGTTTTCAATTACACCCCTAGAGTATACCAGAAAGCTGGTGAAGCAAAAACTATGCCTTTGGATTTGTGAACTCAATCAATGAGATAGTGCAGAATGTGTAAGGTTAAAAATGCACCCTGGCATACCCTGCTAGGAGATGAGAGCACAGACATAACAATACACAAAATGCTAGTCATAAATATCAAATTCAGGGAGGAAAATGAACAATCTTTAATCAATGAGTTTTGTCTTTTTCATTTTAAGTGGGCCAAATGAGTTATATTAAAAGTAAACTAATGGAAATTGCTGTTGTAATTTGATTCTTTGAATAAGCCATGAAACTTTCTATGATCCCAGGTGTGATACTGGTGTGTGGCCACGGCGAGCACTTCTGATGTTGCTCACAGTGGTTTCTCAGTGTGCTCAGCGAGGTTGTCTGTATGCCAAAACATATGAAAAATTAGAGGGAACATTGGTATGCAGGCAGGTTGGAATGGTTGGAGAAAAGTGTCCGGTGTGAAAGGAAGGTATTGCCAAGAATAAAAGGAAAAGTGTACAGGATGGTGTCGAGGCCACCGATGTTGTATGCTTTCGAAACAGTGACGCTGAGGAAAAAACAGGAGGCAGAGCTGGAGGTAGCAGAGATGAAAATGTTGAGGTTCTCTTTGGGAGTAACGAGGATGGATAGGATCAGGAATGAGTTCATCAGAGGGACAGCACATGTAAGATGTTTTGGAATCAAAGTCAGAGAGGCTAGAGTGAGATGGTTTGGACATGTACAGAGGGGTGTGTGGGGGGGGGGGGATAGTGAGTATATTGGTAGTAGGATGCTGAGATTGGAACTACCAGGCAGAAGGCCTAGAGGAAGACCAAAGAAGAGATTTATGGATGTGGTGAAGGAGGACATGAAGGTAGTTGGTGTAAGAGAAGATGCAGAGGACAGGGTGAGATGGAGGCAGATGATTCGCTGTGGTGACCCCTGAAGGGAACAGCCGAAAGGAAAAGAATAAGAATCTAAAGCCACTGAGAAGTCATATATTATTTTTTACTCTTAACGTAGTCAATTAAATAAAATGCTGAAGGTAGAAAGCTTGATTTTTGTTGTTGCTTCCTCCAATTTCTAGCTGATCAATAGACAATTCATCAAAAAACTTGTAGATTAATCAATTCACAAAATAAACATTGGTTGAAGCCTTAGTTGTACGTGTCAAAAGAATTACATTAAACTCAATCGATGCAGTGGGAAAATATACATGCACCAGAAGCAATTTGCACTGAAAAATATATATATATTAAAGCAATACCAGCCATCCAGAAAGAAAATGTTTCAAGCCATAATACTCCATGTTAACTTGGGTAGTCATGATGTCAGCAATCTGAGATTCAATTTGTTTTAAATTAATCACGTATAACAATTTTTGCAGCTGCTTTTGCACACAACGATTTTACAATGAAGATAAAGATTTTTGGTAGAGATTAACTTTCAACAAGTGCTATTTTCTCCAACCACCTATACTGGATCAATACTGCACTGCAGTGATGCACTTTAGACTGATCCCAGGTCACTTAGACATGTTTCAGCGCATTACAGAACATATTCACTGAGCTGTTTGCTGCCCTCTCTGAAATGCTCAGAATGCTCGGAATGTATAGTTGGGACAAACCCACATATCTGAACCTGGAAGAAAATTCCAGTCATTAAAGTGGGCGGACCTGCACGTGGAGGTGGTGGGTTGTCACGTAGGTTGGTATGGAACCATCTTTGGGGCTTGTATTTAAGGCTTTTTGGATCCAGCACACTTTTATCTACATACATGATCCTGAGAGCGTTCCAACACTGTAATTCTGTGTCCTTCAAATCACACAGAGATATTTAAAAATGTAGTAATTATTAACAAATAAAACTATTAGTACTAATAATAATACTACAAGAGGGTGGGGCATGTATGCACTATGACCCTCAAGTTAACACCCCCCCCCCCCCGTCGTGTTACACCTCATATACCAAAGCAATTTGCTGTGTCATCATCTGAAACTTTCTTCTTTTGTAAACAATATTTTATAGCTTTGTTAGTTGTGTAAGATTATAGTGCATCTGCTATACAAGTGGATGTGAGCTAGTTACTATAGATATCGACCATAACCATCAGAACAAGCTTTCAGTCAGCACTACCCTTGGAACTGCTGATCTCGACCCTGAATTCATCAGATGAATACGGCTTGAGAAACTAATTGTTTTGTGGTGTTATGTTAATACAATTACAGTTGTGAGCTCATATCTACCACTTGATTATCCAGCCTTGATAGAGTTCTTAAATGTGTGAAAAGCTGTAGTCAATATAAGTGCAGAAGTGAAAACATGACTGTCTTTTTGCAGATTTTTCACCAAATTATTTTCAGTCATATACACAAGTTAGCAATAAAGGGTGATTTTCCCCCCCTTTTTCACGGCAATTAAGGCCTCATATGGATTCAAAAATATACATCGACACAAAGTCTGTGCTCCCATGGGAACCTCAAACTTTTGTTAATTTGCTCGCTGGAGTTGGACTTCTGTCCTGAATATACAAGGAAAGACAAACCTGCAAAATGTTAGTAAGCAGCTCACCTTGTTGTCTTTGACATAAAGTGCTAGCATCTCCTCTCGGCCGTAGCGATATTCGGCCAGCTTGTACTTTGGCATAGCAGGAGAGGGAGGAGGGGAAGTTACACTGCCTCCACTGGAAAGTGCACGAAGCCTGGGGGCAAGTTAAACAGAAAGAAAGACTGAACAACTAACAAGAAAATAAGTCTTTTTTTTTCCGCAATAAGATTTGTACATTTCAAAATAAATAAATAAATAAATGTATGAGAACCAAGTGTGTTATTTTAGACACGCATCCAAAATAGTTTTAGATATAAAGGGAAGCTTTATAAAAGCTCTACAGTGCACATGTCGAACACATGAATAATCTTGTGCTGGCCAATGATCAACTATGCATACAGCAGTCCTTGGCTTATTAGAGCTGGTTTAGGACCAAAAAAGATGAGGAAGCAGAAGGTAACACCTTACTTTCTAATCTATGTCTAAACGTTTATGGGGCAAGAAAGCAAAAATCAGAGGGAGGAGTAGAGAATGAAAAAAAGGAAAAGTCAGAGAAGAAAAATGAATTGAGACCGTATGGAAGTGACATCAATGCTTGAATGATCGATGTTCACAGCGTTCAGTGATCGGGTATAAACTTGCAACAAGAAGTCGTAATGGCAGAGACACAACTGGCTTCTAGTGATTTATCGTGTGTCTTGTTTTGTGTTTGTTGGGGGGGGGGGGGGGTGCACAAATGCACATATAGGCACTCCAGTGTTTCAGAACTAGGGTTGCTAGATTTGATAATTTTAAAAAGTTGTCGTCCTGTTCCTGAGTGAATGAAATGTGCAATATTTCTGTTTGGATCATAATGTTGTGGATTATCTCATGTACATAAAATAGGTGGTATTTAGGTTCTATATAAAATTGTAATTGATTAAAAATAAAGTTTAGTCCGACAACTATTCTAATATAAAAACATTTAACATTCATCATCTATGAAAACAAAATGTGTTAATACTTAACTTTCTCCTAATGTTTTCAAAACTACCATATTAGACGTAATAAGCACCCTACTCCAATAAAGCCCACCAGTGTTTTTGATCTTAAGTCTAATAATCGCCCATGTGTACTGGGAGCAAAATGATAGATCAAACTTACTAATTTTATTCAATCAGTCCCTGTAACCGTAAAATGAGGTGTTCACTGCCTGTAAATGTGAGTTTACCACGGTATTTCAAGACCCCCTGCTGCTGGGGAATGTCTATAATGTTCATGAGTAATCACACATTTGATTGTTCCGCCATGCTTTAAAAAGCAGGAAAATACTAGTCCTTCTAAAAAAATTAGCATATTGTGATAAAGTTGATTATTTTCTGTAATGTATTGTTAAAAATTAAACTTTCATATATTTTAGATTCATTGCACACCAACTGAAATATTTCAGGTCTTTTATTGTTTTAATACTGATGATTTTGGCATACAGCTCATGAAACCCCAAAATTCCTATCTCAAAAAATTAGCATATCCTGAAAGGGTACTCGAAACGAGCCATTAACCTAATCATCTGAATCAACCAATTAACTCTAAACACCTGCAAAAGATTCCTGAGGCTTTTAAAATCTCCCAGCCTGCTTCATTCTTCAAAACCACAATCATGAGTAGACTGCCGACCTGACTGCTGTCCAGAAGGCCATCATTGACACCCTCAAGCAACAGGGTAAGACACAGAAAGAAATCTCCGAGCGAATAGGCTGTTCCCAGAGTGCTGTATCAAGCCACCTCAGTGGGACATCTGTGGGAAGGAAAAGGTGTGGCAGAAAACACTGCACAACCAGAAAAGGTGACCGGACCCTGAGGAACATTGTGGAGAAGGGCCGATTCCAGACCTTGGGGGACCTGTGCTACAGACTGGGCTACAGGTGAGGCATTCCCCAGGTCAAGCCACTTTTGAACCAGAAACAGCGGCAGAAGCGCCTGACCTGAGCTACAGAGAAGCAGCACTGGACTGTTGCTCAGTAGTCCAAAGTACTTTTTTCGGATGAAAGCAAATTTTGCATGTCATTCGGAAATCAAGGTGCCAGAGTCTGGAGGAAGACTGGGGAGAAGGAAATGCCAAAATGCCTGAAGTCCAGTGTCAAGTACCCACAGTCAGTGATGGTCGGGGGTGCCATGTCAGCTGCTGGTGTTGGTCCACTGTGTTTTATCAAGGGCAGGGTCAATGCAGCTCGCTATCAGGAGATTTTGGAGCATTTCATGCTTCCATCTGCTGAAAAGCATTATGGAGATGAAGATTTCATTTTTCAGCACGACCTGGCCCCTGCTCACAGTGCCAAAACCACTGGTAAATGGTTTACTGACCATGGTATTACTGTGCTCAATTGGCCTGCCAACTTTCCTGACCTGAACCCCATAGAGAATCTGTGGGATATTGTGAAGAGAAAGTTGAGAGACACCAGACCCAACAGTGTGGCTTAAGGCCGCTATCAAAGCATCCTGGGCCTCCATAACACCTCAGCAGTGCCACAGGCTGATTGCTTCCATGCCACGCTGCATTGATGCAGTCATTTCTGCAAAAGGATTCCTGACCAAGTATTGAGTGCATAACTGAACATAATTATTTGAAGGTTGACTTTTTTGCATTAAAAACCCTTTTTTATTGGTCGGGTGAAATATGCACATTTTTTGAGATAGGGATTTTTGGTTTTCATGAGCTGTATGCCAAAATCATCGGTATTAAAACAATAAAAGACCTGAAATATTCTAGTTGGTGTGCAATGAATCTAAAATATGTGAAAGTTTAATTTTTATCAGTACATTACAGAAAATAATGAACTTTATCACAATATGCTAATTTTTTGAGAAGGACTAGTATTTTGCTGTGTTCTCTTGGTAAATATCCAACAACCGATGAACCATTAGAAACTGCTACAGCAAAACTATTGGATGCTCTGAATGAATGGAGCAATGAGCCAGATGTGGACCTATCAGAAAGTGATGAGTATTTTTCACCCAATTCTCCTGCTCACTAACTTCATCAATTTAAAGACCTTCGTGGCAATGTGCTTTTGTTTATGTTCATGTTTATTGGTTCAACGCGCCATGTGCTAAAGTTGACATTCATGTTGATTGGCTCAATTTTACTTCCAGGAAAATGTTGAAAGGAACAGCACCGGGAGGGGAAAATAAGCGGTCTTTTTTTTATTTATTTTCAGCTTTCATGTAAGTAGTTTGGTTGATACCACAAAATGAATAACAAATACCAGTAAAACTCTTTTACTGTTCTGTTATTATTCATGTTTTCCAACTCGATGGTAATATGCACTTACCGTTCCACTCTGCTGGTAACATTTTAATAAACGCCCACCCACTCCAATTTTTAAGGCGCTTTTCACATCAAATACAGTATATTTATTTATACTTCATCTTATTTCTTTGCTTTTCCCTTTATTTGAAATGTTGGGTTGTAATTTGTATGCATACCTAATATAATCATGTGATCATTACTAACTACAGCAGGTATTGCCAACATAATATCAAAGCTGCTTGTGAAATAGACAATGCAGACTTTGGCAATGGATTTGAAAAAAATAAGAATTAATCATTTTGGCCAAGACAAAGTTTAAATAAATCACAGCAATTACAATCCTACCATAAAATTCATTGCCACAATGAGTCAATGTTAATCTCTGACCCCGCTGCATAATGGAATAGTGAAAAAAGCACTATCAAACAAATGGGAAAGGAAAAAAAACAGAAGCAGACACCACAGAATGGGGGAAGAGAGAGAAAATAGTGAGCAGTAAACATTTCAGCTAAATTTTACCATTCTGGGCCGAAATTGAGTGTCTCTGCTGTCATATTCCTCCCTTCCTCTCGGAGCTGAATCTATTTAAATTGTAGGGGGTGGGGGTATGCACACAAGACAGTAATGAAATATCAAGCATAACCACTTTTCTGTGTAAACTGCACAATAATCTTACAAACACTACAACTGCATTGTTTAACACATTTGCAAATAAAACAGACTGCATAGTGTGCCATGAAACATGATTATGAAAGAACAAACACACTTGCTGAGAACGCTTACCCTGTCCAGAGGAGCGGAGCAGGCAAGACGAGGCTGGATCAGGCTTAGGTGAGAAGGCTGAGTGGTGTGTATGTGAGTGTGTGAGTGTATGTGTGGATTGCGAGGGTATGGTATGTGTGTTTTAAGATGTCTAAAGAATAGAGAAAATAGCTGCCTTATATTGGGCGTGTACAGGAGGAAAAAAGAAATCTGTTCAACTCTGATGTGAAAACTTTAGTTCACAGCCCAAAAATTTATACAAATAAAAACATTCCCCCAAAAATGAAAAAAAAAAAGAAAAAAAAACTGGAAAAATAAAATCACTAACAATAACTGTATGATCACAGCAATACTTTGATACTAATGATAAAATCCAAGTAGAGTTGCAGAAATCCAACGCTATGAACAAAACCCAAAATTTGATCAGCTGGCAATACAGCTGTCTAAAGCAGGTGACCGTGACTCTTCCTCGCGTCGTCTTTTCCTTCTCTTCTCTCACTCGTTCCCCCCCTCTTCCTCTGATGTCTGCCCCTCTGGTTGAAACGCTGTATGACCAGGCCCTGCCAGTCAACCCCTCTCACGCCGTTGACTCCACTCCCACCTCTGGATTTAAAAAAAAAAAAAAAAAAACGAAAATCAATGAACACAGCCTAGCCCAAACAAACCAAATTAAAGTTAATTCATACTTTTTCTAAGTTGCTGAATCCTAATTAGGATAACAGGAAGGCTGGTGGCCATGTCAGCCAACTCAGTCAAAGGGATACACCCTGGACAGATCATCAGGCCATCATAGGAGCAACACTCACACAACCATTCACAATCACACCTAGGGGAACTGCTGTGAGGTGAATGGGCTAAACACTACACCATCATGCCATCCTCCAACTTAGAGTTCAGAGTTTATATGTAATTTTTATTGGAAACCAATTCTATCACCCTATGATTGCTGAAATGATTCACAATAACGTGCTTGACACTGCTCATGCTACTTTCTTGTTCCCTTGCTCCACACTCACTGTCAACGCAAACACATGCCAAAAGACTAAATTAGATAGCAAATGCCATTCAGAAGCACTTTCTCAAAAATACTACATAGAAATTTTATAGATTGTACATGATCAGTGCTTTATTTTTATAGATCTAGGCACAGTGGGGCGATGGTGTAGTGGTCAGGGTGCTGCGCTCATGATTGGGAGGTTGCGTTCAAATCCCAGTCAGACCCCCACTGTGCCAAGACCCCTGGGCAAGGTCTTAACCACAAGTGTGCTTATGTTCATATGTGACAGCCAATTAGCATCAAATGTATGACTACGGTGCACCACTCTGGAGCTCCTCTAATATTACCTGGTTTAATAGAGCTATAGATAATAAACCATATATATTTTTAAAAGCCAATAAAAAAACTTGATCTAAATACACAATCTAGTGGAAGTTCCTACAGGGAAATATCAATCTGTGATTTGGACTGATTATAATTTTGCTCCCACCTGTTGCAAGAACATTTGTGAGCCACTCCACCGAAAGTAGGCTCTTGGGTCCAAAAATGAAAAATGAGATTTTTTTTACACAGTCAGATAAAGGAATCCCAAAGCTGCAAAATGCAGCAAAAAGTTTGCCAATACCTTAAAAACTGAGTGCGCTATGCCATTTCTTGTGTCAGCATTCAACAAAAATTTCAAAAGACGTTTTAGAGAAAAAGGAGCACAAAGATTGCACTTCTTTCAAGATCATTAGTCCTTAGCAAACCAAACATTTTTATGCACTTCAGCCATATAAACTTTTAGAAGACATGTCTAGGAAGAGTTTAAGGAAGAGATGACAAGAGAAATCTTCCTCATTTTAATCTGACACACCCTTTTTAAACCCATCAGTCACTGTGGTAAGCCCCAAAAATTAACAAAAAACGACTGTTTCTTTTTTTTTTTTTCATTTCCATTTATTCCAATAAGATCAGTATGTATCTTTTTGACCATTATATAAAGATTCAAATGCCTTCAAATGATACTGATTGAAAAAAACACTGTCAGGTTCAAACAATCACACTGAAATTAAGAAAACTATATATAAAATAACCAAATAACAAAACCCTCTGATCTCTTTATACAAATAAGCTTCAACTCTGCCATCAGCATTATCATCTTAATCTATATCCAGCTCAGCAGATAAAATCACATTCACAAATGCCAGTCATCACACTTTGAACAACAGATGCCTCTTCTTCATCAACATCAAAATCAAAATCTTGACCAATTTTCATACAAAACTAAACAACCCACGATCCAGCATGTCCAGTCCAGACAAGATTACACACAAATCAAATGATAAAAAAATTCCATCATCGAATTTTGCATGCAGAGAAAAATACCAATACTCATACAATACTCATTAAGTTTCTGAAGTACATAATACTGAGCATATGGGATTTTCTTTGACTGAATTGCAATGGAATCATGTCTTTCTTAATATTCCAGCAGACCTGAGGTATCTCACTCGCGCACACACACACGCAGACTGTAAGCAGTGGGTGCTCATTTGTGCATCTGCACTCATTTGCCCCACTCACTTCATATACTGTATTTTCCCATTCAAATTGCACTACTTCATCTGGATGCTGCTCATTTAACCGTTTGCACACTGTGTGTGTGTGTGTGTGTGTGTGTGTGTGTGTGTGTGTGTGTGTGAGAGACAAAGAGAGAGAAATAATCTTCTTCAAAGCCAAATTCCAGCGTCGAATTTAACATCTATACAAATGCTGCGAGACATCACAGATGACATTTCACTCTCTTTTTCCAGAAATGATGTGTATTCACAATCTTTTAAATACTGTAAGCTTACTTACTGTGATTGAAAAGAAAGTCAGAGATAAGTTCCACATGCGGTAAACTAGTCAGGAAGTAAACAGGAAGTTAACGTGTGACGGGCACTGAGCATGTGCAATGTGAGCATGTGCAATGTGAGCATGTGACCGAGCTCACCAATCAGGATGCTTGTTTCAGATCTTTCCTTAGCGACTAGCCTGCATTGTTTATGTGTATATCGTCTTTATAACCTTTATTTTATTCACTGAAACGGCATTTTAATATTGAAACAGTATCCAAAACGGAGAGACAACTTCATGACCGTTCTTCTGGCGTATGGATTATAGTATGTCTTGTGCCGAACTCAGTGAATAATTGCAAAGAAAACTGGTAAGTTTGCTACTGTTTTTATCTAGTTTTATGAGGGTACTCATCAGAAAAATGGAAATAAAAGACATTTTTAGTGAGTTTTAGTCGATTTCACTTCAGCAAGTGATAGTTGAATACTTGTTTTAATGGTTTATGCAAAACTCCGAATTTCGATAAAAAATGACCACGTTTACTTTTTTGGCCATTTTCTCGAAAGCAGTCCGTGCGACAAGCGCCTACATTCAGTGGAGCGCCTCACATTTGTTTGAGTCAACATATAGACGCTCCCCAGCTTACAAACATTCGTATGTACACTTATACGCTTAATATTTGATTAGGCTCTGGCATGAGGGGCGTGGCTGACACCAGGGGTCCCCAACTTTATCACCGTGGACTGGTCACCGCTTGACGATTTTACCACGGACAGACGGGGGTGGGTGGGTCGGGGGTGTTGTTTATATTGTAAATATAATTTATTTATATAAAATATTATTTTTGGTCGAAGAAGGAGAGGCGGGAGGGCGTGTCCGTAGGCAGAGAGAGAAGAGGAAATGCGTGAGCCTAGGACTGAGAGTAGGGACTTTGAATGTTGGAACTATGCAAGGAAAAGATAGGGAGCTGGCTGACATGATGCAGAGGAGGAAGGTGGACATACTGTGTGTCCAGGATACAAGGTGGAAAGGTAGCAAGGCTGGAAGCTTAGGAGCAGGGTTTAAGCTGTTTTATCATGGTGTGGATGGGAAGAGAAATGGAGTAGGAGTCATCTTGAAGGAGGGGTTTGTCAGGAATGTTCTAGAAGTGAAAAGAGTGTCAGACAGAGTGATGAGTCTCAAGAAATTGAAGGCGTGATGGTCAATGTTGTTAGTGCTTATGCCCCACAGGCAGGATGTAAGCTAGAAGAGAAGGAGAGATTCTGGAGTGGGTTAGATTAAGTGATGCAGAGTACCCCCAGAGGTGAAAGAGTGGTCATTGGAGCAGACTTCAATGGACATGTTGGTGCAGGCAACAGAGGGGACGAGGAAGTGATGGGCAGGTTTGGTATCCAGGACAGGAACACAGAAGGACAGATGTTGATCGATTTTGCAAAAAGGATGGAAATGGCTGTGGTGAATACTTTCTTCAAGAAGAAACAGAAGCATAGGGTGACTTATGAAAGCGAAGGTAAGAGCACACAGGTGGACTACATCTTGTGCAGGCGATGGAATTTGAAGGAAGTCAGTGACTGCAAAGTATTAGTGGGTGAAAGAGTTGCTAAACAGCATAGGATGGTGGTGTGCAGGATGACACTGATGGTGAGAAAGGTGAAAAAGGCAAAGGCAGAGCAGAAGACAAAGTGGTGGAAGCTGAAAAAAGAAGAGTGTCGTGTTTTCTTCAAGGAGGAGTTGAAACAGGCATTGGGTAGTCAGAAAGTGCTTCCAGATGACTGGACAACCACAGCCAATGTGATCAGGGAGACCGGTAGGAGAGTACTTGGTGTGTCCTCTGGAAGGAAAGTAGATAAGGAAACTTGGTGGTGGAATGAGGAAGTGCAGGAGTGTGTACAAAAGAAGAGGTTAGCCAAGAAGAAGTGGGACATTGAGAGGACCGAGGTGAGTAAACAGGAGTACAGGGAGACACAGCGTAAGGCGAAGGTAGCAGTGTCAAAGGCCAAACAGAGGGCGTATGATGACTTGTATGATAGGTTGAACAGTAAGGAGGGAGAAAATGATCTATACAGGTTAGCACAGCAGAGAAATAGAGATGGGATGTGATAAAGGACAGAGAGGGAAATGTATTGACTGCACGAAAGAGTACTTTGAAGAGCTGATGAATGAGGAAAATGAGAGAGAAAAAAAGAGTAGAAGGGGTGACCGTTGAGGAGCAGGAAGTAGCAAAGATTAGTAAGGGAGAAGTGAGGAGGGCATTGAAGAGGATGAAGAGTGGAAAGGCAGTTGGCCCTGATGACATACCAGTTGAGGTATGGAAGTGTCTAGGGGAGGTAGCAGTAGATTTTCTGACAAGAATATTCAACAAGGTCTTAGAAAGTGAGCAGATGCCAGAGGAATGGAGAAGTGTGCTTGTGCCCATTTTTAAGAACAAGGGAGACGTGCAGAGTTGTGGCAACTACAGAGGGATAAAATTGATGAGCCATACAATGAAGCGATGGGAGAGAATAATGGAAGCAAGACTAAGGGCAGAGGTCATCATTTGTGAACAACAGTTTGGTTTCATGCCAAGAAAGAGCACCACAGATGCAGTGTTTGCTTTGAGGATGTTAATAGAGAAGTACAGAGAAGGTCAGAAGGAGCTGCATTGTGCCTTTGTGGATCTGCAGAAGATCTTAAAAGGTATGCTTTTATAATTTTTAAAGGGTTTATGGGGTAGTATTGGGAGCCTTGGGACAAATCATGAGTTTTACATGTAAAATGCGGTTCAATTTACGAAAAATGCAGGTTAAGAAAAAGGGTCTGCAACAAATTAATTTCGTGAAGTGAGGTACCACTGTGTGCGAGTGTGTGTGTGTGTGTGTGTATATATATATATATATATATATATATATATAAACACACACACATATACATACATACATACACACACATGTATGTATGTATGTATATATATATATATATATATATATATATATATATATATATACATATATATACACATATATACACACACACACACACACACACACACACACACACACACACACACACATACATATATATATACACACACACACACACACACACAACAGAAAAACAATGAGATGGCAGCTCGGAGGATTGGAACTAAGCAGTTATGTGTCATTTAGAAAACAACTTATGAGTGAGAATGAAAAAAAAAATAAAATAATAAATTTACTGAATGACCAAACAATCACATCAATTGACATTCTTCCCGAATAAAACAGGAATTTTACAGGACAACAATACCAGGATTCATCAGGCATATATCATGAAATAGTCGTTCAGGAAGCATGAAAAATAATTTTCTCACATTAACTGTTACAACAAAGTTCTGACTTTAACCTTACTAAAGGTCTTTGGGATGTGGTGAAGGAAACTTTATGGAACGCTTCGAATCTTCCATCACCAGAATGATTTCAAAATATTGATGAAGCTATGGATATAGAAATAAATGTGGTGTTACATAAATTTGTCAAAACAATGCAACAGTGACTGCACTCTAAAATCAAAGTTAAAGGTAAAATCAATAAAATACTAGCGTGTATGAGCTCGATTTTTTGCCATTGTATGTAAAAACACTCAGCTATTTTCAAAGCTGTGAGCTGAAACATGACTCCAGAACAACCAGATCATATGTCTGAACTATCACGTTTTATTCACCATTACCCTCTGGACCGGTGCCTCAGAGGTCTGCTGATAAAGTGTCAGATGTTTTTTCCTCCGGTCTATCAACCAGAGATATCTTCATGTGAAAACAGCATCCCCCCCACCAACATCATTTGGTCTTTCTTCCCTTTTCTCCTTTCTCGGTTTCACTGCGCCTTCCATAATCCTCTTCATTTCTGCATTTCCATCATTCTCAGTCTCACCCTCCTTCCTTCCATTCTGAACCCACTCAACCATTTCAGCTCTGTGCAGGAAGTCCAATTTCAAAATTTAGGTATTATCTAAAATCAGAACACTGAATAGATGTCTGAGCCTGGGTTTGCTTTGAACCACCTTTTCTTTATTTATTTCAACAGTTAGTTTCAGTATCTGGTGATTTTACTTTCTGTCAATCGTATGACTTCCAAGAAATGTATTTCTTTTCTCACCTCCTTCCAAATGTTGAAAAAAATTCACTCAATCATTTTCATCCTATTGCACAGCTTATCTTACAATGTTGTCAAATATATTTTTACTGAGGTCCACATCACTAGATTTAGACACTCTGGGTGATGTAACTTCATACTCACAAACATTCAAATAAAGATCTTGCTTTTTGGAGATGAGAGCTGACTACAAGCAATAAAATTGTGGATTACCAGCATCTTTGATGCAGGGGAAAGAATGGCAAGCATAGAAAAATAACAACATGTGAAATAACAAATACAGCTTAATTTAAAAGGAAAAAAGGCGCTGTTCCATGCTAAAACAACCTAGCTGGAACACTACTTGAACTCAGCAAGTTTAGTTCTAGTTCAATTCTCCTGTCTACACTTCAAATACAAGATCAGTTTTGCAGAATTGGAAACACCTAGGGGAACATGTCTTGACAGAATCAGTTTTGGGTGATTCTGAGCCTGAAGTTAACAGAGAAATCGATTCAGATCCGTTCAGAACCAATTTCAACAATGTTGTGCTGACAACCTATAGATGGACCAATTCTTCCTCTCCAACCGGTTCTAAACTGTGCTGTCAATTCTCCATTCCTGCACAATCTGGAAATCTGGTGCTATCATAATTTCAAATAAAAATCGCTCTTTCACTTATGAACTGAAATGTGAATACAGTAGGCCCTTGACTATTCGCGGTTTTGCACTCACGGTTTGAGTATTCGCGGACTGCCGAGCAACTCGCATGTTATTCAAATTCAGCCAATGGCTGTCCTCCTTCCTGCTGATTGGTTGAGATGATGTAACGCCCCTTTTCCCTCATTTGCACACAAGTTGGCAATGAACCTTTTTTTTTTTTTAAGTGTGTTTAAATTACCAATTAAGTTCTATGATGTCACTCAAACACCTGCTAAGCACCAGAAAAGGGTAATGACGTTGGATGTCTCTTCTGAAGAAATAAGACTTTCTCCGGAAGAAACTGCAATTTCCTCTGAAGTCACATCATTGCTGAAGAGGAATAATCGTCTGAACTGTTTGAAAAAGACTTTAATAGTGGAGTGTTTTACATTATTATTCCAGTACATGATCTAAGGTAATGTTTAAAATGTTCGTGTGTTATATTTTATTTACTGTGGTGTAGCATGTTTCTCATTTTGTTTTGTTCATCCAATTTATTACATTTCTTGTTCTTTTGTGTCCTTTTTGTTATGCTCTGTGTTTTGGGGGACTATGATTTTGTGCTGTGCCTCTAACTAACTGTTTACTCCTGTGCCTCTAACTAACTGTTTAGTCCCCACTTCAACGGAGGGGCGTGGCTGAGCTGCTCGGTAGCACACACCTGAATTCACTATTCTCATTTACTCCCAATAAACAAAAGCACGCTCACCTCTGCGCCAGAGGATTAACTCACATCAACATCACCACTTCTTTGGTCTGTAACGCTCTCTAACTCTAAAATTCTGTTTTGTCCTCTCTTCGGCTGGGGGGCGTGGCTGAGCTGCTCGGACTTAATGCAGTTAATACCTGAATTCAGTCATCTCATGCCTAATGCAATACGTTCCTCTAGTGGGCATTTTTGAAAACTACAGTTCTGTATGTTTTTCATAAAATGCTTTGAAAGGCGTTTTTATATGTATGCTGTATAATATTTATATTTTATCATCAATAAATATAAGAGTAAAAATTTAAAAATTTTTCTTAATGACTACTACATTTTACTACATTAATACTGAATTAATGAGTAAGACTGTCTATAGAATGTGTTTAAGAAGCAGATTCCGGCTACTCATTCGCGCATGTGACGTGATACATGGAGTTTTACTCCAGGTACAGAACTCGCGGATTATCTCGATTTGCGGGAGGGCCCAGAACCGAACCCCCGCGAATGTCAAGGGCCTACTGTACAGTTATCAAATATTACCATTTGAGCAGTACATGAATGCAAACAACCAACAAATGGTTTTGAATGTGAAACCTAAAGACAGAAAATACAAAATCCTTTAATTAAATGGAGTGCCTACAACCATGCATGACAAGGTCATTACTGTAAAATATATCCAATAATTCCCTAATGATGTAGCTGTGTTGATCAAGTTACTTGTACTAAAATGTCCATAAAATTAGCAGTGACTGCCCTTTATTACTGTGCCAAACAGAAACAAAAATATAAATTTGCAACAGAGGAACCATGTACCCTGTCTCTGACCCCTTCTCAAGATTTGATAGCCGTGACACCCATCTGCTGTTCATGCATACTTCAGTCTTTGTGTACACACACTATATGTGTGTGTGTGTGTGTGTATGTACATGTACGTGTGTGTGTATACACACACACACACACACACACACAATATATATTACACACCGTATTCAATGTGATAAGCACCCAGGGTGCTTAAAAATTGGGGTGGGTGAGCACTTATTAAAATATTACCAGTGGAGTGGAATAGTAAGTGCTTATTACCATCCAGGTGGAAAACAAGAATAATAACAGAACAATAAAAGAGTTTTACTGGTATTTGTATTCTTCATTTTGTGGTATCAACCAGGGCAGTGGTGGTCTAGTGGTATAGGGCGCTGAATCGCTGATCCTAAGGTCCCCCCCAGTGCAGCTAACTGGGTTATCAAAGGCAGGCTATGTCTCTCATTGTCTATGGTGAGAGGCATGTAAAAGAACCATTGCTGACTTTCGTAAAGGGTAGGCTGCAAAGCCGTCAGTGTGTTTCTGTCCCTTGCTAAAGGGTTGTGTCACGAAGGGCAGCCGATGTAAAAACCTATACCAAATCAAATGTGCGAATCATTCGCTGTGGCGACCCCGATAAAGCCGAAAGGAAATCATAATCATCATTTTGTGGTATCAACCAAACTGCTTACATGAAAGCTGAAAATAAACAGAAAACAGCATAAATTTTAAAAAAAAGACTTTTCCTTCACTTTTTCCCTCGTGGTGCTTTTTCTTTAAACATTTCCTTTAAATATTTTACAAAGTATAATGAGCCAATCAGAATGACAACTTTAGCACATGGCACGTTGAACCAATCAACACGAATGTCAACTTTAGTAAATGGCACGATGAACCAATCAACATGGTCAACTTTAGCACATGGCAAGTTGAACCAATCAACATGAACATAAACAAAAGCACATGGTCAGGAACATCTTTAAATTTATGAAATTAGTGAGCAGGAGAATCAGGTGAACAATACTTATCAGTTTCTGATAGGTCCATATCTGGCTCATCGCTCCATTCATTCAGAGTATCCTATAGTTTTGCTGTAGCAGTTTCTAATGGTTCATCGGTTGTTGAACATTTAGTAAGAGAACACAGCAAAATATTTTCCTGTTTTTTAAAGCACGGCGAAACAATCAAATGTGTTGTTACTGATGAACATTATAGACATTCCCCAGTGGCAGAGGATCTTGAAATACCATCTAAACTCATATTTACAGGCAGTGAACGTCTCATTTTACCGTTACACAGATTGATCAAATTAAATTAGTAAATTTGATCTACAATTTTGCTCCCAGTACTCATGGGTGGTTACTAGACCTAAGATCAAAAGCATTGGGTGGCTTATTGGAGCAGGACGCTTATTACGTCGAATATGGTATACAGACGCTCCCCGACTTACGTTTTTAATTGGTTCCGGACGCCCGAACGCAAGTTGAAAGTGAACGTAAGTTGTTACAGTGACGTATGACGTTCATACTGTACTATACATCCATAAATACCATTACTGTATCTCATAAAACACCCCTAAATCAATTATTATAAACATAACATTGTAAAATGATATCAAATATATCAAATAATATCAACATTAATTTCAATTAAGTCACTTATTTATACTGAGTTACTTTACATGAAGCTTAAAACAGTCAATCAACGCTTACAATACGTGAAGCGCTCAATACCGAAAGTAGTGTACTTGCTGTGGGTTATACGGACTTCCGGTCTTTCAAGGGCACAAGGGTGCCCTTGAACTCCTTCAGAACACAGCCTGCACTGATTTAAAGTGGAGCAAAGTCAGCAAAGTGGAGAGTTCTGTCTTTTGTGCAAGTAAGTAAACTTTATTCAAGAGATGCATACAAAGAACAAGTAAAAATCCTAATGAATATTAATATAAAAATAAGTATACACTCTTAGGATTCTGCTAAAACATAATAAATATCTGTAATCGTTCTGTAATTTGTGCATTCGGGTTTTCATTTTACAACTCTCTTTGCTTAACTGAGTATACATGGTAGAATATGCATGGTGCCGATCCGAGCAGATAGTTAATTCATTTCTGTGTATGAGACTTGCACCCATGCTAGTAGGCTTACACTTCTGACCAACCATATTTGCTTAGGGTTACACAAGTCCGCAAAACAGTGTAAACACAAAGATCACAATGATGACGTCTTAACACAAGGGTAACATGCTATACACATATACACACACACACACACACACACACACACACACACACACACATATATATATATATATAAAATGCAGCCTGGGGGGCACAAACAAGTGTCCACCCTCACGCCGGTCCCAAGCCCGGATAAATGCAGAGGGTTGCGACAGGAAGGGCATCCGGCATAAAACCAATGCCACAAATAATATGCGAGTCAAAACTAAGAAATACATACCGGATCAGTTGAGGCCCGGGTTAGCAACGACCGCCATCAGTGCTGTTAACCAACAGGTGCTGGTGGAAATTGGACTACTGTTGGGAGAAGATGTCGAAGAAGGAGAGGCCGCAGGCATATCCATAGGCAGAGAGAGAAGAGGAAAGGCATGAGTCTTGGACTGAAAGTAGGGACTTTGAATGTTGGAACTATGACAAGAAAAGGTAGACATGCTGCAGAGGCTGACATGATGCAGAGGAGGAAGGTGGACATACAGTATGCCCTTGACTATTCACGGTTTTGCACCCACGGTTTCAGTATTCAGTGACAGCCGTGCAACCGGCACGTGATTCAAATTCAGCCAATGGCTGTCCTTCTTTCTCCTGATTGGTTGAGCTGATGTCCTGCCCCCTTTTCTTCATTCGCACACAAGTTGTCAATGAGCCTCTTTTTTGGTGTGTTTTAATTACCAGTTAAGCTCTATGATACCACTCTAACGCTATGCGTCTTCTCTGGCTAAGC
>CM045745.1:23297781-23370281 GCA_024760905.1 Plotosus lineatus
GAGCACAGTAATACCATGGTCAGTGAACCATTTAGCAGTGGTTTTGGCACTGTGAGCAGGTGCCAGGTCGTGCTGAAAAATGAAATCTTCATCTTCATAATGCTATTCAGCAGATGGAAGCATGAAGTGCTCCAAAATCTCCTGATCGCTAGCTGCATTGACCCCGCCCTTGATAAAACACAGTGGACCAACACCAGCAGCTGACATGGCACCCCAGACCATCACTGACTGTGGGTACTTGACACTGGACTTCAGGCATTTTGGCATTTCCTTCTCCCCAGTCTTCCTCCAGACTCTGGTGTTACCGGGTGTTAAGGTAAATATTTGGGTGAATGTAAATATAAAAATAATGGAAGAAAGTCACATGGTGTGACTCAGCTGTGGGAGGCTATAATTTTCCATAGAAGACTGGAGTTGCAATCCAACAGAGGGGAGGAGCAACACAGACATGTTGGGGCTTGTTCAACTTGGTTTGGGGAATCTATATTAAGGTTTTCCAGTCTCCTCCAGTCTCCTCCAGGCTCTTCGGGCAGATCATCCAAGGGGACTCATCGCGGTGGATCATCAAAAGGGGAAGTCATCCAAGGCAGATCATGGAACCACCGTTTGGGACTTCATCGACACAGTCCAGCATCTATGGCCACACGCCACCCACGAGGGATGGCAAGCCTTTCCCTGCCAGCACATGTGCCATCACTAAATTTACTCTGCTGCAGGGGCTTGGTGACTATGGGGACCCTTGGTTAATTAGTACATGGTTTAGGTCTAAGTTGTACATAATGTGAATTTTGTATTATTTTGGTCATATTATTAAATTGTACATAGTTACTGTTGTGGTCTGTTGTGCTTTGCTGGTTTCACAGGGCAATTTCAATCATCTAATTTCTCCAATCCGCAACACGTGGGGGCTCGTTTGATAGAATCCCTTAGGCATACGTAACATCTGGCACCTTGATTTCCGAATGACATGCAAAATTTGCTTTCATCCGAAAAAAAGTACTTTGGACCACCTGAGCAACAGTCCAGTGCTGCTTCTCTGCAGCCCAGGTCAGGCGCTTCTGCTGCTGTTTCTGGTTCAAAAGTGGCTTGACCTGGGTAATGCCGCACCTGTAGCCCATTTCCTGCACACGCCTGTACACGGTGGCTCTGGATGTTTCTACTCCAGACTCGGTCCACTGCTTCCACAGGTCCCCCAAGGTTTGGAATCGGCCCTTCTTTCACTTTTTCCTTCCCACAGACGTCCCACTGAGGTGCCTTGATACAGCACTCAGGAAAAGCCTATTTGCTCAGAGATTTTTTTCTGTGTATTACCCTCTTGCTTGAGGGTGTCAATGATGGCCTTCTGGACAGCAGTCAGGTCGGCAGTCTTACCCATGATTTCGGGTTTGAGTAATGAACCAAGCTGACAGTTTTTAAAAGCCTCAGGAATCTTTTGCAGGTGTTTAGACTTAATTGGTTGATTCAGATGATTAGGTTAATAGCTCGTTTAGACTACCTGAACATGATATGTTTTGAGATAGGAATTTTGGGTTTTCATGAGCTGTATGCCAAAATCATCAGTATTACAACAATAAAAGACCTGAAATATTTCAGTTGGTGCGCAATGAATCTAAAATATAGGAAAGTTTAATTTATATCAGTACATTACAGAAAATAATGAACTTTATAGCAATATGCAAATTTTTTGAGAAGGTTATGTTCTGTTGTTTTAGTGAAATTATAGAAATTCAATAAAAATTAAAAAAAAAAAAATCAGTGGCCCATCAGAGTTTACATACCTGTACAACAGCACTGTCTGTTCAATGTCAATCACATCACACGACTCATCACAGGTGATTAAGTACAAAGATTTTTTTTCTCCCGCTTGCTGATTGGTTTCAGATGATGTGCACACCTCTTTTTTTCCCCTCCTTTGTGCACATCAATGTGATGCTTGAATTGTGAATTCAAAATTTTTAGTGCGTTTTTTTAATGATTATGTAAGCCCTATGATGCCATTCAAATGCCCTGCATCTTCTCTAGCTTCTGTTAAAGAGCCTAAGTGCTTTATTGATTCATAAATACTGTATTATCACCGTACAAATTTTTAAAAAGTATTTACTTCATCAATGCTATATTTTACTGCATTGTTACTGTATTAATGAATAAGATTGTCTATAGAATGTGTTTAAGAAGCGTATTTTAGCACATGTAATATCATACATATGGTTTTAAAACAGCGTCAATAACTCATGGATTTTCAGGATCCTTCCGCATTGGCAATGAAAGCAAATGATTCGGTCCATTCTTCCTTGAATCCTGTGTTGTCATCAGCTATCTTTATCCTTTTCCCCCCCCTTTGGATCCCATAGTTCCTTCTCTGCTGCGCGTGCGCAAGCACGTGTGCGTGAGCTTATCAGCATGAATATGATTAGTATGGTATTTAACATACGGTTTCTCATTTATTCTTGTTTTATTGTTTATTAATTATTATTAATTTTAATGTATATGTATTATGAAACATTATGTCTTTATCTTTAATATATTAAGTGAAATATATACACAGACACTCCCCGCTTTACATTTATACGTTTTACATATTTTCAATTTTACGTTAAAAAAAATGTATAAGTAAAATTTTAAGCTTAGCGTGCTCTCTGTAGTACGAGACGTACCTACGTAGTACGCTGATTTGGTACACTACTTCCGCATGACGCTGCGTCCATTGTTTACAAACGACAAACTGAACGTGCCCCTCCTTCTTCCCAGTTCACTGCGTGTTACCCTTGTGTTAAGACATCGTCTCTATGATCTTTGTGTTTACACTGTTTTGCGTACTTTTGTAACCCTAAACAAATATGGTTGGTCAGAAGCGTAAGCCTACTAGTGATAGTGGTAATCAGAAAAAGCGGCAAGCCATCTTGTTAGAATTGAAGATGGCTATTATCAAGAAAATGGATGCTGGTGAAAAACATGTGAATATTGCGCGTTTCTTCCAAATGGGTCCGTCGACCATCGGAACCATTTACAAGCAGAAAGATTGCATCACAGAGCATGTTAAAGGTTATATTTGATACTGTATTTGATATTTCATTAAAATTCATCTATTTGAAATTATTTTGCTTGAATTTAATTTATTTGAAATTAATGTTGATATTATCTGATATAGTTTTACAATGTTATGTTTATAATAATTGATTTAGGGGTGTTTTATGAGATGTGGTAATGGTATTTATGGATGTATAGTACAGTATGAACGTCATACGTCACTGGAACATACAACTTACATTTTGTTTTGTTTTTTTTAACTTACGTTTGGCCATCTGGAAACAAACAAAAACTTAAGTTGGGGAGCGTCTGTATACCTGAATTCCAATTGAAATGTACACACACAAACACACATGCACTAATATACCACATTTAACGTAATAAACATGAAAATTTAAAAACAAATTTAAGTACTCAAGCGTCATGTAGTTCCCCATTTCTCATGAGTAAAAGTGAATGCCCATGTTAGCGTGCGCATGTGGCATGACTACAAGTCTGATACCTTAGCCACTGCTTGATTAATTCACAAAGTGAAGCGTGAAATCAAAACATGTTTGCCAAAAGTGAAAATGCCATAGGTGCCACAAAGCAAGCAGAGACCAGGCGCTGGACATGGTAACTGTCCAGATGACCAGAAGGTAGCAGAAACACTTTGGTGTGCATTGTTCAACTGTTGTACGCCTTCAGACATGCCACACACAGACAGGAACCACTGAGACAAACCGAGACCTGACCAGCCATGTGTCATTACACATGCACAAGACAGTCGTATGCAGGTGATGCGTCTGAGGGACCGATTCCATCCAACAATGCTGACGGTGGCTGAGGTTCCTTGTACTTGCCTCATGAGTGCTCGTACAGTGCACAGAAGAATCAAGGTTGAAGGTATCTGGTCACTTAGGGCACTTTTTGGTATGGTCCTAACAGACCACATGGCACTACACTCATCAAAATGTGTTTTTATTTGCCACTGGCCATGTCTGAAATGTCTGTCCTTGATTTGTATATTTGGATTTGGTTTAAAATAATAAAATTGTGGAATTATTTCAACGTTGCATTTTTATTGCCTCTCAGTATATCTCCAAACAACTGATTTGTCAGTAAAGACAGCAGATTGCATGAGACATGACTTCAGACAAAAACATGAAGGCTTCTGGGATTTGAATGCAAATAACGCAGTGTGACGTCAAAATCTCCAGGAGTATGTTTGTAAGATGTGTGTCTCAGATGCTGAGTAAAACTTACAGCTAAAATTCCACAAATTATACGCGAAAAAATTATATTTTTAAAGTGAGGGGTCATCACACCACATATAGACCTTGTTTCATTTATTACTTCATGTCACAATGTTTTGTAAAAATATTTAATTTATAATAAGGTATCTTGTCTCAACAGCATTTTCATTTTTTTGCATACATGTAAAACTTTTGCACAGTACAATTAGCATCAAATATTAAACAAAGCATCTGAATAAAGATAAATATAATCCAAGACAAAATTAAGTCAACATCACTAAAAACTGTCATTTGCCTTATACATTTCCTGTATTGTGCAGATGCGAACACACGCGCGCACACACACACCACGCGCACACGCACACACACACACCACGTGCACACACACACGTGCACGCACGCACGCACACACACGTGCACACGCACACACACGCGCACACACGTATGCACGCGCACACACACACACACATGCACGCGCACACACACATGCACGCGCACACACACACACACATGCACGCGCACACACACACACACACATGCACGCGCACACACACACACACATGCACGCGCACACACACACACACATACACGCGCACGTGCACGCACACACATACATGCGCACGTGCACGCACGCGCACACACACACACACACACACACACACACACACACACACCAGAATGCACTGTCTGGCCAAGAACCAGCAGCACACAAGTTTCACAGACCTTCATGCATGCGGCAATTCTGATTTGTTTTTTAAATTATACATCATGACTTCATTGGTGTGGAAGTCTCAGTAAAAATACCTAAGTTTTTATCGCCTTCGTAGGCTGCCTTAAATTTCAGGTGACTGTGTTATGATTCCAAAAGGCAAAGTCATTTCAATCAGCTCAAATGATGAGAACTTGCACTACATACCTGATGTAAATCAGGAAGCTCTGGATGATTAGCTAATGAGTTACATCAGATATGTCTACAGTGAGACTGCTTGATGTCTACAAGTATCCCTGCTCTTGATACTATAATTTGGCAACAACATCCAACTTTAAATGTGTTCACAGAACTGACAACCATAATGGGGAAAAAAAAAAATCACTTGAATTTTCACAACATTCAATAAAAAAAAACAGGCACGATCAATAGGCTGTGATACTTTTGGCAAGTTTGTGAAGTGAAACAGACACCATGGACTTTTTTCCCCAAAAGCATGAATGCCATCTGGGAATTTGATGTAGCTGAAGCATGTATCCATACTTAATTACAAAGAAACTTTAAAGAAATCAAAACAGGATTGTGTGGAAAAACAAAGGAGGGTCGTGTCGTTTACATATTGTTACCATAAAACCCTACCAAAAAAGATAAACTGTGGACAGACCAAGCTCATGTTCCTGGTAAGTGGTCAGAAGAATCAATTTATTTACATGGTCCACGCTCAAACGTACTTAATATCACGTGCTAAAATTACAAACAGATTATATATGAAGTAAATAATCGTAGTAAATAACTTCAAACTGCCGCACAACCTTGGTATGAACTGGTTTAAAGAGATAAAGACCAGATTAATGAACAGAAGTAAGGTTGTGTGTGAAACAAAACGAGCCATGATCCATGTATAGCGCTGAGTGGTAACGGTGGCCTTCAACCCTAAAGTGCTATCTCTTGCTTCTTTCACATGCTGTACAGTGAGTCGTCGACTTACGATCTATGCGAGTTACGCCTGATCGAATTTACGACCGCAAAAGTCGTGAAGCATGATTCATGGCAGTGCAGTGCAAGTGTTGCATACGACCTTTTTTTTTTTTTTTCACTGCCAGCAGCGCCAGCATCTTAAAAGGCCAAGCAGGAGATGATGCAGCTTCACTTTCTAACTGCTCAGAGCAAATCTATTCATCTACTTTCAATGCCACGTCACTGTGGCACGAAGCGGAGAGCCAATCCTTTCTGTGTGTGGGTGGGTCCGATACCTTGAAACGCTAATTTTATTGGACTCGCATACTGCAGTGTTTATGTGACAGGAAGCGCGCCCCAAGTTTTGGCAATCAGCTGGTCTGTGAGTTGAAGTGTTTCCATGTCTGTCCATTTGTGTTTGCTTGCCAGCTGTGCTTGGCGTCGTGGAAATGAGCTGCTCAAAAACGAGGGAAATTTACCTCTTTACTCAAAAAACAACACACGCAGTCTGTGGCTGTTGTTATAATCCAATAAAATTAGAGTTTGAAGGTATCAGACCCACCCACACACTGGAGTACAAAAAGGATTGGCTCTCCGCTGCGTGCCACAGTGAAGTGGAACTGAAAATAGATGTATAGATTTAAATGCACAAGATTTATTCATCTGTTTTTGTTTGGCATGAGTGTATTTGGATAGAAAGTCGACATACGACCAGATTGCTTTACAACCAGTCTGCCGGAACCAAAAGCAGGCGAAAACACTCAATGAGAATGAGGCATAAATATTTTCAAGTGTAGTGTAAACACCTGAGCACCACTCTGTAGACTTGTGTGTGTGTTTTGCATGTACTTTGCTAAAACAGTAAAAGATAGGACCCATAATAGCCTTACTTCAAGTTGATGACACCTGACTAGATGAGAGCTATAACATGTTGAGGTCTCAGCTTAGTGGGTACAAAATTCCACACCAGATTCTTAGTATGGTATCTCATACTAAATTTATGAAATGTATTACCAAGCACAACTGGGAGGCCTGAAGTTGGACCTCATTGGTGGAAATCACACCATTCGAAAAATTAGTCTACTTGATCAGTCACATGAAAGACTTCAACACAAAAACAAATGAATCTAACCAATCACTCCCATCACTCAACTGGGGTTTCTGTATAATTTTATACATTATTCTGCTGCTAGCACCACATCTGCCAAGTGCAGATGTTGCTATTAAAATGACCAAGTTATATACATATGCTTTGCATAGTGGCTGGAACTACCAATAAAATCTGTTGCTATATAAAATTAATCAATATCTTTTGACCACTCAGAATTGACCATTTCATCAGCACTGTAGTGTAAATTTAAAGGATGGGCATAATAACTGTATAGCATTATTATCTTCATAGAATAAACGCGATGGAGGAGAGAGTGCAGTAGCTTTGTGGCTGCACAAAGTTTGAGGATTCCTGCACTATGTGGTGAAAATAAAGCATGATACTTAGCCCACAATGCACTGCTGCTCACTGGTTGATATTACTATCTACATCATGCTGAGTTCAGAAATTTGGATGGTGCATATAGTTTACATTATAAAATGAAATAGAAATGTACATTATATATATAAAATCCAGTGTCTCAGAACTCACTTTGGATTTCATTCAATATTACAAAATCACTCAATATTAAAATATTGTTATATTTCGATGATTCACTGGGCTTTGTTTGTAGCCACATATAATTCACATCGCATTTATAGCGGAATGAAATTGTAAACAATCAAATGTCCAGTGTATATACAGGATTTATGTGCATGGCTAGTTAGCATGATAGTGTTGTTTTGGACCATCCCCCCTGCCTTCCTCTTCCTCCTGTAAACCGTGGCCTTCATACTCCGCCACAACTCACTCACAAATGCATTAATAAACTAAACCCTCTCTCAGAGAAAACAATATACACTCTGATAAATTTACTCTTTACTCTCATTGCTGACATCGAACTGGACTTTAATAAACAAAAACGTCCCCCATGTTTGTAACAGGATATCATGCTAGCAGTATAACGTTAGCAAAAACATTCAAGGAGAGACGCTGCGTTTGCTCACCGTGTTTTCTGCAGCTCCAAATGCAAAGTTGTTGTTTTTTATATTATTCTTTTACTTCGAGTCGTCTCGTTTCTCGCGCATGGAGTTATGGTGTCCGGCTGCCGGCGTGCTCGTCCCCTAAAACCACGTTGTAATCCTCATTAGAGTTGTGTATAATGACGATATTATTTCTATTTGCTCGCTCTCCGACGGTCGCTGTGCGTTGATAGCTCTTGTCTACTCGCTGCTCTTGTTTGTGTTTTAGGAAGATGGCTGCTGGTACCACGTGACTCCGAGGCAAGACATTTCAAATCACGAGGGTGTGCAGCGCCTCATGCGGCGAATGAGCGTCTGTCTCCACAATCACTTCGTCACTTTCTCCTTCAGTCTACTGAGTCACTTCATGTCAACCGTCACCGAGTTTGTAGCTTTAAGTCCCCGAGAAATTCATTGTTCCGTTCATTTTCTGTAACCGCTTAATCCTAATTACGGTCGCGAGGAGTATAGCACCCATCCCTGCCGACTCCGACCGAAGGCAGAGTACACCCTGGACAGCTCACCAGGCCATCGCAGGGTGGAAACACACTGACAGCTTTGCACTCTTGTCGAAAGTCAGCAATGGTTCTTTTACATATCTCACACCATCGACGGTGAGAGACATGGCCAGCCTTTGATAACCCAGTTAGCTGAACTGGGAGGACAGTGACAACCTTGTGGAGAGTGGGACTCAAACTCCCAACCTTAGGATCAGCGATCCAGCACCCTATACCACTAGACCACCACTGCCCTTGAAATTCATTGTCTAATTTACTATTGACTATTTTCTTGTGTGTTTTTATATTCATTTTTAATATTAATAATGTGTTACAGTACTATTAGACTACTGTCTTTCTTTCAACCCCTTATTTATTCATTTATTAATTTTCTGAACTGCTTAATCCTAATTAGGGTCATGGGGAGGCTGGCACCCATCTCAGAAAACTCTAGGCGAGTGCAGAGTACACCCTGGACAGCTCGCTAGGCTATCGCAGGGTGGAAACACGCTGACAGCTATGCAGCCTACTCTTGATGAAAGTCAGCAATGGTTCTTTTACATGAACCTCTCACCATAGACAGTGAGAGACATGGCGACCTTTGACAACTCAGTTAGCTGCACTGAGGGGACAGTGGCAATCCATTGAGAGTGGAGCTTGAACCCGCAACCTTGGGATCAGTGATCCAGCACCTTACCACCAGGCCACCACTGCCCCCACTACTTATTTATGTTTTTGTTTTATTTATCACAATAATTCAAGGGGCGGCCATGGCATTATAGTTAGAGAAGCGGATTTGATACGTAAAGCTCACTGGTTCAATTCCTGAACCTGAGGAAAAATGTGTGGTGGCGGTGGGAGTGACTTGTCCACTCACCTTCATGGCTGAAGCACCTTTGAGCAAGTAACTTAACCCACAGCTCCCTGGGCGCATGATGTGTGGCAGCCGAGTGCCACAAGTGTGTGTGCTCACTTTGATGTGTTAACCGCAGAAGCCAAATTTCCCCTATAGGATTATTATTGTATATAAAAAAAATCAATGACTTTTTGTGTGAGTCATTGATTTTTGTGTACTGTGATGCACCAATGTTTTTTGTGTACTGTGATGCACCAATTTTCATTGCACAGGAAATGGTGTGGGTGTGTGTAGTCCATGAGTGTGTGCTTGGTACTACTAAGTTATTACTTTTAACGTGATGACTGTCATTATAAGACAAATATGATTGTTATTAAATTTATACTGACAGGAACTTTTCAATAGGTCTACTACTGGGATCTAGTTAGATAATTAAAAATTCAACTTCATCTTCAAGTTATACAGAGCATGTCTGTCTCCGAAGACTCCCAGCTAATGATATACAGTAGTACCTAATATCATGACAGTAGTAATGTAGTAGTATTAACTTAATCACGTCATTCGGGTAACCTAGCCTATTGTTAGGCCCCCTTATGTATACAGCAACAAGTAATTGACATTCTATATACACTCTTTGGTGCCGTGCGAAAGGTCAGTGAGCATGTACGTTTGTTCCGAAAGTAATTTATGCCTTCATCTTCAAAAACAATTTTTTCCTTCTAAGGGTTACATAGGATCAAGAGCACGGAGTATAATGTGGGAATAAACTTGCATAGGATACCAGACCACTGCAGAGCACTCACTCACTCATTCATTAATTTGCTACGCCAATTAATCCTATTAGGGTTGTGTCGTGGCAGCAGCCCATCTCAGATGACACTGGCTGAAGGAAGGGTATATCTTGAACAGCTCACCACACCATCACAGGGCAAACATGCAAACAACCATTCACACTCACCTTCATTTCTATGGGCAATCTGGAACAGACAATAGCCTAATAGTCTTTGGACCGTAGGGGGAAACAGGATCCAATCCCGAGCTTACGACCTTGTTGCTGCAAAGTTGGCACGCGAACCACCACACCACTGTGCCGAAGAGCATCTAAGGGGAATCAATTCATTGAAGAAGAGAAGCTTGAGCCAATCCCAGCTTACTTTGTGTAAGAGATGGGAACTGAACAAACAGCAATCCATCACTGGGCTAAAACAGTCACAAACAACAGCTTATACTCACATTCACATTTAAGGACAATTAAAACCAGTTGATCTGATATGCATGTCTTTGAACTGTGGGAGGAAACTGGACATGGAGGAAGACCATTCAACCAAGGGAAAATTATGCACACTTCACAGACAAGGGCCCTTGGCTGAGATTCAAACCTCGAACCTCTGAGCTGTAAGGGGACAGAACTAACCATTGAGTCACTGTGCCCCATAGAATCATATGCAAATCATATAACATACTGACATACCTGATTTAAATTGACAAGCAGTGAGACCCGGAGGAAAAATTACTGCATGACCAAATAATTGTGCAGTCTATTGCAATTTCACACATCAGCTGTATCTACCAAATATTCCATAAATGGCATGAATTAACATTACATAATCACATTTGACTAGGGAATGACTTGTATTAAGGAACATAGTTTGATCACATGCCACACATTCCATTTTGTGACCACTTTATTAGGTACACCTACTTATATTTAGCCACTATTTTATCAGGTTAACCCAGTAACCAAGTTACTAGAAATAAGGTATATGTACATAAGTATAGCTACCAGACAACAGTATGTTTACTCAATTATCACCAAGACAAGTCACTTACTTTTCAAGACCATTACAATTTATCAGATTTATTTACCTTACATCAGGCTATGGTGGGGTAGTAGCTGGCAAGTCCACCTCACAGCAAGAAGTTCAGCGTGTACCCCACCTCTCGCCCAAAGTCAGCTGGCTTCCGCTTCTCTCAGCAACCCTGATGAATAGACAGCACAGACAAATGTATGGATATGATCAGGTGATGTTACTTGGATTACCTTTAGATGCTCTGTGGCATGATGGCATCATGGTTAGCACATCCATCTCACAGTATGAAAAACTAGGGTTAGATTCCCGGATTTAGGCGTCTCTGTTCTCCCTGTGCTTGTGTGTCTCACAGTTGAAAGACATGCTCATCAGGCTAATTGTTTTTTCCCAAACTGCTTCTAGGTGTGCTTGTGAACAGTTGTTGGTCTTGACAAGGTGTGACTAGTAGTTTATGGTGCAAGTCATCTTTGCCAAGTTCCTGCTGAGGTAGGCTCCGTCCTCTGCAGGAGTCTAGTAGAATTAATCAGTTTGGCAAATGAGTTAGTGAGTGAATGAGTGAAAGTCAAGATGGCTCATTCACACATATCGAAATAGTTTCTGTGTGGAGAGCGACTGTGATTAATGTGTGGCTGGAGAAAATTTGGTATTTTCTCATAAAATTATATTCTTATGTAATTCCTACCATGCAGTGTTTGTCATCTGAATCATCAGTAGCCAAGTGGAGACTATAGGCAGACTAGTCAGAAAATATTATCTCCTGGAGTGAAGCTATGTTTCTAGAGCTCAGTAGTGAGAGCAGAACAACACCCACACCATGTTAATGGTCAAAATAAAGCGAAGAGACTGCTCTTACAAAACATCACCAATGACTTCCTCATGGCAGCTGACTCTGGCCTACTTTCTATCCTCATTCTTCTTGATCTGAGTGCGGCCTTTGATTCCATATGTCACACCACCCTCCTTAATAGATTACTGTATTCTCTATTGGCATCACTCATACTCCATTAGACTGGTTCAAATGTTGCCCTTCAGACCACACTCTGTCCAGCAAACTCAAGGGTTTCACATCCAAACCTTCCCCTGTCACTACAGGTGTGCCCCAGGGATCTGTCCTGGGGACCTGTTTCTTTATCATTTACTGCCTTCCCCATTGCAATATTTTTCATAAATACAAAATCCATTTCCACTGCTATGTGGGAGAAGCCGAGCTTAATCTCACCGGTAAGACCACTCTCCCACCCCTTCCATCTCTGACTGCATCACAGAAATAAAACTCTTCACTCAACCTCCTTAAATTAAACAAAATTAATAAAACGGAGGTTCTCCTCATTGCCAAGATAGCACTCTATCCTTCCAGTGTCATATCAATAACATCACCCAGTCTGCATACCTTCACAATATCAATTGTCTTCGCACTCCCCTCAAACCAATGGCATCCATGCCCACAGTCTTGGCACTTCTCACTTGGATAATTGCAACTCACTTCTTTTTGATCTCCCTCAAAAATATCTCCATAAACTTCAGTTGGTCCAGAATTCATCTACCTGTATTATCAACAGAACCCCTTCCATCCACCATGTCACTCCTGTTCTCCAGCAGCTTCACTGGCTCCCTGTAAAATTTCATACTGAGTTTAAAATTCTCCTAGTAACCTTAAAGCCATGCATAATCTTGTCCCTCAATATCTGTCTGAACTCCTTCATGTTCCTACGACCACCCTCAGATCTTCCTCTTCTTTTCACCTGTTTGTTCCCTCTGCTCGTCTCACCACGACTGGGAGCAGAATATTCAGCTTACACTTGCCCCCCCCCGAATTCATTACCACCTGACCTCAAGAACACCACATCTCCCCCCACACACTTAAAATCTGGACTCAACACCCACCTATTTTAAATAGTTATTCCACATAATTAAAAAATACCCAACTGGCTTTATTTTTTTCATTTTTATTTTTATCTTATCTGTTTTTTTGTATATTTTTGTGCCTTTTTTTATCTGTACGGTGACCTTGAGTGGCAAGAAAGGCGTCTTTAAATAAAATGTATTAATATTATAATTATTATGCTACACGTCTGCTGCTCTTCGCCACGATTGGCCAATGGTGTCGCGCCTCCTGTCCTAGGACTGGCTAGTGAGTTGACGTTTCTCGTGTTCGGATTGGTTAATACTGTAGCACTGACCATTCGTAATTGAGAAGGTGGGACTTGTTTGGACTGACAAAGAAAGTAGGGCAGTGCAGGATTTGTTAATTTTCGTTTGGCTCTACGTATTTATAGGTGTCTGATTTTAAAATACATTCAATAATATACAGTAGAGCGTTATTTCTCACACTTATTCGTGTTACATCTGCTCGCCCCCTTTGACATATTATTACTGTATATATTATAATAATTTATTCTGACTGGTCTGCAGCCATACAGCCTCATATGGAGCAATCTACAGTGTTGGGACCAATGACGTGCTGGGACACTCTGTTCTGCCGCCTTTCAGCCAGAATTAACTGTTTCAGCAATCTGTGCTCTTCCATAGGGTCAGACCACGTGGGCGGGCTGTCCTTCATTTCCCATGCAATGTCAAAGAGCACTAATGCTCCCTGCTTTTTCTTCCTGAACCAATATACATACACACACACACACACACACACACACACACACACACACATATATATATATATATATATATATATATATATATATATATATATATATATATATATATATATATATATATATATATATATATATATATACATATTTGACACAAAATCACTCAAATCCTTATACTTATCTATTTTTCCTACTTCAAGACATTAACTCAGAGAACTGACACTTACTGACTAATATACCACACACTATGACAGATTCCACTATAATGAGAGAATCACTGTTTTTCACTGCATCTCGTACTGGTTTAAAAGGTATCTGATATTGGAAGTTTTAATGACATTAAAAACCGACATGCTTTATGGGGGCAAGGTTAGAGATGTGGGCTTGTGACCAGAAGAAAACATCCAGGTGTCCTTGTATTGACCTTCCAGGTGCCCCAGGCACAGACGTGGAAGAAAAGGTAAATTCCAAGTGTGTGTGTGTGTGTGTGTGTGTGTGTGTGTGTGTGTGTGTGTAATCACAGTTATTTCTTTCTGGTACATCCACTCTGACGTCCCTGCTGAAAACTCCAGCTTAGTCCGAGGTGCTACCAGAATAATACATCTAAATGCTGATAGATGAAAACAGTGTCTAAATTACTACTGCTTTATTTAAATAATCATGAACTTGGAAAATATTTTGATTGTTCAACTCCGTTTTGTTCAACTCCAGGAGCTGGGCAGATAAAGCCGGGTATTTTTTTGCAGAGGGTGGTTAACTTTGTCTTTTTTTTTTTTTTGTAAAACAACTTCAAAAATTGTATTTTTTATATATATATATATATATATATATATATATATATATATATATATATATATATATACACACACATACATACAATAAATAATATATTTACAGTTGGCCCTCTACTTACGAAATTAATCCGTTCCAGAGCCCGGAACCTGGAGTTTTCGTAATTAGAGGCCGCATTTTACATGTAAAATGCATGATTCGTTCCAAGCCTCCCAAGACTACCCCATAAATCCTTTAAAAATGATAAAAGTACAACAATTTTATATGGAATATGTGTTAAAAGTAAAAGAAAATTATTTATTAAACCATTTAAACATTTTATTAACATCTTCTTCTTCTTCTTCTTTTACTTTCGGCTGCTCCCTTCAGGGGTCGCCACAGCAAATCATCCGCCTCCACCTCACCCTGTCCTCCGCATCTTCTTTTCTGACTCCAACAACCTTCATGTCTTCCTTCACCACATCCATAAATCTCTTCTTCGGTCTTCCTCGAGGCCTTCTGCCTGGTAGTTCCAACCTCAGCATCCTACTGCCAATATACTCACTATCCCTCCTCTGTACATGTCCAAACCATCTCAATCTAGCCTCTCTGACTTTGTCTCCAAAACATCTTACGTGGGCTGTCCCTCTGATATACTCATTTCTGATCCTATCCATCCTCGTTACTCCCAGGGAGAACCTCAACATTTTCATCTCCGCTACCTCCAGCTCTGCCTCCTGCCTTTTCCTCAGCGCCACTGTTTCTAAGCCATACAACATCGCTGGCCTCACCACCATCTGGTACACTTTTCCCTTCATTCTTGCTGACACTCTCCTATCGCACATCACACCGGATACTTTTCTCCAACCATTCCAGCCTGCCTGCACACGCTTCTTCACCTCTTTTCCACACTCTCCATTGCTCTGGATTGTTGAGCCTAAGTACTTAAAATCCTCCACCTTCGTTATCTCTGCTCCCTGTAACATCACCGTTCCTCCTGGGTCCTTCTCATTCACACACATGTATTCTGATTTTCTGAGGCTAACCTTCATTCCTCTCCTTTCCAGGGCATACCTCCACCTCTCGAGATTTTCCTGCACTTGTTCTCTGCTCTCACTACAGATCACGATGTCATCTGCAAACATCATAGTTATAATAAACAGTTTACTAACATATTTATTAATTAAACCATTATTAAACATTTTTTATTAGCGCGCGCACACACACACACACACACACACACACACACACACACAAAACTCTTTTTCTTTCTCTCTCTCTCTCTCTCGAGTGCGCGCTCTGCCGAATGCGGGCTCCGCCCACATGCAGCACAGCCGACGGAGCTTTTGAGACAGGGTGTTGTATTTAAAGCGGAATTACCTGTTGGAAAGATCTGAGGTCCGGATTCAATAGTAACTTGCTTCCTCGAGAGATCAGAGGTCCGGATTCAATATTAACTTGCTTCCTTATGAGATCTGAGGTCTTGTGGCGCCGCCCACTTCCGTGCACAAAAATGCTCCGAATGCGAAGCTTTTGAGATGGGCGCGGCTCATCCGGACCTCCTCAAATAAGCTGCAATCAGTACAGTACTCTCAAAACTCTCAAAAAGTCATGAAACTCACGAACCAACAGTACATCTCTCCTTCACATGAGTGACAAACAAGCTCATGGGTAAAGTACTATGGAGATTCAGCTCTCTCCTGGCCAATGGGAGGTCAATGGGAGGCCAGCGAGGCGGGATGTTGGGAGACAGCCAATGAGAGAGTAACTCGCGCATTGTGTGAATTTTTGAATGAACGTTTAAATTTTTGAATGGCGCGTTTGGTGTTTTTCGCAAGAAGAGGTTGTTTCGTATACAGAGGGTGAAAATTTAGGAAAATGTTTTTCGTAACCTGGATTTTTCGTAAGTAGAGGGTAGACTCTCTCTCTATATATATATGTGTGTGTGTGTCCGTGTCCCACAGTGTACTAGCCAGCTGTTCAGGGAGTATCCCCTTCACCCAGAGTTGGCTAAGATAGTCTCCAGCCTCCCTCTGATCCTTAGCCAAGTTGAATTAAGTACTTCAGTACATAAGTCTATGAATACATTCATTTATCTGTGTCGTAGGTGGCCGATAACTGGTCAGATCAACCAGGATTTTTTTTGTTTTTTTCTTTCTCTGTCAGGCTTTAAGTTATGACTCAGACTTTAAAGATCACAAAACCATCAGTCAAATCTTTAATTCAAGGTCTTGTAATACATTCAATCATTTTCTGTAACCACTTAATCCTAATAAGGGTCATGGGGAGGCTGGCACCCATCCCAGTCAACTCTGGGCAAGGGCAGAGTACACCCTGGCTTGCCAGGCCATCACAGGGCAGAAATGTTGACAGCTTTGCAGCCTACTCATGTTGAAAGTCAATAATGGTTCTTTAATATGCCTCACACCATAGTCAGTGAAAGACATGGCCAGCCTTTGATAACCCAGTTAAGTTGCAATGGGGGAAGGGGGGGGGGCAGTGACAACCTGTGGCGAGTGAGGCTTGAACCCCCAACCTTTGGATCAGTGATCCAGCACCTTTACCACTAGGCCACCACTACCCGTCTTGTAATACAGCCTACCCTTAAGACGGACCAAGCGTATGAATGTTTTCTCTCCAGCAGGTGGCAGAATTGAGCTGGGTAAATGACGTACACAAGTATTTTATTAATTTGTTTTTATTGAAACATGTCACGAAGTCAAGACGTTTCTTCGCGGTACTACCTACAAACATTTCAGTAATAAAAATCCGCTCGGCGGTATAATGCTCAATATGCTATTTAACATCCCGTTCTTTGGAGAAGGCCAGTAAGGTGTTCCGGTGTCATCACTAGTACTTCCGGGTTTTTTCACCAAACGTCACGGAGTCCGTTACAGCAATATAGGTATATGGTATTATCTCATGTGTTATGGTTTCAGATGTCGTCTTTTTTGTCGGAATTAGCTAACATAGTGGTAAGGCCATAAATCAGCAGTAATGTGATTTTGAAATGTTATTCGTACACGAGAACATGTGCAGTTTTTGATAATGTTGATTGTTAGCCCGAGCTGACTAAAAAACAGTCCGGATGGTGCAAGTCGGTGGCTATTTACATGCACAAATAATCCGGAGGTTATGTAGATCCTGATTGAAAACAAGGGATTGTGCCTTTTTATAAAACGTGGGTGGCACCGTTGCATAGTATCTGGGTCATAGCAAGAAGTCTGTAGGATTGATTCCCAGGTTCGGAACATATTAGGCAAACTGGCTGTTCCAAATTGTTCCTGTGTGTGTGTGTGTGTGTTGCTCTGTGATGGACTGGTGAGCTGTTCAGGGTGTACCCCCACCTTCACTTCAATGTCGGGTAGTTAGACAGGCACCCAAGTGGTCATCAGCTGCCATGTGCAGCAAATGAGTGCGTGAGGAAAGATTTACTGAGAAGCTGAGAAACCCCTAAATAATTATTTATGAGGTAGTATCTGTCCAATCTATGGGAAAATAAATAGCCAGTCCGAATTATTTCACTTTTTGAAACACAAAATAATTTGTTGTTGAAATAGTTGGAACAGAATTTTGATTTTGTGCTTCAATTGTTGTTTCTCCCTCTCAACCTTAATCCCCAGAAGCTGTGAAATGGCAGAGCCTCGGAGTCAGGTCTCTGCTTCCATGTCACAGAAGTCCCTTGGATTTTCAGCTTCGGAAGGGCCAGTAACAGAGATGGACCAAGTGGAATACACCCTCCGCAAGCGGCTGCCTAGGAAGCTACCAAAGCGACGCAATGATGTCTATATCAACATGAAGACTGACTTCAAAGCCCAGCTAGCCAGGTGTCAGAAGCTGCTGGACGGTGGTGCAGGTCACAAAGAGATCTGCATTCATGGCCTTGGACTTGCTATCAATAGGGCCATTAACATTGCTCTACAGTTGCAAGCATTCAGTCAGGGGGCGCTCCAGCTTGCTGCCAACACCTCCACTGTAGAGCTCATCGACGATCTAGAACCTGAGGATCCAGATGAAGCTGCAGAGCCACTAACACGTACACGCAACAACTCTGCCATCCACATCAAAGTGTTTTACCCCAGTGCTTAAAGACATACTGTACACATCATTTCCAAATTGAAAATACAAAAGAAAAGGACAAGCCGGTGTCTGCTTTCAGTGACACCGGATACAATTCCTGTAAAGATGCCACTTGGAGACATTCAGTGACATTTTTGTCTGAAGCAACTTTTAATAAGATGTATTAATTTTGCTGAGTGTCACTATCCAAACGTACAAATTGATAGAGTAAATGTGAAGTATAGGCTTCAAAGTGAAGAGATGTCATGTGTCTGCGAATCTTGTCGCCATAGTACACATGCATCCAGGAAATTAACTTGTGTTGGTGTAGTGTTTTTGGGTGGAAAATTATTAAAGATGCATCTTCACATCAGAATTAAAAAAAATCTTTCTGTGCATATTTTGTTGTGGTTGTGTAAATAAAGTACAGTATTATTCACTCATACAATCTCAATGTTTCTTACATATGTTGTTCACTTTAACATCTATATTATTGATTTATAATATTAATAATTATAAACAATATGCTCAAGCCACCTCTTTCATTGCCCACATTCTCAAAGTGTCATTGTTTAAGTACAGCCGCCCCACGACTTACGAAACCAAGCTGTTCCTTTTTCGTAATGCGGGAATTTCATCAGTAGGGGTCGCATTTTACATGTTAAACGCCTGATTCGTTCCAAGCCTCCTGTCTTTGGACTGGATAAACCCTTTAAAAATGATAAAAGTACACCAATTGTATATGAAATGTGTGTTAAAAGTAAAAGAAAATTATTTATTAAACCATTTAAACATTTTAGGAACATATTTATTAATTAAACCATTATTAAACATTTTTTATTCACACACCAGTCTCTCTCTCTCTCACACACAGACACACATGGGAATGCCAGATGAGCTCAAATGCGCCACATTTATTAAACATTTACTGAATTAAGCAACTTAAAAAAAACTAAACTAAAGAGTTCAGCTTCCTTCTCTCTCTCTCTCTCTCTCTCTCACACACACACACACGGACGGGATGTTTTATTTAAAACGGAATTACAGTACCTGTTTGAAAGATCAGAGGTCCTCACTGTATTTCCGCTTTAAGGTCTCCTTCTGGTTCTGCGTCATCCCTCCGAGCCAACAGGGGGCCAGCGGGGCAGGATGTTGAGAGACAGCCAGTGAGAGAGCGCAACTCGTGCATTGTGTGAAATTTTGATTGGTGCGTTTGAATTGTGAATTTCTTTTCGTAAGAGGGGGTTGTTCTCGTATCCCGGGGATGAAAACTAAGGAAAATGTTTTTCGTAACCCGGGGATTTCGTACACAGGGGGCTTCGTAAGTAGGGGGCCGACTATATTAAAAAATGTGAAGTGTTGTTCACCTCTCATATCTTTTTATACAGGTGAAATGGCAAGCAATTTGAGATCAAAGAATCAGATCTATTATTACAAACAGCAAAAGCATATACAGGAGGTTGTAAACGACCTACAATTACAGATGCTCTGCAGCATTACGTGTACCTAGTGAAAGGACATTCAAGAAAACATGATGGCACAGTGGCCACAGTGCGAGTACTGGAAGAAACATGGAACAAGGCCCGCATTCCAGTCAGACCCTCCCATCATGCCGTGAAACAACTTGAGAGATTAGTGCAGAAGTGAAGAAAAAACTCCAGAGGCTCATTCTGGGAGCCTGGAATGTCCGAATGCTTCTGGACCGAGCTGGCACACTGAGACCAGAGAGAAGAACAGCGCTTGTTGCAAAGGAGCTCCAGCGATACCAGATAAACATTGCCGCACTCAGCGAAACACATCTTGCCGATGAAGGATCCCTGAGAGAAGAAGGAGGTGGATACACTTTCTTCTGGAAAGGAAAGTCGCAAACTGAGGACAGGATACATGATGTTGGGTTTGCCATTAGAACAGCACTGCTGAAGGACATATCAGCCCTGCCAGTAAGAATCAGCGAACGTCTCATGACATTGCGCATTCCTTTCAGCAAGGCCAGACACCTCACAGTCATCAGTGCATATGCTCCTACGCTCACCAGTCCAGATGAAGACAAAGAGCAGTTCTATGAACACTTTGACAAGGTCATTCGGTCAACTTCACAGAGTGACAAACTTGCTGTGCTAGGCTATTTCAACGCTAGAGTAGGAAGAAATCCCAGCAGCTGGAAAGGCGTTCTGGGCAGACACGGTGTAGGCAAAATCAATGAAAACGGCCTGCTCCTCCTTAGCAAGTGTGCAGAACACAGCCTTTGTATCACCAACACCTTGTTCAGGATGGCAGACAAGTATAAAACCACCTGGATGCACCCACGGTCTAAAAACTGGCACATGATTGACTTTATTATTGTACGCCAACGTGATATCAGGGACGTCCAAGTGACCCGTGCCATGAGAGGTGCTGAATGCTGGACTGATCACAGGCTGGTCAGGTCTGTAATGTCACTGTACATCATTCTGGAATCTCCACAAAGATCATAAACCTGATTCAGATGTTCTACAACAAGTATCAATGTTCTGTGATCATAGATGGTAGACTCTCCAAGGGGTTCCCAGTAAGATCAGGTGTGAGACAAGGTTGCATCATTTCTCCAATCCTCTTCCTTGTTGCATTGGACTGGATGATGAGGAAAACATCTGACAAACTAAGAGGTATACAATGGACCCTTTTCCCAGCTAGAGGATTTGGATTTTGCAGATGACATTGCTGCCAACCGACTGTACAGCTTTGAAAAGCAAACTGGCCAAAACATCAAGGCCTCCAAAACTAAAATTATGAACATTGGAGCAGAGAGAGATGTAACAGTCAAAGTTGATGAACAACATCTTGAAAATGTTGATGAATTCACATACCTAGGAAGCCTTGTCAGCAAAGAAAACTCCACTAGTAAAGATATTCAGTCCAGACTCTCCAAAGCTCGATGTGCCTTTGTCCCATCTGGAAGTCTAAACAGTACACTCAGAGGACAAAGGTACAGCTCTTCAACAGCAACGTCAAATCTGTCTTACTCTATGGCTCGGAGTGTTGGCATGTGGTGCAGAGTGACATGAAGAAAATCAAGACCTTCTTCAACAAATGCCTGAGGTACATCTACGGCATATTCTGGCCAAAAACAATCTCAAATTATGAATTGCACAAGAAAGCCAAATGTACAAGCATTGAACATCAGATAAAACTCCGACGCTTAGGATGGCTGGGACATGTGCTCAGAATGGATAACAGGATTCTCAAAGTGGCTCTCAGATGGACTCCACCTGGAAAGAAAAGCAGAGGATGACCAAAAACAACATGGAAAAGAACCATAACATCAGAGCTTGAAGAGATGAACCTGACATGGGGGAAAGCACAAAATACAGAACAGGATAGGTCCAGATGGAGGCCAATCATCATGGCCTTATGTTCCACTGGGAATGAAGAGGATTAAGTAAGTAAGTAAGCGTGAGCACGCACACATTTTATAAACAACTTATTAAACATTACTTACAAGGTTAGGAACATTCTCAAACCAGTCTCTGTGGCACTTTAGGCCACACTTAAAATCAATGTGTTGGCATTTCTTCCCAATTTTAATGGTTAACATGGAAATCACCCAAACTTGTAGGCCAGTATCTGTAATACCTTCTTTCAGTGCACTGCTGGCAGATGAGCGAATTGCATGAGTGAGTAGATGTACAGATGTGAGAGATGCTGCAAAATGAATGCGATGAAGGGTTTGTTTTAAATACAATCAAAGTTTTATTGAAAGAAAAACAAGTTACATTGATTTTGATTATCAAGCAAATATGTTATTATGTTTTCACTATCATATGATCACCATCCGTATTAACAACAATCCATGTTTTGAGTTAAATGTGATATTGTATTAATCACAGACACCGCAAAGTTTAACACGGACAATGATGCATAACGAAGTCCATCTATTTCGATTGACTAAGTATGATTCCTATTCTTTTACATCTCAAAACATTTTTTTCAGTTTTCATGCTTTTTAAATATTCTTAAAATACACCATGCTTTCTCTACTAGTTGAGTAGAGAAAAAGGTTCAAGAAAAGACCACAGGGACTTCATATAACAGATTAACGGCAGGGACAGATTCTGTTTCCACTTTCAAATAAAGCCAACAGCAGTGTAATTTTAACTTCATTATTATGATTGTTTTTAGTCGTGTGTATTCATTTGGTGCTAAAGCACTCCTTCAAACTATTTTCTGCTTGCTGCTGTGTGATTTTCTTCCACACTGGTGGAATATCTGCAGGCTTTGCATTGTTTGCTTTTGCAAACTGATAATTAAATTTTGCCATCACATATTTCCAGTAGTCTGAGGCCTCAATGCTGGAGTCTGCAGGGATGCGCCAGTCTGGAAAGATCTCCATGTATTTCTTGTAAGGATGCCACTTATAATTGGTCTCTAGGCATCTGAACCTTGTTTCACTGTTCACATCGGTGGAGCAAATGTTAGTGACAAGTTTCTCTGAGTGATCATATCTGTATCGACCAAGTCCTTGAGGTCTGTGTACAGAAGCAGAGTGGTGTGTATGAGCGTCTCCTCCTGCCTCACATGGCGCTTTGCAGAATGGACACTGTTCCCCACAGCCAAACACACGCTTGAACAGCTCGTCCTGTGGTTTGATTTTGAGTGTTTTCAGTTTACTCTGAATGTCACTCTTTTTAAATTTACCCTTCAGTGACTCTTCCATTTCATCCACAGACTTTGTGAGCCAATCAGCAAATTTCTCTTGTTTGGCATTACTTAAAGCCAACACTGCTTCCAAGGCATCTGTTGGAATCACAAGTTTTTTCCCAAGCTTTCTGCAAATGTTCTGGATAAACTCCTTTATATCTTCATTCTCATGTGCCTGTTGTTGTGATTTTTTGATGGCATTTTTTATCATGGAAATAGCTCCACGGAGATGCTGCTCTTCCAGCTCGAATAGTTTGTTCCCTTCGGAAAATCTGTCTGTAATTTGTTTTAATATCCATTCCTTCACAAAATGCTCATAAGAATGCGTGTATGTAAAATAATTCCGAAAATCACCCTCAGTCAGAAGTTGTTTTAAAATAGAGTACTGGAAAAATGCACGTGTACTGAATTGAACTGAAGTTTTCCCTTGCAACATGGTGTCAATAATGTCGAGTCCCAGTGAGTCACAGATAAATGTCTCAACTGCAGGACCCAGACAGAGCTGTGTGAATTCTTCAGCCTTCCTCTGACACTGATCACGATTATTGAACAGGTCTTTGAAATCATGACGGTATTTTTCTTTGAATTGCTCAAGGCATCGGTGTGGATCATTCTGTTCGATGAATCGGTTGTGCATGGCCTGGAATTCTCTTGCAGAAATAGCACAGATGTGCAGCTTAAGAGAAAGTTCAAACTGGTCAGAAAATTTCAACTTCTTGCCTGGAGTCAATTTTTCATCAATTAAATGTAGGATCTCCAGAATGTAGTTCTCATGATAATCAACATTTTCAGCCGTTTTGTTCATAACTGACTCTGTGCATGCAGTAATAACACCGTCAGCCAAATCCTGTAGTCTCATTATCTGTTCAGATTTGTAAACACGATGTATCCATTTCATAAAAAAGTTTTCTGGTGAAACAACAAATTTCTCCCTGCCGTACTCATCCAGTGAAACTTTACTTAAGTCTTCAGAGACACCACTTCCCTTCTGTTTCATGTTTTCCCGTAAACAGCAAAAAATATTATTCGATATGTTTTTTCTGTGCAAGCCTTTAAATGACAACTCGTCAAGTGTTTCCTTCCAGAGGTTTTCAAAGTTTCCGTCAAGCTCACTTTCAGACATACCCTCTGAATTTTTGTTTTTTCGAAGCGTCTCCAGGAGTTTGCGCACTTTGTTTTCCATTTTGTCAGTATGTGTTTTCTTGATGTTGTCTAGTTTATTTTTTCCTGTTTTAATCTGAATAACTGTGTCTAGTTTACTCAGTACTGAATTTTCCATTTCTCTCCTGAGAGATTTTGCACTGTTTACAAAGTCTTCTTTGTACTTTTCCACCAGATAGACATGACCCTCCGTTTGGTCAAAGTATTTCTTGATGTTCTCCAAAGTGGTCTTCTCCCATTCATCAAGCTCAGAGGACGCCTCAGATTTCAGAGTTCTCAGTAAGTCTTGCAGGTTTGTCTCGTCAGATTTTGATTTCATAATCTCAAAATTGGATACGCTGGTTTCAGCAGATGTTAGCCACTCGTACATGTGTTTTTTAAAGCACCATTCCCATTTGTTGTATTCAGTGCACAGCTTCATGTATGCATCAGCTACCAAACTGTTCCGAAAGCTGAATATAAAATTTTCATATTTTACTGCAGTCCATAAGCTTTTAGTCCACTCCAAAAATTCTGCAATGTTGTTCGTGGACGTCTTCTTTTCAACAAGAATGTCCATGAGGTTCTTTTTGAAATCATAAACAGCTTCAGAGTATCCAACATTCACTGGTGCCATTGGAGGATTACCATGCCAAAGTCCAGGTATGTACCAGTTACCGGTATCTGGATTGTACTCCATTACATCAGTAAACTTCTTGTAGTCTTCCTTATTTTCCATCATGGCTGCTGCCTCAGTCATCTCATTCAACTGCTCTAACAGGAGCTTGCGGTCTCTCATGTTTTTGTCGTGTGCCGAGACGTCAGCTACGTTCTGATGCACAAATGCACACGTGGGTTTTTTGCCCACTTCCTTCATCCTGAGGAACGCATGCACCACAATCTGCAGGATATCCTTCATTTCTGTGGAGTTCTCCATGGCAATGTTGATGATGGTAATATCACTCAGACCAACAACAAGTGTGGCCAGCTCATTGTCATGTTCATAACTGTCATCAAGCTGTGCCAGCTCAGGTGATTTCAGTCCCTCGGTGTCAATGACCACCAAATAATCACTGTTAAGTGTGTCTCTGAAACTGTCTGAGATTTTAATCAGCAACATGAAAGCTCCCCGTGTGCATCTTCCACTGCTGACTGCAAACTGAATCCCAAACATGGTGTTTAGTAGTGTTGACTTTCCTGTGCTCTGGACTCCTAAAACTGTGACCACCATGATTCTGTTTTCAGATTTCACTAAAGAATTCAGCTCTTTCAATACATCACTAATCCACCTTAAAGGTATATTTGAAGCATCTCCATCAACTAGTTCAAGTGGGAAACCATCTAAAAGGAGCGTGGCACACAGTCTGGGTAAATGAAGCATTTGTTGGCGTGAAGGTGCATCTTCTGGAAGACTGGCAGCAGCTTCATACAGCTGACCCATTTCCCTCAAAAAGTGTTCAGTTCCCAAAGCACTGTTTGAAATCTGTTTGTCAAGGGATGCAAGCTCCTCCTTCCTCTCAGATGATTCTTGCCATTTCTGCTTGTACAATTCTCGAAGACCAGACAGTTTTTCGCGAGACAGGTTGTCCAGATTCATTCGCATCCATTTCAGGAAGTAGGATCTCTCAACTCTTGAAGTCGACAGTGCAGATATGAAGCAGGTCATGGCTTCTGACATTTCATATCTGTTTTGTTGCTCTCTCAGTTTCATCTTCTGTTCTTTCAGTTCACTTTTATATTCCTCAAGGCTCTTATTCCCAGCTTTACGAAGCCTGCACTCCTCTTTCTCTAATTTTCCCAATTTCTTCCAAATCTCTCCCTGCAAAGGGAGGTGTTCTTGCTTAAACTTTAGTGTGTCCTGTAACTCCTGTATTTTACGAGTGATTTCGTTTGCATTTTTTTTTTGCAGTTTGGCACTCCTCACAGTCTTCATCAACCAAAATTCCAAATTCATGTGCAGTTGTTGTCATCTGTTTGAGTTGTTCAGGAGGTATTTTACAGTTTTTAACAACTTCCCTCACTGCAGAACTCAATCTCGCAACAAAATCTGCATCGTTTTGTTTCATTTTTAGAATGATGCTGCTTTTTTGCAAGTTCAATGCAGCAGCTGTTTTTGTCAACAAATCCAAGTTGAATGATCTGGTTTGTGTATTACCCACCAGAAACAGCTGTGCTTTTACTTGTTTATTAGTGAGTAGCTGATAATTTGAGCCAAAAGTATCAAAAAACACAAAAACCGCTGTTGACATCTCACAAAGGAATGAGTACTGGGTCTCAAAAGTACTTATGTCACCTCTGAGGTTTGCAATTGCCACAGGTTCTGGGAAAATATCTATATTTTTATTTCCACAAGGTAGATACCAGCTGATCTCTACCAAACCATCTGATATTTTTCTTTGGATGTCTCCACAGTCCATGTCATGGTGGACAAATGTGTCATGATATTGCTGGGGGTTACTGAGTAGCTTGTTCAAGATTTGAGATTTGGAAATGTTACAGTCTCCGAGTCTTACAAAAGACACTAAGGGTAATTCAGTTTGAACAATCCTGTCTTCCATAAACCCTTTTGGATCAGACAGGGAGTGTGGTCTATACTTCTTCACAATATCTCTTAGAGCCCAAAGCATGAGAGTGCTCTGCCGTGTGTCACAATTAGGAAGCAGTAAAGGCACAGCAAATTGACACATGGACATTTTCAAGGCAATTTCTTGTTGGAGAAAACTGTCTGAGCAAAGGAAAAGTGCAGTTATGATGTCTAGGGGATTTACTTTTTGACCTGATTCTGAGTCCTGGTTAAGGATAAAACTCTTCAGATCATTATACAGATCAGGATCTGTCATGTCTTCATCCTCATCAGTTAAAGCAGCGTATTTGACGCTTCTCGCAGTCACATTTACCATCATAATTTTCTTGAGGAAATGAGACAGTAAATCTGATATTGACCGTGCAGGATCAGCCATCACTCCACTGTTGTCTATCTGTAGTACAGCACTCAGTGAGAGTTTATCAGTGAGGTGTTTCTTCAGCCACGAATCCTGAAGAAAGCTCTCAGGAATGCTTTCTATTAATCAAAGGGCAAAGATTTAGATTAAAGCCAGTCGCCATGAAATTGAATGACATGTAAAGTATAGATAAGTACTTACGAGTGCGTGCGAATGTCACTGCTCCTTTGCTTTTGTTGCCATTTTTAAGTATTGTTGAGATTTGAAAGGAGTATGGTTTTCCTGGATTCAGGTTACTAATAACAACAGTGTTATCTTCTGTTTCTTCTTCATGAACAGTTTTACCATCGTGGGTACACATCACATGGTACTTCTCTGAGGAATCAGGTGGCTGCCAGGTTAGAGTAACTGATGTATTACTAATAGTTTTAACGTTGATGTTTTCAGGAGGGTTTGGAACTGTAAAGAAAAGAAAGTTGAAGTGACGATGGAATGATAAGTTAAATGGAGATATTATACATGTGTCACTACACAACATTAATCTTGTTGTTACTTGTAACTGCAGACACATTGACTTCTGGACTTTGGTTTCCATTTTCAGAAAGTGCAACCAGTGCAAAAGTGTACTCAGTGCCTGGGCACAGGTCTGTCACTTCAGCATAATTCTGTGAAATGGTCTGGATGCTTGAAGAAGTGCTGCTGGAACACCTTAGCTCAAAATTGGATATGCTGTCTGGGCACTTCCACTCAAGTCTGGCAAAATCGGTTCCAATATCCTGCACTGAAATATCATATGGTGCAGGAACATCTGTGTGGAACATGAACAATTCAATTATTCAAAGATGATCAAATTCTTCTCGTGTCAGAAAAAAGATCCGTGAACATTTTTACAACTGTACCTTCTGAAATGTCTGTCTCATCTTCTAGATGCAACTCTGCAGATTGTTTTTCAGACTGATTTACTTGTTGTTCTTTGTCAAAAAAATCTCTGGCGTCTTCGAATTGCTAGATTTGAGTAGATTTGAATAAGCGAATGAGTGAAAAAGGATCAAACGTTTAACAAAATAATGTCATGCTAAACAGAAAAACATTTGTTTTCTAAACCACTTAATCCGAATTAGAGTCGCAGGGAGGGTGTCACCCATCTCAACGGTCTCTGGGTAAGGGACTGTACATACTGGATCGCTTGCCAGACCATTGCAGAGCCAACACACACACACACACACACACACACACACACACACACACACACACACACACAACCATTCACTCACACTGAGGAGTCAATTAGCATAATGTTTTTGGATTGTAGGAGGAAATCCACACAAGCATAGGAACATGAAAACTCCACACAGAAACGCCCAAGCCAAATCACTTCACCACCATGCCATTGAAACACATTGATGGTGATGCAGGTTACTCTTGACAAAAGTCAGCAATGGTTCTTTTTCATGCCTCCCACTAGCAGTGCTTCTCAATTATTTTCTATGAAGCCCCCTTTAGGAAGAAAAAAAACATTTTGCCCACCGCTCCACGAGCAACTATAAATAGTATTATTTGTCCATAAAATTGTTATTAGTACACCTCTGCATAACATTGTGTCTCTATTAACATTAAAAACAAAAAAGGAAAAATATATTTCAACTTAATTCGCATTGTTTTGATCTGTAACAGAAAATATTTAAAGTGCACCAATTTGCCTGAAATAAAAAAATACATCCTTTTTTAATCTGTAAACATTTTTGACCAACTTATTGCACCATTTGATACTGAAAAATAAAATCAACAAATAATAACAAAGCAAATTCAGTTAAACCACATTAACACAGAAGCACAATGTACCAAGCACTTTAATGTGCAAAACAAAAATCAATAAAACAATTTGTGCTGATTTTATTCTTTTTCATCAAAATGAGAAAGACCGGATTAATGGCTACAATGAGCAGATTCTGCGGTGCACAGGTTTTTGTAATGAGGTTTGAAGCATGATACTGCAACTCGCAGCCCTCCACCTTTCTCTTTCTGCTTAGAAATGTTTCCATATTTGTTGAGGGGTTGTTTATTGCACTTCATATCTTCTTCCCAATGCGAAAAACCCCATAGCACAACAATGAGAGTGCCACTGCCAACTAATGTAGTGGATGTGCAATTACACCTAATTCTATTACAGGATGGCAAAAAAAGAATGTTCCACACGGTCATTAACCCCCCCCCCCCCCCCTGCATCACACCGTGCCCCCCTTGCCACTGTTTGAGAAGCACTGCACTATAGACAGTGAGAGACATGACCAGCCTTTGAAAACCCATTTAGCTGCACTGGGGGGACAGCAGTGACAACTGTTGAGACTGGGGCTTGAACCCACAACCTTGGGATTGGTAAGTTGGCACAATACCACCAGGCCTTCATTACCTTGTCCACAAAACAATCAAATAAAATGTTATTCTCAGTGCTTACCTCATCATCGGAAGACTCCATTATGCATGGTTTGATAACACTCAGTCTGCATTGGCAAACTACAGTACACAAATATTTTTATTAGGAATGAGACAAATCAAGCACAATTAATTTTTCTATTGGGGGTTTTTCAGAATTTCTGGATATTCTTTGTTTTCAACATGATGCCATGCACAGATCACCCCCAAAATTAGATTGTCTGTTGTTTGTGCCCCACCCTACACTAAAATTACAGTACATTATTCCTTCAAAACCTGTTTACAACTTTATGAAACAAAAACACATTCTCCTGACAATGGTAACTATGCACCTACTTTTTCTGTTCTCCTAGGAATAATTAACCAGGCATTTTTAGTCTTGTGGGATATCTGTGCTTAAACTGATTGAGCATCAACCCAAAAAATATCCATGTACGTAGTAAGGTTGTGTATTTTTGTTTTATTAAAATAAAGTTTGATGCTCATGAAATCTTTTCTTTTTTGTTTAAATATACTGTATGATGACTAAGATATCAAGTGGAAAGAGACAATTTGATTATTTTTGCCTTCTCTAAATCGTATTCATTCTTTGCCATAAATGAGAAATATTTTTGTCAAAATATTAAACTTGATAAAATATAGATACTCCTCAACTTACGAACATTCGTTTCCGAAAAGGGCTGTTCGAGGTCAAAAGTGAAAGTGAAAGTGAAATGAAATTGAAGAACAAGTAGAACTAGAAATGGAAAAACCTCGAGAAAGATATATCATAAATAAAAGTATGAATTATGATTAAACGTTATCCTGTGGCTGACACATGCTTTACACCATGTGGAGGTTATGGATGAGAAGCAGAACTGTACATTTCTGAGCTGGCACCAAAACTTTGAAAGAAGAAACAAATTGAATCCAGTATTATAATGAACTGGATAAGAGTGAAACTCTCTGTAAATCTGGTCAGATCAGCTGTGCTGTGCTTGAGAGGAACCAGGAGTTTAAACCCGGGACATAATGATATTGATAACGTACAGTGTTCAATTTATCATTGAATAATTTTATATTTTTAGCATTTTCATGTTTATTATACCCATTATGTGGGTTTCATTTAATTTGAATTCATGTATACTACGTTTTGTAAAGAATTTTAATAAAGTTTCCTGACATTGTTTCACCGTCTCCCGTACAAGACGAGAGAGAGAGAGAGAGAGAGAGAGAGAGTCTACAGTACAAACAAGCTTTAAATATACATTCCCCTCGAAAGAATGGCTTGTAACGATTTACAAACGCAAGTCTGTATATCAGTGTAAGTTGTTCTTTAAGTGCTCTGTGTTTATGTATATTCACTTATCAGGAGGCAAAATAAAAGCCATTCAGAGGAAATTTCACACATTCTCCAAAAAGGCATTTTAAGCATCAGCTTCCTAGATGTAATTTTAGAATAATCCATGCCTATGTTAAAAATAAATCAGATATTTAAAATACTTACATATTCATCCACAACAAGAGATGAGAAACGAGCGTCAGGAAAGAATCACCGACGTTATCACCGTGAACCGTTCGCATCCTGCTTTTTCTCCGGAAGGAAGAAACCATTCTGTTATTCATTCGCCTTTGTGATTTAATATGCAATATTTTAAAACATATCACTTTACTCCTTTTATTCTCGTATATTTAATGGCCTGTGTCCTGTCTGAGTGTGACAAAATTCTCACTAAAAAAAGTGGGAAATGGGATTTGAACGAAAAATATTTCTTGAGAATGGTTTCGTCCGAACTGAAACCGAAAGTTTTATTTCTGAGGAAAACGTACACAGCCCAGCAGAGAGCGGCTCATGCACAGCACCACGGTCCACCCTACATCCGGGTTTCAAAGAGCATGCAGCTCCCGGTCAATAATCTATTTCCAGCCATCACTTCAGTTCGATTTGTACAAGAATGAATGAAAGAATTTATTGCGAATATGTAACAAACAGAAGACAAAAAAAAAACGAAAAAGCAATTAAACAACAACAACAACAACAACAAGAATAAACACTGAAAACCATACAAAAGTGTCAACTGTAACATATTCGAAAGGAGTGGGAATGAAAATAATCTTATCTCGGATAATCATCTCGGACAGATCAGTTCTTGATTGATTATAATGTCCAGGCTTCCCAGTTGATATCTCCCCTTTGTACACTACAATTAAACTATTCCTATTACAAGAGTGCTGTTTTCATCTCAGTTTTAAAAAAGTTGTTTGTACTCATGAAACTTCTTCATACAGGTTTGCCAGAAATCAACATATAAGGGTTACTGAACACAGATTTGTTTTTTTCCTGTGTTGTTTTGGGGGTTTTTATGATTTTATTTTTGTCGCAATGGACAGTACATACTGTATTTCTTTTACGTTCTATTAATTTCGGTTATGGTGGACTGTGTACTATTTTGCCCACAAGAGGGCATAAGAGCCCATTTTTAAATACAAAAAGGCAATTCAAAAATCAAAATGGGAACTGCCCTCCAGAGTGGCACTACTTTAAAAATAAAAGCAGTTTCTGTTAGAAATACTGGTCATTACAGCTAATTTTTTAAGATCGGAATTTTTGGTTTTCATGAGCTGTATGCCAAAATCATCAGTATTAAAACAATAAAAGACCTGAAATATTTAAGTTGGTGTGCAATGAATCTAAAATATATGAAAGTCTAATGTTTATCAGTCCATTACAGAAAATAATGAACTTTATCACAATATGCTAATTTTCTGAGAAAGACTAGTATGTTTTTTAACAGTGCTGTGCAAATGTTTTTGCCCCTTGCTGATTTTTTTTTCTTACTTTTTTTCTACACACCTTTTCATGCTTAAATTTTTCAGATCATCAAACAAATGTAAACATTACACAAAGATAACCCAAGTATTCAAAAAATGCAGTTTCCTGTTGTGGTTTTGTTCAAAAATCCTACCCAAACCTACAAGAACCTCTGTGGAAACCCCCCCCCCCCCTCCATGGTTAAAAGGTGAATTCATTGTGACTCATCCTATTTTTGGGGAAAACTAAATTAAATTTCATGACCACACCCTGGCCTGATTGATCCCGAACATAAAACCTGTCTGACAAGGTTAGGTAGATGATCATCATGCTGCGATCCAGTGAGCTTCAAGAGCAAACAAAAAAAGATTATAGAGATGTCTCAGTCAGGGAAAGGATACAAAGTCATTGGTCAATCTTTGGGACTCCAGCGGACTACTGTCAGAGCCATTATCCATAAATGGAGAAGCATTGGCACAGTGGTGACCCTTCCCAGGAGTGTTCAACCTACCAAAATTTACTCCAAGAGCACAGCGCAGACTAACCGGAGAAGTCACAAAGGATCCAAAAACCACCTCTTAGTAACCTCTTAGTACATGCCTCACTTACCTCAGTTAATGTCAATGTTCATGACTCCGCCATCAGAAAGACATGAGGCAAAAATGGCATCCATGGAAGAGTTCCGAGGCGAAAGCCACTGTTGACAAAAAAGAATATCAAGGCACAACTTGCTTTTGCCAAGAATCATCTTGTTCATTCCCAAAGCTTTTGGGAAAATGTCGTCTGGACTGATGAAACTACAGTTGAACATTTTGGGAGAAATGCATCCCGTTACATCTGGCACAAAAAGGAACACTGCACTTAAAAAAAAAAAATCATTGTGCCAACTGTGAAACATGGTGTTGGAAGTGTGAGGATCTTGGCCTGCTTTTCTGCTTCAGGACCTATGTGACTGGTCATGATTGATGGAACCACGAATTCTGTTCGCTACCAAAAAATCCTGGCGAAGATTGTTTGTCCATCAGTTTGAGACCTCAAGTTAAAGCGCACCTGGGTTCCGCCGCAAGACAATGATCCGAAGCACACCAGCAAGTCCACTTCTGAATGGCTAAAAAAAAGAACAAAATGAGGGTTTGAGTGGCCTCGTCAAAGTCTCGACCTGAACCCTATTGAGACGCAGTGGCATGACCTTAAAAAGCTGTTCATGCCTGAAAACCATCCAGTCTGATTGATCTTAAAAATGTTTGCAGAGAAGAGTGGGCCAAAATCCCATCACAACGATGTGAAACACTCATCACCTCTTATCACAAACGCTTGACTTTTTATTTACCCAAGTTATTAGGTTTTGGGGCAATTACTTATTCACAAAGGCCCTTGTACGTTCATATGTGTTTTCCCTTTCCTTTTTGTTATTTTATTACTGCTCATTAGCCTCTGCATGAAGTTTGATGAAACAAATGGAAGGACACATTTTTTGCACAAATATTAATGTTGACTCATCATTTGACAATCACATCTGCAAATTTTTTTAGCTTAGTTTCATAGAACAGAGAGAAAATGACAATCATAGTAAACATTATAAAAAGTAATATTGTGCATGTTGAATATTATAATCATGGGTTTTAGGTCAACAGAGCTTTACATTTCCAGTGTCCCTGGGTTCATCCTCAGTACCCGTTAGCCTGTGGACGGCTTCTCTTCTCTCTAACCTCCATTGTTGTCAAGCATGCTGCTCAGCGGATAGTCTATAACACACTGTGCCTCGATGCCTTGCGTTTTGTGTTTCAGGGACTCCCCACAACACTGACTAGGATAAAGTGTTGACTGAAAATAAATTAATGCAAAAATGTTTATTCCAAATTATTTCGAATACCAAGCAGCTGTCCTACAGTTCCACATTTCAAAACCCGGGTTCTAAAATACCCCTGCATTATAGTTCCTGAACAATTCTGGGAGCCTGAAGCTGCATCATCACAATCATGGCTACGTTTGTGGCAAACAAAGGTTATAGAAGGAGTCCTGATCAAGGAATTGCACTTTTATCCACACCACCCAGCCATTGTTCTGCAGAAACTCCCTGTCCGGACCAGGACCATAATAGTGTGGATCCATGATCAGCAGGTAGCTGCCTTCTTTCCCGGTGCACACACCAAGAATACATTTGGAAGAGTTGTCCTTATCTCCGCCCATCATAACTGGAGATCCACGGGTGAGGAAATGTTGGTGCAGATCCTGAACCGCATTCTCAAGCTCTGCTCTTCCACTGCGCGCATGCACCAGCCGACAGGGGACATCATACAACTGGTCAAGAACCAGAGCAGCCTCATAAGTCCCTATCCAGTCTTTAGAGCCAAAAAACGAGGCTGGTTTGTCTCCTATTGTAACCAGAGCTTGTTGGATTTCAAGGATGCCTGGTGGAGACCTGGATTTTCCAATATGAGCGGCATTATTGAGCCAAGAGCCTATGGTCTGAACAGTTCGGTATCCACAACCCCACCCTCGGTCGTCCTGTCCATCACAGCCGTAATGATAATAAACACAACGTCCTGATATAACAGAACACCTCTCATAGTCGGTCAGTGGCAGAGCCAGTTCTTCGTGTGCATTCGTCACTAAAACGTCTTTTACAGTTTTGCTTACAGGTGTAAGCGGATCCTCTCTGTATATTGGCTCTCCCCAGTTTATAACTTCCCGTTTACTCTCCATGAAGTAAAACAAAAATAAATTATCCGCGAGATTCAATATCTGACCTATTTCGTGATGCAGACTAAAGGAAAATACTGTAGCCTGTAACACATTGTACAACTAGGACTTTAAGAAGTCCGTCTTTGAAGTATTTCCGTACTCGGCAATAGGCTGTGTTTAATAGTTCCGCTTTGCAAACTTTCTTTTTAAATGATCGTTACTTTAGAAAGATGTAAAAACACCACTAAGAACAAAAGTAATAAACTTGCAAATTCTATAAATATACTATATATAAACATATATACACACACACACACACGAAAAAAGCATAATACAGTATATAGTGTGTGTGTGTGTGTGTGTGTATATATATATATATGTGTGTGTGTGTGTGTGTGTGTGTGTATATATATGTATATATATATATATGTGTATATGTGTATATATATGTATATATGTATGTGTCTATATATATATATATATATATATATATATATATATATATGTGTGTGTGTGTGTGTGTGTGTGTGTTGTTAGTTAGTTAAAGAGTCAAAACACTCTTGTTGTGTAATAAAAATAAAATAAAGCCCATATTCAAGATGCAACTTACAAAAAGCAAACTTTTAAAGTTTTTCCTGGTATTTGCAATGATGGTTGGTAAATCACTCACAGGTGAAACTGATGGGGGTTGATTACAAACATATTATAAAAACCAAGCACTTTTCAGCACATTGCCTGCTTCTTTCTAAGCATATAACATTGACTTAATGTTCTACAATGATTCGGTGGTTACTGTTGATCAGTTTAGTCGTTCTTTTATCGGCAGTCCCACGAGCATCATACAAGAGTTTGACGTCCTCTTACTTTCCCAAAGAGAAGGCCACAGAAATACAGTTTTCAAATCAAGAGTCTCCCAAAATATTCTCCGGACGATCGTTTTCAAAAGATAAAAATGTCACGGAGTCTGAGAACGAAGGACTGGTTGTGAAGTGTGAAGAGAAAAACTGGAGGATTGTGGTAAAAAGGCAATTGGGCCATGGAGATCCTTTATCTCCCAGCTCAGTTCAGCTTGGTGAAGATGGTGCTCCTGGAAACTGCATTCCTCTTAAAGATTACATTACCTATATGGAGATGATCATTTCTGCCAGATTACAAGATTGTGGGAGTGAATCTTGGGTACGAATGCTAACCAGACTGACTTTGACCATTGTTAGAGTGGTTATAATTTTTTATTTATTTTTCTTTTTGCTTTTTTAATTAAAAAAGTAAATATTTGATTATGCAATATTGATCAGTCACCCTTGGTCAACACAGAGTAGTTGCCATTAATTTGTTTGTGTAAATCTTTAGTTCTTATCCCCTCTGGCATATAATCGGTATTGCCATCTGTAATTTCAATCCCATGCCAGAACTCGTCAGAGTTCATCAAACTTGACAGATACTGTTACGAGACGGTTGTGCTTTTTAAGATACTGTGCAATATTCTAAAATATTTTTTCTTGTGGCAGCCAGATGGATAGGTCATCTCCTGAAAGCCTTTAAAAAAAAAAATCATGCCAATAACATTATCATTTCTGTATTTGGGGTTTGCAAGCTTCTTAATTTATAGCCTTTTGTGTCAAGTGTTAGTACAGTAAATATGATTGCGTTAGTATTTTTTTGTTCAAAAATTAGTCATCGTCATGAAGTCAGTGAAAATATTTTTGTACTTTTGAGAAGCAGGTAATCCAAGGAACTATTTCTCCAAATTTCAGGTGATTACCTCCAATAATGCCATTTTGAAACATTTAGGGCTGAAGTCGTAAGGTGAAAGCCATTTTCTATTGTAAATAATCAACAGTTTGTCAAAACATGTCCTTCTCTCTGAGAAATAAAGACAAAAATCTTACACTGATCAAATAGCACATCATCTTAAACTATGTAAATGATCCATCAACGATTTTCCCAGTGTGTCATAAGTCTCCCAAATAGGGTCAAAATTTGAATAAGCTTGACTTGGATGATACACACACCAATAACCTTGGCATATTGTCGTGCATACACCTCTAATCAGTACTTGCTGGACATCTTGGCCACTAAAAACAAAACTTTTAATTTGAGCCTGCTGCTTTATTAAACCTGTAGGATCTCTTCAATAACTTTTTTTTTTTTTTGGGGGGGGGGGCAGGAACCAGAGCTACACTGTAGTTGTGGTCCTCCGGAATTGTATTGCTTTCTTTTGCCTAATGTGGCCACAATTATGCGAGTGTGATCACTCTCCTTTTGCCAAAGGCCAGTCTTGAAAGTCAAACTGAAATAATATCACAATGCGAGGCTATAACTACCCACCCCACCCAAATTGAACAAATAAAGAATAGTTTTGTTGGCACATTATACATGTTGAAAGGTAAGTGCCAAAATGTGAGGGCCATGAACTGTGCAGAACTGATGTGAGTTACACCTGGAGCATGTCATGGCTAAATTGTCACTTTGTACCCTGGAGTCACATACGGTATAACCTCCTTCACATTTTCTCCATAACCAGTGACAGTTGGTAATTATATTTTGGTTAGTTTTTGTTTGGGGGGGGAATGGCTCATATTCAGCTTATAAATTGAGGTTTTAAAGGGCAAAGGAGCTTAAAATTTAAATTTTGCGGAGGGGACGGACTACAGCTGGCATGTTTAGACCTGTCACACATTAGATAACTATATTTATTGAGGTCTTGTGTTCATAAATCCTGCAATGAATCCATATTCAACAAGCATGAGCTTAAGTGCATGTGAACTTCTGTATGACAGCTGTAGAAAAAAAAAATTCCCCATATCTGTGTGACTTTGTTCCGTTTACTCTAGTTGACACTCTGAACAGCTGACAGATCCATCACTGAACAAGCACAACCATTCACATTTATCACTCAGGTGATTTGGAAAAGCCAATTAACACAAAGTGCATGTCTTTGGACTGTGGGAGGAGACCACAGTTGTTGTCGTCTTTTCCTTTCGGCTGTTCTCTATGGGGGTTACCACAGCGACTTATCTGCCTCCATCTCACCCTATCCTCAGTATCATCTCTTACACAAACTAGCTTCATGTCCTCCTTCACCACATCCATAAATCTTCTCTTTGGTCTTCCTCTTGGCCTTCTGCCTGGCAGTTCCAACCTCAGCATCCTACTACCAATATATTCACTATCCCTCCTCTGTACATGTCCAAACCATCTCAATCTATTCTCTCTGACATTGTCTCCAAAACCTCTTACATGTGTTGTCCCTCTGATGTACTCATTTCTGATCCTATCCATCCTCATTACTCCCAAAGACAGCCTCAACATTTTCAAATCTGCTTCCTCCAGCTCTGCCTCCTGTCTTTTCCTCAGCGCAACTGTTTCTAAACCATACAATATTGCTGGCCTCATCACCGTCTTGTACACTTTTCCTTTCATTCTTGCCGTTACCCTCTTATCATACATCACACCGGACACTTTTCTCCAACCATTCCAACCTGCCTGCACACGCTTCTTCACCTCTTTTCCACACTCTCCATTGCTCTGGATTGTTGAGCCTAAGTACTTGAAATCCTCCACCTTCTTTATCTCTTCTCCCTGTAACCTCACCGTTCCTCTTGGGTCCTTGTCGTTCACACACCTGTATTCTGTTTTACTGAGGCTAACCTTCATTCCTCTCCTTTCCAGGGTATACCGCCACCTATCTTGGTTTTCCTGCACTTGTTCTCTGCCCTCACTACAGATCACAATGTCGTCTGCAAACATCATAGTCCATGGGGAATCTTGTCTAACCTCGTCTGTCAGCCTGTCCATCACCATAACAAACAAGGGGCTCAGAGCTGACCCTTGATTCAGTCCCACCTCCACCTTGAACTCTTGTCACACTGACAGCACACCTCACCACTGTCTTACATCTCTCATATATGTCCTGCACCATTCTAACATACTTCTCTACCACTCCAGACTTCCTCATGCAATACCACAGTTCTTCTCTTGGCACTCTGTCATATGATTTCTTCAGATCCAAAAAGGCACAATGCAGCTCCCTCTAACCTTCTCTATACTTCTCTATATTAACATCCTCAAGGCAAACACTGCAACTGTGGTGCTCTTTCTTGGCATGAAAACAAACTGTTGTTCACAAATGCTGACCTCTGCCCTTAGTCTAGCTTCCACTATGCTTTCCTATAACTTCATTGTATGGCTCATCAACTTCATCCCTCTGTAGTTGCCACAACTCTGCACATCTCCCTTATTCTTAAAAATAGGCACCAGCACACTTCTCCTCCATTCCTCCGGCATCCTCTTACTCTCTAAGACCTTGTTGAATGTTCTTGTCAGAAAGTCTACTGCTACCTCTCCTAGACACTTCCATACCTCTACAGGTATGTCATCAGGACCAACTGCCTTTCCACTCTTCATCCTCTTTAATGCCCTCCTCACTTCACCCTTACTAATCTTTGCTACTTCCTGGTTTTCAACGGTCACCTCTTCTACTCTCTTTTTTTTTTTCTATCTCAAATTTTCCTCATTCATCAGCTCTTCAAGGTACTCTTTCCATCCTCCCAGCACACTTCTGTCATCAATCAATACATTTCCCTCTCTGTCCTTAATCACTCTAACTTGCTACATGTCCGTCCCATCTGTATTTCTGTATTATTGTGCCAACCTATACAAATTATTTTCCCCTTCCTTACCATCCAACCTAGCATACATGTCATACACCCTCTGTTTGCCTTTGACACTGCTACCTTTGCCTTATGCTGCATTTCCCTGTACTCCTGTTTACTCTATTCAATCCTCTGTGTTTCACTTCTTATCTAACCTCTTCCTTTGTACAAACTCCTGCACTTCCTCATTCCACCACCAAGTCACCTTGTCTACTTTCTTTCCAGAGGACACACCAAGTACTCTCCTATTGGTCTCCCTGATCATATTAGCTGTGATAGTCCAGTCATCTGGAAGCACTTCCTGACCACTCAAAGCCTGTTATAACTCCTTTTTTCAGACAAGACAGTTTTCCTTTTTAACTTCCACCACTTTGTCTTCTGCTCTGCCTTTACCTTTTTCACCTTCCTCACCCTCAGTGTCATCCTGCAGCCCACCATCCTATGCTGTTTGGCAACACTCTCACCCACTACCACTTTGCAGTCACTGACTTCTTTCAAATTACATCGCCCACACAAGATGTAGTCTACCTGTGTGCTCCTACCTCTGCTTTTATAAGTCACCCTATACTCCTGTCTTCTGGAAGAAAGTATTCACCACAACCATTTCCAACCTTTTTGCAAAATCTATCAACACCTGCCCTTCTGTGTTCCTGTCTTTGATACCAAACCTGCCCATCATTTCCTCATCCCCTCTGTTGCCTGCACCAACATGTCCATTGTTGTCTGCCCCAATGACCATTCTTTCACCTCTGGGGGTACTCTGCATCACTTCATCTAACTCACTCCAGAATTTCTCCTTCTCTTCTAGTTCACATCTTGCCTGTGGGGCATAAGCACCAACAACATTGAATATCACGCCTTCAATTTCTAACTTGAGACTCATCACTCTGTCTGACACTCTTTTCACTTCTAGAACATTCCTGACCTTCATGATGAATCCTCCTCCATTTCTCTTTCCATCCACACCATAAAACAGCTTAAATCCTGCTCCAAAGCTTCCAGCCTTGCTACCTTTACACCTGGTCTCCTGAACACACAGTATGTCCACCTTCTTCCTGTGCATCATGTCAGCCAGCTCTTTCTTTTCCTGTCATAGTTCCAACATTGAAAAGTCCCTACTCTCAGTCCTAGACTCATGCCTTTCCTCTTCTCTCTCTACCTACGTGCACGCCTCCCTGTCTTCGACCAACAGTAGTCCAGTTTCCACCAGCACCCTGTTCGTTAACAGCACTGATGGCCGTCGTTGTTAACCCGGGCCTTAACTGATCCGGTTTGCAACTCCCACTGATGATTCGCATTGTAGATTTGCCATAGGTTTAACATTGGATGCCATTCCCGACACAATCCTCTGCATTTATCCGGACTTGGGACCAGCGTCAGGGAGAACGCTGGCTTGCCCCAAACCATGGCTGCATTTGGATGCACCAGAGTTTTTTTGCAAGGATGCACCAGGGTACCTGGAGAAAAAGCACACAAGCGCTGGGAGAATATGCAACCTTTACGCAAACACCCTTACCAAGTCCAGAACTCAAACATAGAACTTGCCTAAAAACACACCTACTTGGTGTGAGGTGTGAAGTGCTAAACACCACACCAATCTGATTGTTCTGATTTCAAATTTCTCAGCAATGTTCACTTCAGAACTGCTGCTGTTAACATGTTTTTGCATGCTTGTTTGCTTGTGTGTGTGGGTGGGGGGGTTAAATTAACATTGTGTGTAAAATGATCTGTGCTTGCTGTGAATAAAAATCCCAGATCAGCAGATGAAATGTAAGGATTTGTATTAACATAATTGTTTAGTGTTGCTTTTATTTCCAGGTAAATGACAACTGGCTCATTTACTCCAATAAGCTGATATTTTCCCCTGGTACACCTCGAACCTTTGATGGTGGTCTTAAACACCCACCTACAGTCATTCCTATTGAATGTCATTATAAAAGGTGAGCTGTGTTCCAGGTATTGAGTTTGTAGATTGTAGTTTCTTTTTCTAGCTACTTACCAGAAATGCTTCATCTTTTACTATGGATCCTACAGAAAATTGAGAGTCAGCGCAGAACCACTGAGTCCCACCTGGCTGCCCATGACCTCAACCCTTGAAGCAGTAGGATTACTACATTTCTCTCTCGGTGTAATTAAAGGTGAACTGTACATGCCCATAATTTTAGTGTGAACTGCTAATTTTCTGCCATCCTGATATCATTTTATGTATCGGGCTTATCTGCCAATAATATAGCAGTTTTAATTTTGTAATTTTTCAGTAAGTTAATAATCTTCAGTACTCTGTTATAAGCTTCCATGATTCCTGAATATAAACAAAGCCTGTGAACTAAAAAAAAAAAAAGTATAAGAATCGACCATTTTTTTTTTTTAATATAATGCAACTGTAAGAATTGAAGACGGTTTAAGCCAAATACTTCAATATTACAAATATCTTTTTAAAACATGTCTTCAAATATGTGGTGAAATGCATTGCTTGCTTTGACATAATGTACTGTCATGTCTATTTCTGCCTATAGCTCAATCATTCATTTTGTTTTTATGTACAAGTTACTGGAACAGGGAAATTATCAAAGAGGAGATTTAAAGCTTTTAGAATGAGAATTCATTCGTATTTAGATGTGTGTGTGTGTGTGTGTGTGTGTGTGTGTTGATCTAAAATGATGTCAGTCGGCACTTCTGGAAAATATTTAGTGTAATTTATAAATCCTGTTTTTACCTTCGATCCTCATTTTACTGGAGGGAAAAGAACTAAAATGTGAAGGTACAATTTGAGAAATTAAAAGCATTGTTTTCATATTGGGTGATGTAGGTTCCCTTGGTCAGTCCACTGTATTCCAGCAGGGAGAGCCCTTGCTCCTGGAAGCACAAGTGCATGGTCCTACGCATCGTCCATTACGAATCTACGTGAACCAATGTGTGGCTACTGTTGATTCTGATCCATTCTCAAGGCCTAGCTACGAGTTCATATCCAACCACGGGTTAGTGGTGTAGTGTGTGTGTGTGTGTGTGTGTTCAAACATTATTGACTAACGTTTCTGACGAACTGTTCTGTTCTGACTGCTTTATTTGCTCATGTCATAGGTGCCTGATAGACAGTATGTTGCCATACTCATCATCAAGATTTTACAGCAGGCCTAAACACAATATTCTCAGGTTCAGTGTGCAAGCATTCTACTTCCCCCAAGATCACAGAAAACAGGTAACTGTCTGTTATCATGTACGTGCAGTAAAGGTTGATGTCTCCAGTGTTTTAGGATACTTTCAATGCCATGTACCAAAGTCTAAGTAGGTGACTCCCAGTTCCATCAGCACAGAGTATTAAATGCAGCTGTGTTTATTATTTAAAATGGACCCAATGTACACTAAAGTACTGATTGTTCTGACTATGCAATGCTTAGATTTTCATCAGTTGTCACTTGAAAGCTGTTCCTGACTACAATCTGCCTAACTCCCAAAATAAAGCTTGCTATTTTCATGAACCTTCATTAAGGTCAGTCTGGGGTGGTTTTGTTTATTTTATATAATGTAAAACTCATCATACAGAGCAGTAAGACTTCATTTCATAAAATCTGACAATTGAGGTTATCACAAAATACGTCTTGGTTAATTTAGTGCATTGATCATAACCTGACTGTTTCTTGATTTCGGCAGTTGGTATGCAGTAGAGGGAAGCAGCAGTGTATGTCTTTGTTGTGAAACAAACTTCTGTGATTTTGGGGAAGTGGACATGTTCAATAAATATCTAGGTTGGTTTGTGTTTGAATGAAAATAACTATACATTCTCAAGGATCATGATTATTTTAAGAATAATATATTTGCATGAGTAGAAAATCTTGGCAGAATTCTTGTCTTGTAATCCTTCTCCAATAGGTGAGCAGACCAGAGTTGTTGGTCCACTTCATATTCTGCCGTCAAATGTACACTGGCCTGGGAAACTTGCCATTGGGAGTTGAGCCCGAGTGAAGCCCTTCATCTGAGGTTTGTTATATATTTTTCTGTTTGTTTTCTTGTGAATTAAATTGTACAGAATGATAATTTTAAAGACTCTTGGCTGGCATCCCCAGATTATATTAAACCACTGTTTTTAGTTTGAAAATTCATCATTAATTTTTTTTTTACTCAAGGAATTTCACATTTTTATATTCCTGTTTGGGGGACGTAAATATAAAAATAAGTGAAAAGGTCCAGGGGTGCCACGGAATGGTTTAGTGTTATCACCGCCAAGGAGGGTTTCAGAGATGAAAATGTTGAGGTTCTCTTTGGGAGTAACGAGGATGGATAGGATTAGGAATGAGCACATCAGAGGGACAGCACATGTAAGACGTTTTGGAGACAAAGTCAGAGAGGCTAGATTGAGATGGTTTGGACATGTACAGAGGAGGGATAGTGAGTATATTGGTAATAGGATGCTGAGGCTGGAACTCCCAGGCAAAAGGCCTAGAGGAAGACCAAAGAGACGATTCTTGGATGTGGTGAAGGAGGACATGAAGGTCGTTGGTGTAAGAGAAGAAGATGCAAAGGATAGGGTGAGATGGAGGCAGATGATTCGCTGTGGCTACCCCTGAAGGGAAAAGCCGAAAGGAAAAGAAGAAGACCGCCAAGGAGGGTTTTAATTGGCGTGCATATATTGGTTTGCTGTTAGCAACTTGTTTTACGTTTTTGACGTATCTATCTGAAATTATAATGAATAAATGATTGCACAAGGATGTTCTGATAATCCATACACAAGTTATTTAAAAAAAATGAAATAAATACTGAACATGTCAATGTATTCAAAGGTCTTTGTCATTATTGTTCACATAATGAAATTTTGTATGAGGCTCTCGGCTCTGATTTGAACTAAATGTATATTCACGATCAGACAGTGTGATGTCTGTTTCATCCATTTCTGATCCAGATCTCACATTTGGAAGCAATTTTCATGTAACATGGAAAATCCCATTTATTTGATATGTGGTAGTACAGAATGCCCAACAGGGGGTGTTGTGTACTTCATTTTATGGTTTGGAGGTTTCCACTCCATGCTATGGTTGGATGTGTATCTATGAAGGGTCCCAATTTGGGGAAAATTATCACTTTTCCAGAATGCTTAATTGCTTATTTTGCTCTTAATCCTCAGCTACTCAGCTCTGTGGTCAAGGAAATAAATATAAATTTTATGACAAATACTGAATGGTGGTTATTGTAGTTTTTATGTCTAAATTTACTTAGTGTGTTTATCTTTGGGGCAGTGGTGGCCTGGTGGTATAGGGTGCTGGATCGCTGATCATAAGAATTGGGGGTTTGAGTCCCACTCTCCACAAGGTTGTCACCGCCCCCCAGTGCAGCTAATTGGGTTATCAAAGGCTGGCCATGTGTCTCACTGTCTATGGTGAGAAGCGTGTTAAAAAAAAACATTGCTGACTTTCTTATTAAGTAAGCAGCGCGTTTCTGCCCCTTGCTAAAGGGTTGTGTCAGGAAGGGCATCCGACTTAAAAACCTGTGCTAAATCAAATGTGCGAATCATTCGCTGTGGCGACCCCTGATAAAGGGAAAAAAGTCGAAAGGAAATCTCACTGTGTTTATCTTTGGACCTGCATTATGACTGTACTAGAAATATTTCAAGTTGACTGGTGCATTTGATGTCGTACCCCTGGTAGTCAAGCCAAGTTTTACTATTGTGTAAAGATGATGTGCTATTTCAAGAAGTGTATTCTGAATTCTGGTTCTTCTGATCCATCTCTTCTGCAGAATCTGCATTTCATCCAAGTGCTGTTTCGGTCAGAATGCTCCAGTAAAGATGTTACAAGCAGAGAAATGAAAGAAAAATGCCTTGTGCTGAGTCATGTTCTACAAATGCCCTACAAAAGTTAAGTTTGAATTAAAGTGGTTTAACAAATGTATAGACTGTCATCTGTTTCATCTGCATTCTCATGGTACTGAGAAATGGTTTTTATATCTTGATTGAATTTTTGGTTGAAAGGAAATATTTGCGCATATATAGATAACTTTGCCTCCTATACATACATTAGCATTATACATTTTAGCCTAGTTTTGTGTCTTTGATGTTCAGTCACGATTGCAGTTCCTTTTAAAAATATTAAGGAATGACGTTACAAATGCGAGTTGGATATATCAGACTAGTTTTGATTTTGTCACGTTGCAGCATAGGATGGTGTCCTGTCAGGGAGTCTACATTTTCCAGGAAATGTACTCAAAAAGCTAGTTCTGCACATTTCAGGAAACATTATTAGCAAACATGACTGAGCCGCTTACGGAACTGATCATACACATTTCATTTACTGAATGGTAGCACCTGCTGGGACGACACCCCAACATGACAGTTACTCAGTCTACATTGTTTATTCCATTAGGGCCATGTAGCTGATTGGTCATTTCTAAGGACTTTAGGTGGAAAGACCTCTGTGAAGTGACAAGTTTCCTGAAGTTTCAGATCTGCATTACAAATAGTGTTTTTCAAGCAATATGTTATGTCAATACAACTTGTATGGTCAGGTTTTAAGAGAAATTACAAAGGTTAGACTTTGTGCGGGTTTGTTTTTTCTTTTTTAAGCTAGGTTTATTTCTTATGACTCCTGTCCTGTCCCTTGTTGTTTTTCTCAATTTGGCACAAGCGTTACATCAGTAAATATGTAACTGGTGGTAATTTGCATCATTTTGTTTGTTTTGTTTAAATGCTCTCCTGTTATACACGATCATGTGACCATTTTAATCATGTGGTGATTCTTAGTGTCAGAGTTGTAACCTGCTAAAATCCATTAGATAATCTGAAAAGACTGGGTGGTGGAGCAGTGGTGGTCTAGTGGTATGGGGCGCTGGATCGCTGATCCAAAGGTTGGGGGTTCAAGTCCCACTCTCCACAAGGTTGTCACTGTCCCTCCCAGTGCGGCTAACTGGGTTATCAAAGGCGGGCCATGTCTCTCACTGTCTATGGTGAGAGGCATGTAAAAGAACCATTGCTGACTTTCGTAAAGAGCAGGCTGTAAAGTCGTCAGCGTGTTTCGATCCCTTGCTAAAAGGGTTGTGACAGGAAGGGCATCCGACGTAAAAACCTCTGTCAAATCAAACGTGCGAATCAGATGATTCACTGTGGCGACTTCCGAGTAAAAGGGGAAAAAGCCGAAAGGAAGACAGACAGATAGTCTGAAAAGACTGCCATTTCAATTGTGAGCATGAAAGATCGAGGAATAGGACTGATTTCCACATTTGGTTTAAAGCAATAATAACAATATATGTAGCGCTAGAAACGAGTGAATCTTTTGAATAAAATACAACTAGGCACATATAGAAATCTTGTTTGCTTCCGTTTATGTATTTCAAACAAGAATCTGATCATGCATCTAAAAACTGTGCCATGTATGTATATGCAAATGAGTTGTTTTACAGGGGATACACATGTGACTCAACTTTACAGTGCTGTCTCCCTGGATGCAGAGTTATTGCTGGGGGGTTCTCCTTTAATGGAAGCAGACAAACTGCATGCAAGCTTTTAATACATTTGAATTTAATTTCTTTAATACTTTTCAGAACCGATGTTTGAGTTTGTGCACAAACATGAGCTAAACTCTTTTTTTTTTTTTTTAATGGGTAGGATATTTTATAGACAAATCTGCATATGCACACCTAACACAATATTTGTTAACCTTTTAAATTATTCTCGTGGGTGGTTACATTCCTGGTAACTCTTGGGCCCAGACTTGATCAAAAGACTTTTTTTGAATGAATAAATGAATACTCTGCTCAGGAAATGAAACATTAAACACGTCATGGAACAGGTATGTACATTCCACAAACGTCATTAAGCAGTAAACACACTGCAGAGGTTTAACAATGGGTAGCCCTGAACAAAGCACAATCAGAGCTATGACACTTCTGCTCCAGAATTTAAGCCTATTGACTTTAGATGGAGTTGAGGAGAGGGAGGGAGAGGAAAAAGCACAACTTGGAGTGAGCTTGATGTTGTAAAGCATTGCAAACAGAATGGAGTTTCCTGCTATACCTAAATGGTTTAAATCATCCAAATGTGTTTAGCTATGGATGTAACTGGGCATAAGGAGAGGTTGAAAACTGTGAAGAGATTTGCTGGTGAGTACTGAAGGGTTGATTAGTTTGTACATGTTTTGAATGCTGCTTTTAAAGACGAGATAAAGTACAGCTTAAATTTATTAAAATAATGCTATTTTCTATTTATTCATTGAAAACTGGAATATTTAAACTGTAGATTTACTTAATATGAGATGGGTACAAATTTTGTACAATAAACTATTTACTGTCTTCCTATCAAAGAATTTATGCAGCTTACAATTTGATGCATTCTGGATATATATTGAACAATGATGTAAGATTTTCCAGTCATATTTAGTAACATTTTACAAATGGTTTCACACGTATCTCTTTGCATATTGTTCATTAGAAATCAGACCAAGCTCCAGAATCCTAATGATACAACTACTCTAATCTAATTCTGATATTGGTTCAAAATTCCTCTTAAAATGATTCAAAATCTATAAATCTTTTTAGAGTTTATGGCAGAACTTGCTTTAATCCACAGCCCAGACTGTATCAAATTATTAAAAATGTTGAGTAAATTTTATGGCCATAGTTTTATGCACTTATCTCACTTTGCAAACATGATGTACTTATATTTATATGGAAAAAAATTACATAATGACTTCTGTCAATCAGCTTTCTGGGACGTTTACTTATTATAGTAGTATTGCTCTGACCTAGTGACATAATTCACGTCCACTTGCCAGTGAATTCCATTGCAGTAGTTTCTGGAGACACAGTGCTGATTTTAACTGCCGCAATTATTTCAGGAATCCTCGTATATTCAGTGACGGAGACTGAAGACACCGATATGTAAATGTAATAATTATTATTAGTCGTAGTAGTGGTTGTGGTACACGGTGGTGTGGTGGTTAGCATGTCCGCCTCACTGCAAGATGGCTGGGGCTCGATTCCAGGCCTGGGCGTTTCTGTACGGAGTTTGCATGTTCTCCCTGTGCTCACGTGTATTTCCTCTGGGTACTCCAGTTTCCTCCCACGGTCCAAAAATATGTATATTAGGCTAATTGGCTGTTCTAAATTGCCCATAGGTTCACATTGTGCAGAAGGCAATGGCAAACCACTGCACTATCCTTGCCAAGAAAAGCTCCATGAAGATTATTATCAAGATGTTATCCTTCATGGCAGCTCGCCAAGAGTTGTTCTACCACTCGGAAGGTACCAGTAGTAGTAGTATTAAAAACAAAGTAATTACTGTTTCAGCACATCTTTCTTTGCCAATATAAAGCTCACACATCCCTGAAATATGTCCTGAATAACCAAATGTGTTGACATTTAAATAAAATATTTACAGTGAAATGTTGAAATGTATTTCATGATGGTGGTCATAATTTAGTCATTGTTCTGGGTTTTCTATATTTCATGAGAAGTTGGAAGTGGGGTGTCTAAGTGACCTTGCTCGTGCCATTACAATGACATATGGCATGAGGAAAAACTTTCAGTAATCTGGCATAAAAGAAATTTATCTCCTGATACACAAGAGCAAGGAACTCTCTTCTTACTCAATATTTTTCAGTGAAGTCCCAGAATGCAATGCATTTATATGAACCAGTTGCACTGTGTTATGGAACAGACTTGGCTAAGCTAGATGGCTATCTGTGGGATTATTAGCACAGGTGTTAGCATAAATGTTGAAGCTTTTAAGGTTACTGTGTTTGCATTCATAAAACAGATGTGAATGTAAGAGAGCTGCTGAGATTAAAGGATTAATTCCCTATTAAAGTATAAATGAAGTACATGCTGATTACATTGCTACAGTAAATAATTGCATAATTTCATTAGAAAATCAATCTTGTAATGCGTGTCGTGGTGGCCCGGTGGTAAGGTGATGGATTACTGATTCCATGGTTGGGGGTTCAAGCCCCACTATCGTTGTCTCTGCTATCCCCTCAGTGCAGCTAACTGGGTTATCACAGGCCAGCCATGTCTTTGACTGTGGTGAGAGGAATTTAAAAGAACCATTGCTGACTTTCGTCAAAAGAGTAGCTGCATAGCCGTCAACGTGTTTCTTCCCTGTGATGGCCTAATGAGCTGTCCAGGTTGTACTCTGCCATCACCTGGAGTCAGCAGAGATGGGCGCCAGCCTCTACGCGACCCTAATTAGGATTAAGTGGTTTAGAAAATGAATGAATGAATCTTGGATGCAACTGAAACTTGAATATTAATTATAATGATTTGTAAATCCTTTAAATGTAGTTTTCCTTTAATGATTCAGAATTTTATTTGGTTATACTGCATTTTTATTTTGTAAAACTCATGCCATGCAATTTTACAAGTAATTATTGATATTTAAATTCAAATACTGAAATTTATTAGCGTTGTATTAAAAAGTGTTATATTAAGTTACTACCCTCATTTCAGATCATTATATTTTGTCAATTAGTAAAGGAGTTGTGTTGCAATTATTTAATGGTATTATATGATTATTTAATGGGTAGAGGTTTGAATGTGTTGCTTATGTATGAATGTACTGTACACAGCACTTGAGTACTAGCTCACAATCATGTGCGTGAATGGGATGCACTGTTGACTTCTTGAACTTTACTTTTGCTACAAACTTTGATCTTCGGTGTGTTCAAAGACCAAACAAAAGTACATTTCATTCTTCAAACATATTCATGTGCCTAGTACCTGCCTGTGTCCAATAATGGAATGGGACCAAAAATAAGTCCTGCCATTTTGGCACAGACCAACTCACTATCAGATTAAGCTTATCTTTTGAACTCCTTTTTAAAACATGGACATTCCTCAAAGTTACACAAAGCTGCATACTAAGAGGAAAATACAATGGATTATACAGCAAAAAATTTAAGGTACCTTTTCCGAGAGTGAAATGTTCGATTGAGAATAATAAAATCACGGTATAAAGCTGTTTTACTGAATGTAATACGGTTATAGGAGCAATGGCTATTGATTACATTAATGTATAATGAAATGAGGCATGAAATAATTCTAATTATTACTCACATTATGAATTCAGTCTTCACTGTCACTTTTTATAAACACTCACATTAGATCTTAGAATGAGGTGGGACTTGGACAACATTGTATGGCGTGTGTCACTCTTAAGTTACCAGTATGCACAAAAAGTTACTAAAGCTTAGCACTGACTATAATCATCATCACCGTCATCAGTTTTACTAACTAACTGTGTCTGCATTAATAAAGTAAGCAAGCTCACTAAGCTAGCTATGCATCAATGTAACTAAACCGAGTTGTGCAATTGGTCCTGTAGCTAGCATCCATATCCATAATTGCAGTTTTGCCCTACTTTACCCAAGAAGCTACATTCTGCAATTGAAAGTTGCACAATGCTGCTATGCATTTTTTTCACTTCTTATCTAAAGTAGTGTCTGCTCACCCCTTCAACTTTTAGTTTCTCCTTGGCTCACTTACATTTGCCTCAATTGTCCTCCGTGTCCTTTTCATTATCATCCATCACTTCTACTCCTTCTCCTTTGCTAGAGGCAAATGGTGAGGGCCACTGCTGCCAAAGGTCTTACAGGAAACATCCATTATCTATCAAGGTCTCAGTGAAAACTTGTGCCAATCCAAGATAACGTCAGGTAAAACCTTAAACAGGCTGCTGGTTAATTACAGGACTAACAATGATCATTTTAGAGCAAATCACCACAAATAACCATTTATCTTCACATTTACAATTCAATTTCCAGTGAGATCTAATGTGAATGGGTTTGAACTGTTGGAAGAAACTGAAGTAACCAGAAGAGACCCAAGCAAGCATGGAGAGAGCATACAGACTTAAATTGGTTGAGATTTGAACCATCAACTTTCTTGCTGTGAGGCAACAATGCTAACCACTGCTCAGCCATGCCCCCCTGCAGCAACTATATCTGGTAAATTTGCATAACTGGCAACATCTCCACATTAATGGCGGCTGTGCCCTTGAGCGAGGCACCTAACCCCCAGCTGGCACTCCAATGTGTGTAGCAGCCCACTGCGCCAAGTGTGTGTGCTCACTGTTTATGTGTGTGCTCACTTTGGATGGGTTAAATGCAGAGGAAATAATTTCCCTCATGGGATTAATACAACACAGCAAAATAAAAAAATAAAAAAAATAAAAAAAAAGCTGTCTTAAGGTCCTGTTTTTCTTTGTCTGCAATTCCTTTCCACCTCCTTCATATTTAACAGACATGCTTTGTAAGATGGGAAAAGGCCAATGGTCTAGTCCAGTATTATCAAGAAACCAACCATTGGGCTACTCTAAATGCTTTATAAACTAATTAATCATTTATTCAATCTGTAACCCCAAAGACACACCAGCCCAAAAGAAAAGTACTTGTTATGCCAGATTGCTGGGCCTGCGGTGCTGTGTTTGACCAAGAAGTGTGTCTAGTCGTACATTGGGAAATAAACAAAGAAGGATAAAATGGTTTCACTATAGAAACTAAACGTGGCTGCCACTAATATACCAGTGTACATTTTATTATAAGCTTTATTTAAAAAAAAATAATGAGTCTCAAGTTATCATAACTGTAAGGCAGTAAAATAAAACAAATGAAATATTGGTTATCATGTTATCAGTTTCACAGTAATCCTTTCAACCATCCCTACTATTTATAGAGAGATATTTAGCATACGATTAAGATTTATCTGAAGTATATTTAGTAACAGTCTGACCATTGGCATAATTCCATTGTTATTGTTGATGCTGAAACTTAACTTTCACCTTTCCACAATGGTGATGTTAACCTTTAATACAAATGCCAATACACTTGTATGAGAGCCACAGATAATGCAGTATTTATTTATTTCCCAACTGCATCCAAGTGCAAAAAGCAATGCTACAAATATTTTCAGGAGTGTTTCCACACAGAAATAAATGTCAGTGTAGTATAAAAGGTGCTGTTTATAACAGTAAATGACACGATTTTCAGTCTCTTAACACTGTTTGCCTGAAAGGTCTTTCAACTATAAATACGGCATCAAACTCAATGCATTACCTTGCCAAATCTATCAAGGTTAGACAGAAATAGTATTAAGTCATTGACTATATGGTGAGATTCCGGGTAAATCGTATGTAATACACACAATTATTGTGCCCCTTGTGTGCAATATTGGTAAACATTTTTCAAATTGTTTGAATCATGGTCTTGAACTTTTGTGTTAAAAATTTTAGAAAAAAAGTGTTGATGAAATTAGAGATGGTACCAAAGTATATAGTGATTTGAGAAGTAGTGATGTGTATTTAAGACTGATGCTACCTTCTCCTACTTTTGGTAAAAACCTGGTTCCAATGTAATACATTTGTCCAGTTTTGAATAGTACTGGATACACATGCTTCGGTCAGAGTCAGAGGTTAAAGACATCTGGTACACTCACCATCCAAAACCTATGAAAAAGTCCAGCCCTGTGACATCCTGAATGTTCATACTAAACCAATCAATTCTTATTGATTCATCAACTGCCATTTCTAAGAAGTCCCCAACAGCAGTCACAAAACTTTCTCATGGGTCTGGAAAATCAATGCAAGTTTTGATTAATAAAAATAGCACTCTTTATTAATAATAATAATAAAAAATTTTCAAAATGTGTTTATACATGGGTTTGACCCACAGCACGGTTCTCCCCGTGTTTGTGTGATTTCTTCCAGGTATTCCGGTTTCATCCCACAGTTCAAAAACATGCATAGTAGGCTAATTGGCTGTTACAAAGTGCCCCTTTGTGCCTTAGGTTTGTGTGTGTGTATACATATATAAATTTTTTTTTCTGTATATATATCAATTGCTTGGCAGTCCACGAATACTCAAACCGTGAGTGCAAAACCGCAAATAGTCAAGGGCCTACTGTGTGTGTGTGTGTGTATATATAAATATATATATATATATATATATATATATATATATATATATATATATATATTATTCACGGACTACCAAGCAACTGACATGTCACTCAAATTCAGCCAATGGCTGTCCTCCTTCCTGCTGATTGAAAGAGACGCGCACAAGATGTCAATGAGACTCTTTTTTTTAAGTGTGTTTTAATTACCAGTTAAGCTCTATGATGCCACTCAAATGCTGTGCGTCTTCTCTGGCTAAGCGATACAAAATGCAGGATGTCTCTTCTGAAGAAATAAGACTTTCTCCTGAAGAAACGACAGATCCTCTCAACTGTTGTAATAAAGTCTTTTTCAATTATTATTCCAGTGCAGTATCTAAGTTAATGTTTAGAATGTTTGTGTGTGATATTTTATGTTCTGTAGCATGTTTAACAAACGATATCAAAAGGATAAACTTTATTACGTTTCATGTCCTTTTGCATTGAACGTGACATCTCCAAGATGGCGCTGCCTAGAGGGTGACGTTGCGGAGTTCTCAGGGTCAAATTGTTTCTTTGTTTGTTTTAATTTGTTTTATTTGTTCATGTTTTGCACTATGCTCGTCTATGACCGGTCACCCTACTACAGCTATGAGATCTGAGTCTTCGGACAACTGAGAACGCTCAACTCCTATCCTGAGCTAATATGCTATGGTAGCTCAATGCTCGCCACACTCCGGATAACAATAAACCCGGATAACAATTTGACTCCGAGAACTCCGCGACGTTGCCCTCTAGGCAGCGCGATCTTGGGGACGTCACTCCAAGACGTGACTCCAAGTTCAATGTAAAACGACATGAAGCGTAATAAAGTTTATTCTTTTGGTATCATATGTTAAACATGCTACAGAACATAAAATCTCATGCACTAGCATTCTAAACATTAACTTACATGCTGTACTGGAATAATAATTGAAAAAGACTTTAAAAAGAGTGCTTTACAACAGTATATGCTGTACAATGTGTATATTTTATCATCAATAAATATAAGAGAAAAAATTGAAAACTTTTTCTTCATCATTACTACATTTTACTACATTAATACTGTATTAATGAGTATGACTGTCTATAGAATGTGTTTAAGAAGCATATTTTGGTGCATATAATAGATACACCGTATTTTACTTCCGGTTGCTCATTCACGCATGTAATATGATACATGGGGTTTTATTTCCAGGTACAGAGCTCGCAGATTATCTTCATTCGCGGGAGGGGCCGGAACTGAACCCCTGCGAATATCGAGGGCCTGCTGTGTGTGTATGTGTGTGTGTGTGTGTGTGTGTGTGTGTGTGTATGTATGTGTGTATATACATATATATATATATATAAAAACATTAAAAGGGCAGTGGTGGTCTAGTGGTATATGGCGCCGGATCGCTGATCCAAAGGTTGGGGGTTCGAGTCCCACTCTCCACAAGGTTGTCACTGTCCTCCCAGTGCAGGTAACTGGGTTATCAAAGGTCGGCCATGTCTCTCACTGTCTATGGTGTGAGGCATGTAAAAGAACCATTGCTGACTTTTGACAAGAGTAGGCTGAAAAGCCGTCAGTGTGTTTCTGCCCTGCGATGGCCTGGCGAGCTGTCCAGGGTGTACTCTGCCCTCGCCCTGAGTTGGCTGGGATGGGCACCAGCCTCCCCGCGACCCTAATTAGGATGAAGCGGTTACAGAAAATGAACTGATATAAACATTATTCTATGAGATTTTCACATAATCCTAACCGATCAATCATTTTATTATTATTTGGATTGTAAGAAATTCATTCATTCATTCATTCATTCATTCAAGCCCCTTAATCTTAATTAGGGCTGCAGGGCGGCTGTGATGAAATACATTTATTTCACTGTTGTTTTTTCGTGGAGCGTCTTTTAACACAGAGTTAGCTGGTTAGCATGGGGCTACTGTACCTACTTATATGAAATGTTTGTTTGGTGATTTTTTTTGCCTTCAGAGAAATTGAGGTCACTAGTGATTTTTTTTTTTTTTTTGGAGTGGATAATGCAGCAAAATAAAAAACAAATCTAATCCATGCTTAAAAATGATATAAAATTAATATAGCTCATTTTAATGATCTTGTCTATTTGTAATATAGGGATCCCTCGCTACTTCGTGCTTCAATTCATGCGGCTTCAGTGCATGTATTTTTTTTTTTTAAATATTCATCGAATTAAAAAAATTAGGAAATTAAAGAAGAATAGGGGGAAAAGTTCAGGAAAATACCACCACAACAAGGCCGTTTATGCAAAAAAAACCCTCTAAACCAACACAAAACAAAAAACAATTAAAAACCTCCCATCAAAACTAGTTACATAGTTCTGAAGTGTGTATCTGAGTGCATGCATGTGCATCTGCGTGCGTGTACACACGTCTGTATGAGTGTGAATTTATATTTTATTTACATCTTATGCATTATTTTTTAATGTTTAATTGTTATTATAAGCATTGAATATGTATTTATTGATATTATATGCATATATACATGTGCGTATATGTCAGTCGGGAGGGGGACTGGGGGTTATTACTTCGTGGATTTCGATGGTCGCGGGGGGATCTCCGTCCCAATTAACCACAGAAAGTGAGGGATCCCTGTATATATGAGAAATTACAGCTCTTAAACGGGGACTGGCCTCTGACAGTTGTTGATTGAACCAGTAAATGCAGGAAAATATGTAACATATTATACATCTTTTAAGAAGTAAATACTGACATTTTATTTATTTTAGTTCCATTCCACTTAAACCAGACCAGGATTACAGTAAAAAGAATACGATTTTGACTACCAGAACTAACCTGATGTAACATCATAACAGTGTATATCAGTCAGAGTGATCTTTAATCGTGAATTTTGTATCAGGGTCATAAAAAAAGTGTGAAAAAAAATGCTTTCAAATGGGTAATTACTCTTTCTGGATATCTCTGACTTGGAAACAATAACTTCCGTTCAGGCCACCATAGTGACTCCTATCTCCCTGTCCCCCATTCTTTTTTTATGGATTTCCTGTCTTGGTCACGCCAGTGGACATGCGACAGAGGTCCATTTGGCTATTTTCCCGTTCATCAAGAGGAAAGACGGGATGAATAGCCACACACTGTTTACGAGGCAAGCGTTCCTCACATTCTCTCTCGGGCTCTCTGTGGCTTTGCTTCAGTGACTCCTGGCTGTCTTTGTTTATTATCAGAAGGGGCTGTGGATGGCCTTGGGACTTACTCCCACACATGCCCTCTTTCTTTTCTAGTCGTAGAGATTTCAGCGACAGTGTGCGCGCTGTGGAGTCACCGTGCCGCGACGCCCCCATCTCCCTTTCCTCCCCCCAGCCTCAGACACATGTCTCACAGCACGTACCTTGTGGCGCTCTCTGCTCTGAGTTTGGCTCCAACGTAATCCAACTGGAGTTTGATCAAAAGGACAACAAACCACAGTAGGATACACAGTGAACCATGCTAAGGTGAGTGACTACAGACAACTTCCTGTCTTAAAAAGGAAAGTTAAAAACAAAGCATAGAAAATGTTAAACATCAACAAAAGGGTCATTTCACAATATCATGTCTGCAGTTATTAGAGAGAACATGTGCAGTAATTTATCTCATCCGTTTTCAGACTGCACTGGAAAAATATTCTCCATAAGCAATTATTCTGAATCCTTTATAATTATCAAATTTTACATTTGTGTACTTTAGAGTCAAATTTAAACTGAAATTGATTCCTATTTGCAAAACAAATCTTTTGTATTATGGCATTGTTTGGCAACATTTCACAAGAAGAAGGCAATTCTACTTCTGGAGGAATTTCCTGGGTGATGTGCAGAGATTTATACACAAAGGTCAGCGTGAGGCTTTAAGGCAAAGAACACTCCTCCAATATAATGATACTAATGTATTAATATAAAGCCTTATAATATTCAGGTGAGATCTTACTTTGTATGGCACATTGAACAACAAATGTCACCCTACAAAAGACATAACAGTAGTGCTTCATTGTCCTTTTACATTGTGTCATGTCCTCTCTCCGACCTTATATTTTTTCCGTAAAGCCTCTCTTCATGTTTGCCAAAAATTTAATTGGCCTCTTGTGCGCAATTTTAAGCCCACTGTAAATAGAAGATTAGCCATCATTGATAGACTTAACTTAGGACTTTTCAAGATCTGAACGATTTATGTCTCTGCAATGTCCCCACACTTGTACTATCTTTAAAGTTACTTATAAAAGATTTATACCATAGATATACATATTCATAGTAGCCAACTTGATACAAATACCTCACAGCAGTACTCTGACTCACTTGACAATCTGAAGACACCTGTCTGGGTTTAGATCAGGGGTTGGTAACCTTTCCCATTCAAAGAGCCATTTGGACCCGTTTTCCACAATAAAGAAAACACTGGTAGCCACAAATCCTTTTTTTGACATTTAAAATCAAACAACACTGCGAATAATGTCCCCCCCCCCCCATTTTTCCTTCATGTTAATATAAAAAAAAACAACAACGTGTTGTATTGATTTAAACGACTGCAGAGACAATTCAATTAAATTATAATTCTGCTTGCAGCAAAAACATTTAGATTCAGAAAATGAATGTATTTGAGTACTTTTATTTTTATAAAGAATATCTATCCCACGAAGCGAGGGATGGGGTGCAGCCAGATGTGTTAACGGGTTGGGCAGCCTACCTCACCATCACTTTCTTCGTGGGAGCATCTTTTTCTTTATTCGTTATATTAATGTTGTTTTGTCATAGTTTTAATTTACAAAAATGGCAGCAACACAAAAGTATATGGAGACTTATTTTAAGAAGGAGTCTGCTCAACATTCTTTTAAATGATATTAATGTATAAATAAAAATACTGCACTGACGACCCATTCTCAGAGTGGAGACTGAACCACACCTAGTCTTTTATTTTGTCACTGGGAGGAGAGTTATTTAATTCGGAGATTGCTGTGCATTGGCCGTTCTAAATTGCTCGTAGGTTCGCATCGTGCAGAAGGCAATGGCAAACCACTGCACTAATCCTGCCAAGAACACCTCAATGAAGATAATAACCAGGGCGTTATCCTTCATGGCGGGTCGCCAATGGTTGTCCTACGACTCAGGCACTAGATAGATAGATAGTACACTATGGGGAAAAAAGCATGTTCCCCAGGGTCATACGCGCCCTCCCTGATATCACACTGTGCCCCCCAAGGGGGGGTGCGCCCCACTATTTGAGAAGCATTGGCCTTGTGAGAGCTCACCACGAGCCTTTCCTTGCTGGCATTTGTAGCGTGCACATGGACAAAATTCTCCTCCTCCTCCTCTGTTACGCACCACCTCATGCCGACCCACATAAGATCTTCACGCCTATGTGACATCTTCGCTGCAGTCTATGATCGGAAGGGTTAGTTGACTTATTGTTTATTCTTGTTTTATTATTATTTATTATTAATGTTAATGTAAATGTATTATCCATATGAAATATTTATTGTTTTTACATGTTTATCATTAAAATACTAGGTCAAATATATGTGTTTGTGGCAGATTATATGAGTTTGGGAGGGGGTTGGAACGGATTAATTGATTTTCTGTTATTTCCTATGGGAATAATTGTTTTATCTAACGAACTTTTTGGCTTACGAGCTTGCCCTCGGAGCAGATTAAATTTGTAAGTCAAAGTACCACTGTAATTCACTACATCAGGGGTGTCAAACTCATGCCACAAAGGGCCATGTGACTGCAGGTTTTTGTTTCAACCAAGCAGCAGCACACCTGACTTGGCTCATTCAAACAACTGATAAGAGTCTTCAGGCATTTGATTGGTCAGTCTGGCTCATTCAAACAACTGATAAGAGTATTCAGGCAGTTGATTGGTGAATCTGTGTGCCTGTCCAGAGACTGACCAATCAAACGCCTGAAGACTCTTATCAGCTGTTTGAATGAGCCAAGTCACGTGTGCTGATGCTTGGTTGAAACAAAAACCTGTAGCCACATGGCCCTTTGTGGCACGAGTTTGACACCCCTGCACTACATGTTAGTACTATCTCATTATAAACGTTGTCTTGCCTCTCAAAAATCTATGATCATGAGAAATTGCTGACAGTTTCCTGTCAAATTAGAGAAAAATGAAATGTCTTACTTTTCTGACATAAAAATAACATTTTTAAAAGGACTTTTATTGTATGATATTGGACTCATTCTGATTTGATTTCACTCTGTGACTCATTTGTTTTTGCTTTCTCTTTTCTTTTGCTCTGTCAGCCTTATTTTTTTCCCTTTTGTCTTCTTTTGCAGTTGTCATGTCTTGGGTGTGACATGTACATTTTCTCACACTGACATACCGCTGACTAAACCACTGGAAAATACTGTTAGATTGTCACTGTGACTGAGCAGCTCAGGGATATCGTAAAGTCTTTTCCTTCCTGACTCAACATTTAATATTATTATTATTATTATTATTAGTAGTAGTAGTAGTAGTAATGTCTGTCTTCCTTTTGGCTTTTTCCCTTTTACTCGGGAGTCGCCACAGCGAATCATTTTGATTCGCACGTTTAATTTGGCAGAGATTTTTAAGTCGGATGCCCTTCCTGTCACAACCTTTTTAGCAAGGGACAGAAACATGCTGACGACTTTGCAGCTACTCTTTACGAAAGTCAGCAATGGTTCTTTTACATGCCTCTCACCATAGACAGTGACAGACATGGCCCGCCTTTGATAACCCAGTTAGCTGCACTGGGGGGACAGTGACAACCCTGTGGAGAGTGGGACTCGAACCCCCAACCTTTGGATCAGCGATCCAGCGCCCTATACCACTAGACCACCACTGCCCCTCAGTAGTAGTAGTAATAATAATAATGATGATGATGATGATGATAATAAATGGTAGGTTATTTTCAAGTTTCTCTGAACATTTATCATTGTCTGTTTTCTGCTCATCATAATAACATATTCCATGTCTTCTTCTCAAAAGACTTCTCATAGTATTTGTATGAGACCCTTCTCCCCCTGACACTACCCTTCTCCTTGCTCATTATGCACACACTAAGCAGATGTTCCACTCCCTCCTCCACGTGTTAAAAGGTTCTCTAGGCTCCAGTCTGACTAGAAGAAGTAGTGAGGAACTCAACCTGCATTTATGAGCTTTGTGTATCCGACTCATCCAATGTGTGGGTTTTAAGCGTCATACAAGATAGATGTTTGATTATTTACTATTACACCTTTTGTTTGCTGTGTCAACCTTCATATGGAAGTTAACCAGGAAGAAAATACATAATCAGAGGATGACCTGGTCAGAGAGGAAACATTTTTCGGATTATTTAGGCTACTTCTTTGTAGTGCTTCATAAAAATACACACTATGTGACAACAATGAAAGAAAAACAGTCTTTCCAAACAGGAAGTAGGCTAGTTCAGAAATTCTTTCCAACCAATTACATAGTGAAAAAGTGAAAAAAGTCAAACGGATGCCATGGGATAAATGAGAACTCAATGACAGCTCTGTAAAAGTGCTTCACTTCCAATTAATAGACAATCACCAGGACTGCAGACAATGCAACCAGGATCCTGAATGGGAATATGACAAATCATAGATCGAGATGTTCAGTGAGTAACTCAAACCCCCTCTGCCTTTTTTTTTTTTTTTTTTTTTTTTTTGCTTGGCTGCCTGCGTCTCTTTATCAGTAGCTGGAGGTGAAGGTCAGTCTGCTGGCTGCCAGTAAAGTGATGTAGAGGCAGACAGGCAGAAGATCAGATCTAGCCTGCTCCCTCTGTCACGCTCCCTCTCTTTCACCTTCTCTTTCTTCTTTCTGCCAGTCCCTCACAGAGTTGTAGGTTCGGGAACACATGTCTTTTGACTTGAGTTGTTTTTCATCATGTGTCTGAAAAATGCTGGGGTGCTTCGCGAATGGTTTACCGCTCAGGTAAGAACAGGTTTTGAAGTGCAGATCACGTTTGGGATCAATTTCTCCTTTAGGTGACCTCTCAGTAGTGAAGGCTGTATTAATATTGTGATTTTTGATCTTAATTGAACTCAGAACCTTACTGAACTTACCCAAAATGTTATTTTTATATCTCATTTTCTGAAAGGTCATTTGGAAGGACATTGCCTTATTTTAACCCCAAGATATTATAATAATAAGAAAAATATTAATAATTCACACTCATCATATTGTGTTCTTGTTAGTTTGCATCGCATATTATATATATAAAATATTATTCATGTGTCCACCAATTGTTGATTGTTATTTTTACAAGCCACCTGTAGCTTTTTTCTTTTACATGTAACAAATTCATTTATTAATTCATGACTTTTTAAACATTAGCTTGCATTAATAGCCTATTAACAAAAAGTATGTGTGTATCTATTCATGCATATAAGATGAATGTTGTTTGTCATTTAGAATAATGTTGCTGTATAATTAATATTTTTAACATTTCTGTTTTTATGAAACACTTGATTTGTGAAGCTGTTGTACGTTTCTGTTAAAATCCAAAAGGTTCTCAAAGTTTACTGTAGCTTCAAAGCCCAGCAGAATCTGAGGTCACAGTTGGAATTTTACAAGCATGACCTAACAGCGTTCAAACAGGATTTACTATTGGTGGTTGCTAACAGATTGTCGAATCATTAAAAATTTTGAATAATGAGTCAAACAGTGGTTTGTACTGGAACAGGGTCTGATTTTTTTTTTTTTTTCATGAACAAGTCAGTAAACTTTGTAGGTAACTACTGGAATAAATCTAATATGTTTAAAAAAAAAAACTGTTGTGGGACATTTAACTAAATGGGAACATGTGTGGATGGTGGGGTTTATCCTCCATGCTCTTTCATGCTCACTTACAAGTCATTGTTCATGACCAAATAGATCAAGCATTAAGAGAAGCAATAGTTAGAGCTTTATTGCAAAGTCATGTGGCCAGCTAACCATGTGCAGAATGTCTGCACTGATTTAACTTTAGGACTGTAGCCAATGTTAAAGGTAACAGAGAGTGTGCCAGGTGAATGTCAGTATAGTGTGAGCTTTCTCTGCCAAGGATGTGTGAGATTTCAATTACGGACAAGTCCTAACCTTGGTCATGTGAAGATGTTGCTATGGCGCTTTACATTTATTAGGATTTTAAAGATAATGTTGGCCAAGGCAAACAAATATATCTCACAGAAAACAGTATGAGCAGTTATACTTAAAAAATGATTTGTTTAAAAATTAAAAAATTGTATAATAGCCTGGTGTATATAAAAATTTAAACCGAAACCTATGAAAGTATAGTAAGGTGGTGCAATATAATTGCATTATTGTAATAACGTACAGTGTGTTTCAATGTATTATACAATTCAAAGATACCAGATTACTCACGTTTTCATTCAGAAGAACAAAAGTTTGCAGTATATATCAGAACTTTTGAGAGCAGAGATAAAGTAACCTTGTGGAGAGGATTCACAGAATGTGCACTTTGCATTTCTAGTGAGGTAGTTATGAAACAGTCAGAGTTTCCCAATCATGAACAAAGCTCTAGATATTTCTGTTTTACAAAGTTCCGAATGGGTTTTGATTTCAGTTTCAGATGTTATCGTAAATCTTAAATTCATTTCTGTTCCAATAAAATGTAGTATCACTTAAGTAATAGGACTTGGCTAAATATTTTACTTCACACAGATCCATTAGTGTTAATATCATATGTAAAACATGTGTCTAATAATAGTTTTGTTGGGAATTCCAGTTTGTTGAACTCTCTGGCTTTGTTTCTGCTTGCTGATGAACCCGGTTGTACCCTGGTGTCAGTAGAATACATGAAGTGCATCTCGACAGCACATCATCTGATCAATGATGCTGCTTGTTATCTTAAGTGCGTCATCATTGATTTGCTGCTGAAAGAGCACATTCAGAATGCTTCTGCGCATAATGAAAATTTTTTTCCCATGACTCAACTCAAAGCTTGTGTTGAATGACAGTTGTTCCACATAGGCTGATGATAAAAGGGGAAGACTCTGGAAGATTACGCTAGCACACAGAAACATGTAGTGACTTCTAAAATAGGAAAGCCTCACCATATTATTATTACCTTTTTGAGTTATAATTAATTATCTGTTTAGTATAAGTTGACCAGATTCTCTTTAATTACAAGGTATTTATATGGCAAAAGTTGCTCCACACCTTTATATTGGGTTATAGCAGTGCTTCTCAAATAGCCCGTGGGGGCGCGGTATGATGCCGGGGGGCATATGACCCTGGGGAACATGCTTTTTTGGAATTGTGTACAAGAATTAAGTGTAACTGCACCTCCACTCCAGTTGTTGGCAGTGGTGCGCTCATTGTCGCGCTGTGGTGTAACGTTTTTTCGCACGAGCAAACGATATCACTTCACTTCACTTATCCCTTAACATCCGAGGATGTTGTTGGGGCGCCTTCATGGCGAGACTTGGGCTGATTTGGCCTGGCGGAGCCCATCCCTCTCCAGGTCGTAGAAACACGCTGACAGTTTTGCAGCCTACTCTTTACGAAAGTCAGCAATGGTTCTTTTACATGAACTTCTCACCATAGACAGTGAGAGACATGGCCCGGCTTTGATAACCCAGTTAGCTGCACTGGGGGGGGCGGGGGGGGGGGGCAGTAACAACCTTGTGGGGACTCGAACCCCCAACCTTAGGATCAGCAATCCTGTGCCCAAACCACTAGACCACCACTGCTCTAGCAAACGATATGATGTGCAGTAAACCCTCAAGAAACAACACGGAAAATTTTCTCACAGGAAAGAAAAGAAAGGTGGCGACAGACGGGTTTTTCTTTATTGTAGGTTGAACTGTATTTCTTTCTTTTTTGTTTTTAATGTTAATAAAGATACAATGTTATGCAGAGATGTACTAATAACAATTTTATAGACAAATAATACTACATATTTATAGTCGCTCGCAGGGTGGTGGGGATGTTTTTTTTTTCTCCCGTGAAGGGGAAATAATTGAGAAGCACTCGGTTATTGTCATGCTGGATTTTGAAGCTTGGTTTTTAGAAACAATTAGTACATCATTAATTATTGTACACAGAAATATTAACTGTCACAGAGTGTATGTAAACATTAAACTAATTTTGTTTTTGTAGAATTCCTTTATATCAGTTGTAAATGTAACTATTTTTCTCATTTGCTTATATGGGACTATATTCATTTAAATATCTTCTTGACTTTCTCTTAATTGCAGTCTGTGCTGCACCATCACTCCCTCTTGTGGTTATTGTGAATTTTTATTTATGCATTTATTTTTGATCTGTGGTTTGCTGTGGGGTTTTTTCCACTACTATTCCACCACATTCCATTGCGGGCAAATAATTAAATCACTAAATATATAGTGTGATCTGCCATGAGTTTTCTTCAATATCTTAATAAAATTTGAATAGTTTCCCCGATTTGAGTAAACATCTCAGACTTATTTTCAGAATTTCTCTCTAAATGCAGTGGTTTGTGTGCCGTAGGATTCTTTGCCTTGCTGCTGATCATACTGGAGTGGATTCGGCCTGGCCTACCCTCCCCTTTGCGGCCCATCTGTGACCTGCGTGTTCTCGACCATTTCATTAAGGAGGCACGGGATGCTGAGGCTGCTATGGTAGGACATGTACATGTTCCATTAATTAGTATGAAGTGGTCATGTAGGCTAGCAGTAACAAATAAGATCGCCACCTCATCTATGATAAAGGTTTATTACATTTAGGGGAAAGGAATGACATGCACCATGGAGGATTGACCATTTTACCAGTAAAAAAATACACTGTCAGGAACATGTTGCTGGAGTGTCAGGACTAAATATCATGCCAATATTTTCTAAAAATTGATGCAGGATATGGGGTATAGGATCCTGCCAAGTTGTATACTGCAATCTCAATTGCATTTTTACGATGATAACATGGTTAAAAAAAATTAAACATATGTTCATCAGAAAATTTTCATAAATTTTCCTAATGAAGCAGGACATCCATGAGATTTCTGAACCGCTTGATCTTAATTAGGGTTGCAGGGAGGCTGGCGCCCATCTCAGCCAACTCTGATCAAGGACAGGGTACACCCTGGACAGCTCTCCAGGCTATCGCAGGGCCAACATTCACACATTCATGCTCACATTCATGCCTAGGGGTGATTTGGAACAGCCAATTTACTACGACTGTACATGTTTTTGGACTGTGGGAGGAAACCGGAGAACCTGGAGGAAACCCATGCAAGCACGGAGAAAACATGAATCAAACCCAGGACCTTCTTGCCATGAGGCAGACGTGCACTACGCCACCATGCCGCCACTGAAGCAGGACATTTTGAATATTAAGAAGCTCTTGAATAGACAGACAAGTATGTTTGTGTTGTTTAAATAGATATACACTACCTGGCAAAAAAACCCAAACTCAACACATCAATATTTGCTTAAACCGCCCGCAGCCGTTATTGTAGAATATAATCATCATGGCATTGATTCTGCAAAATTAAGCAACAACACATTTATTTCCACCCACAGTAGGGTTTTTCCCCCCCCCCCCCCCCCCATTTTCTCATGAATTTAGTCATGTCCAATTCCCACCCATCAAGTGTTGGCTTCCCTATTACACAATCACCACCAACCAGGGAGGGGCGAAAGCATACACATGCCCCCTTTGTCACATGCAATGCTAGCCACCCACCTCTTTTCTTACTGCTACGCATTCATATTTGATTGAGGTTTAATACACTCGGAAGGAAAGCGCTATCCAGCCCCTCATACAAAAGAGCTCTCGGATATCCATGATTGGCTGGTGATCGCCATGAGAGCTCAGCCAATTAGCTCTCATGGACTCCCAGTAGCCTATCATTGTGACATTAACCTGGATTAGAACTTGCAATCACTGGGAAAATAGTCACACGCCTTGTCGATGCCCCACTTGGGAGCCAGTAGGGTTCATTTTTCACTGACAAAAAAAAAAAAAAAAGCAAAAATGTAACCACTCCATAAAACTTTCTCCAGCACACCACAAAGACTTTCATCTGGGCTAAAGTCAGGACTCTGTGGTGTCAGTATACAAGCATGAAAATGATTCCTTCTTTCTTCTTCTTTTCCTTTCGGCTGTTCCCTTTCAGGGGTCGCCACAGCGAATCATCTGCCTCCATCCACATGGAAGTCATATTAATGATTCGCATATTACATTGGATGCCCTTCCTGACACAGCCCTTAGTAAGGTGCAGAAACATGCTGACAGCTTTGCAGCCTACTCTTTGCGACAGTCAGCAATGGTTCTTCTTCATGCCTCTCACCATAGACAGTGAGAAACATTGCCGGCCTTTGATAACCCAGTCAGCTGCACTGGGGGTGGGGTGGGGGGTGGGGGGTGGGGGGTTTGCAGTGGCAACCTTGTGGCAAGTGGGACTCAGACCCCAACCCTAGGATCAGCGATCCTGCACCTTTTACCACCAGGCCACCATTCCTTATGCTCCCTAAACCACTCTTTCACTATTTCAGCCATAATTTTACATCCATGCAATCAGGGAAGAAAAAGTCCATCGATTGAATAATCTTTTTATGCAGTACATTTTAGGATGTCAGCTGAATTCATTTTATAGATACCACTATTGTTGTAGAGCCTCAACCTGACCAACTGTAGCAACAATGCTTGTTGATGACACTGTATAATTAAGGTTATATGTGGGACAACACAATATTAGAGTCCAGGGCTTTTTTTTTTGGCTTAGCAGTGTATGTTAACACTTGTGGCTAACTTTAATACATTTCTTGATACCCTAGAGGCTTTGTAAAGAGGAATGCAACGTTGCTGTACCTCTCACCGTTCCTCTGACCAAAGTGGACTTTGATGTTTGGGAACAGAAAAATGTGCGTAGGCCTGTGGTCTTTAACAGTTTTTTTTTTTTTTTTTTTGAAACAACAAACTAGTTTTTTTCATGTTACTCACATACTTGGTGCTAATCTTCGAAATAAGTGTAGAATGTGTTTTTTCAGACAGAAGAGCAGGCTCAAGAAGTCCAGACTGGAATATGGCTGTTAAGCACTGCCATCAGGTCATTAGGTGCCTCCATCAGCAACTCCTCTGCACTCCAATCCCATATAGAAGCCACTATCAAAAACATTGACAACCTCAAGCAGATCCTGCGCAGACTCAGTATACAGGTGAGTACCATAGTCAGCTGCGATAAATGAGAAGGTCATGCAGTTTATTCAGTCCAAAGAACAGTGGATGACCTCCAACTGCAGTTCTGTTTCAGTGCAGGGTGATATCTGGAGAAGGGTAGAGTGCGAAGAACTCTGCTAAAAAGGGCCTAGAAATAGACAGAGGCTAAAAATGTTTGTGTGCGTGAGTTCATGTGTGGGAGAAAGCAAGTACAAAATGAGTGGATTCCACCATATCAAATACTTTGAGATACTGATATGTATGTTTGTGGAAGACACACAGATTCACTGATTTCCTGGAACAGAATCAGTTTAGAAAATGCTGGGACGCAGCCCAGCTCTGCAGTCATTCATTCTCTTGAACAAACATCAACTAAACATATTTTTCTGTGTGTCATACCAATGTAGATAATGTCTGCAATTTTGATTTCAGTTTTGAATCTTCCAGTACAGTAATTTCATTTGGAAAAAAAAACAAAAAACAAATACTGCATGACCATCTGACCACATTTACTCTTTTGGAAACTAGAAGATATTTAATTTGATCAATCAGATTAACCCCCACCCCCCCCTCTCTCTCTCAGGATTACGTGCCTACAAGTGATGAGTCAGAGGAGACGTGGAAAGTGTCGTCAGCCTCAGAGCTCTTACAGGTCCACATAAACTTTCTGCGTGGGAAAGTGCGTCTTTTGCTTGCCAAAGCACCTGTCTGTCAGCAACAAACCAGATGATTATGGAGCATGGCCAATTAGATTACTGTCCGTGATTAGGTGATTGGGACAGGACATAACAGAAAGCTCGACACTGCATCTTGGACCTTGAAAAAAATGATTAAACAGTCAATGGCATTGTACTTGCTTTCATTTTGTAAGTGGGCGCACTGTCTCATTATGAATGAAAAGTGGAACACTATATTTATCTTAAAGAACTCTATATGGACTTAGGAATCGAGTTATTTTCACTTCTGCCCTGACCAAGCTGTACACTGTTCTGTATGCGATGCAGCCTGTCACTCCTGTCTCCCCATATGACTGACATTTGTTATACTACAGATGCCTGTGCATCACGCTTAACCAGATACCACTTTTTAATTTTTCTTTCTTTTTTTTTTTTTTTTTTTTTACTGTGTGTGTTGATTTTGTGATGCTTAATATTTATATAGATTTCTACTAGCTGGATTATGGATTATGCTGTAGAATTTGAACAAGAGGAAGCTGCCTGCTTTCTGTCTTAGCATTTTAACACCTCTAAAAAACTGACCTGCTGCTTTTTAGTTCTATTTATCATTCTCAGTAATGCACTGATTTTACATAGATTGTCGTGAGTGTGTTTGTCAGTCTGTGTGTGAAAGAAAGAAGGAGGGAGGAACTATTGTGGGAATGTGTGTGTTTGAGTGAGTGAGTATGAGTATTTTGGGGAACGTAAATGTGTGAGAGAATGACACAGAGCTTGGGATATCAGTGGACAGACTGTTTACAGGTCACTTCTGGTGAGAGGAAGAGAGACCAAATAGTTATGCTTTTGGGGGAAACTGGGGGGTTATGTGAGGACTGATGAGACTGTGTGTTGATTTTGAGCGTCTGCACTGGATTCACGTGCAAAACGCACAGCACCGCACTGACAACAGCCAGGAACAATACTGCATCACTGCCAGGAAAAATATTGATTGGTCTGTATGAAGAACATCCGGCCTGACTCCTGCTCTGTTCACAGTCTGCTGAATTGGCCTGGGAAACTTTTGGTTAGTTGACATGTGTCTGTTGTTTTTCTTTGGGTATCAAGCTCGGATTGGTTCTTCTTGTTTGTTGTCTGTCTTTTTTAAACAATGTTTTCACGTTGAGGTTCGTTTTTGACATTTGTGAATTAGTGTGTGAATGTAAAGAAGGAAGTTTGTAATACTACTTTCCTGTTTGTTACTATTGTTTGTTCTTTTACCACTTGTCCTCTTTCGTTAATAAAATGCAAAATATCATTGAGTAGTTGCTGAAAGAAATCAAGGAAAAGCCAACTTGATTGTCCTGGTGCATGCAAGGTGAGGAACACATGTCTTGGAGATATTAAATTCTGTGAGGCCAGAAGACACACTTTATTCGGCCTTCAAAATAAATATTTATCTGTGGTACAGTGGTGCTTGAAATGTTGTGAAACTTTATGAATTTTTATGCTTTTCCGTATAAATATGACCTAAAATAGAATCAGATTTTCACACAAGTCCTAAAAGTAGGTAAAGAGAACCCAGTTATAGAAATGAGACAAATAATATATATTTTGTTCATTTCATTATTGAGGAAAATATTCCAATATTATATAACTGTTGGTGACAAACGTTTGTGAACCATCTATGATTAGCAGGAAATTTGAAGGTAGACGTTTTGAATCATTGGACTGACAGTCAGGTGTGAGTGGGCACCCAGTTTTACTTAAAGAATGCAAATCTATCAAAATATCAACATTTGTGTTTGTGGAAGTGTATCATGGCATGAAGAAATTATATTTCTGAGACCTTCAGAAAAAGGGTTATTGATGCTCACCCATTCCGCAGTAAGACATATTGTGTATAAATTGTGTAATAGACAGCAAAGTCACCAAGGACCTCAGGGTAACTTCTAAGCAACTGAGGGGCTCTCTTGCATTGGTGACTATTAATGCTCATAAGTCGACCATCAGGAGAACACTAAACCACAATAGTGTGTATAAAAAGGTTGCAAGGACGAAAAACCACTGCTTTCCAAAAAGAACAATTCTATCTGTGTGAAGTTTGCTGAGAATCACATCGACAAACAAGAAGGCTATTGGAAAACTGTCTTGTGGTAGATGAAACCAAAGTAGAACTTTTTGGTTTGAATAAGAAGTGTCATGTTTGAAGAAAGGAGAACACTGAATTCCAGCATAAGAACCTTATCCCATCCGTAAAAAATGATGATGGTAGTATCAATAGTTTGTGCCCGTATTGCTGCATCTGTGTCAGGATGGCTTGCCATCAGACGGGACAATGAAATATGAACTATACCAGCAAATACTAAATGAGAATGTTGGGACATCTGTTCATGAACTTAACCTGATGAGAAATTGCTAGCAAGATGACAAACCTAAGCACACAAGCTGTCCTACTCAAGGATGGTTACAAAAGAATAAAGTTAATGGTTTGGAATCGCCAAGTCAAAGACCTGACCTTAATCCAACTAAGATGGCGTGGAAGGACCTGAAGCAAGCAATTCACGGGAGGAAACTCACCAACATCCTAGAGTTGAAGTGGAGCGATTCCGCACTAAAATTCCTCCAAGTTGTTGTGCAGGACTGAGCAACAGTTACCAGAAATGTTATTAGCAGTTGTTTCTGCAAAAGAGGGTCACACCAGAAGTCAAAAATTCACATATGTTAGCCACTGACAGTCATGTAATATTGTATAATTTCCCTCATTAAATAAATGCCCATGCAAAATATTTTGTCTCATTTATTTAACTGGATTCTCTTTGTCCATTTTGGGGACTTTTGTGGAAATCTGATGTTTTAGGTCACATTTATGCAGAAATATATAACATTTTAAGTGTTCAGGGGCAGTGGTGGTCTAGTGGTATAGGGTGCTGGATCGCTAATCCAAAGGTTGGAGGTTCGAGTCCCACTCTCCACAGGGTTGTCACTGTCCCCTCCAGTGCAGCTAACTGGGTTATCAAAGGCGGGCCATGTCTCTCACTGTCTATGGTGAGAGGCATGTAAAAGAACCATTGCTGACTTTCGTAAAAGAGTAGGTTGCAAAGCCATCAGCGTGTTTCTGTCCCTTGCTAAAAAGGGTTGTGTCAGGAAGGGCATCCGACGTAAAAACCTCTGCCAAATCAAACGTGCGAATCAGATGATTCGCTGTGGCGACTCCCAAGTAAAAGGGAAAAAGCCGAAAGGAAGACAGACAGATAATATAACATTTTAAGTGTTCACAAACTTTCAAGCATCATTGTATGGACAGTTGTGTTCAAAATAATAGCAGTGTGTTTTAAAAAGTGAATAAATCTCAAAAAAATTGTAAGATTTTGTTTTCCTTTGAATCACTGAACTAATATTTAATTAGTCATTGTGTACTGGGGCTTGAATTCAGTGTTTTGGCGTCATCTAGACTGAAAAAAAGAACAATCTTACTTTCCACAAAACGTTGCACCATTTCTCTTTAGGCCAGTCAGTGTGCTCTTTCGCAAATTGTAACCTCTTCAGCACGTCTTTTTTTCAACAGTGGGACTTTGCAGGGTCTTCTTGCTGATAGCTCGGCTTCACATGGGCATCTTCTAAACGTAACAGTACTCACAGGTAACTTTAGACCTTTTTTGATTTTCCTGGAGCTGATTGTTGTTCGAGTCGTTACCGTTTTGGCTCTTTTTCGAAAAGAATAGTGTACCTTGATTAAAAAGTTGACTGTAGAGGAGAGGAAACAAATAAAGAAGTGCAGAAAATGATGGGCTGCTCAGCAAAAATGGTCAGAAATGCTTTATAATGGCAACCAAAATCTGAAAGACATGGAAGAAAGTGAAAAACTACCATTTCAGTGGTATT
>CM045745.1:23375281-23440281 GCA_024760905.1 Plotosus lineatus
AACTCAAGACTTTAATAAACATATTTATCTAATGTGTGACAATTCTAAACATGCCAGCTGTAGTCCCTCCTGAGACCTTTATATGATTGAATCAATGAATTTCATCAAGCACACAACCTCACAAATTTTCAGTGACAAAGTATGGCTGCGATCTCATCAAAATTTCACTATGTTGTCACTGGCAGGACGAATTAACAGTGTCAAAGGTTTAGGCTAAATTAAAATTTTAAGCTTCTTTGCCCTATAAAACCGAAACACATAAGCTGAATATGAGCCATGCTCCCTGAATAAACAAAAACTGACTAAAAAAATAATTACCAGCCGTCAGTGGTTATGGAGAAAATGTGAAGGAGAGGTCATACCGCATGTGACTCCAGGGTATAAAGTGCCATTTTAGCCATGACATGCTCCAGGTAAAACTCACTTCAGTACTGCTCAGTTCATGGCCTTCACATTTTGGCACTTACCTTTCAACATGTATAACGTATCTACTAAAGTATGCTTTATGTGGACATTTTGGGTGTGGTGGGTAGTTATAGCCTGGCATTATGATTAAAACTATTTCAGTTTTACATTCAAGACTGACCTTTGACAAGAGGAGAGTGATCACACTCGCACAATTGGGGACATGTTTGGCAAAAGAGAGCAATACAATTCTGGAGGACCACAACTACAGTGTAGCTCTGGTTCCTGCCTCTTCCACCAAATAAAAGTTATTGAAGAGATCATACAGGTGACTATGAAGCAGTAGGCTCATATCAAAATTTTTGTTTTTAGTGGCCAGGATGTCCAGCAAGCACTGATTAGAGGTATATGCACTACAATATGCCAAGGTTTCTGGTGTCTGTATCAAACAATTCAAGTTTACTCAAATTAATTTTGACCCTATTTGGGAGACTTATGACACAGTGGGAAAATCATTCGCGGATCATTTGGATAGTTTAAGGTGATGTGCCATCAGGATGACTTTGACCAGGGTCAGATTTTTGTCTTTATTTCTCAGATAAGGACATGTTTTGACAAACTGTTGATTTTACAATAGAAAATGGCTTTCACCTTACAACTTCAGCCCTAAGCATTTCAAAATGGAATTATTGGAGGTAATCACCTGAAATTTGGAGAAGTAGTTCTTTGGATTACCCGTTTCTCAAAAATAAAGACGATTTTCACTGACTTAGTGACAATGACTCATTTTTGAACAAAGAAATAACAATCATATTTATTGTGCTCACACTGACACAAAGGCTATAAATTAAGAAGCTTGCAAACCCCAAATACAGAAATGATAAAAGGTTATTGACATGATTAAAAAAAGACTTCAGGAGAGGACATATTCTCCTGGTCACCACAAGAAAAAATATTGCACAGTGTCCAAAAAAAAAAAAAAAAAAAAAATCACAATTGTCTAGTTACAGTAACTGTCAAGTTTGATGACGAACTTCTGGCATGGGATTGAAATTATAGACAGCAATACTGATGCCAGAGGGGATAAGAAGTAAAGATTTACAAAATAACAGTAACTACTTTGTTGACGAAGGGTAACTGATCAATATTGCATAATCAAATATTTACTTTTTTAAATCATAAAAGTGGAAAGAAAAATAAATAAAAAATTATAACCACTCTAACAATAGTCAAAGTCAGTCTGGTTAGCATTCGTACCCAAGATTCACTCCCACAATCTTGTAATATGGCGGAAATGATCGTCTGTAATCTTTAAGAGGAATGCAGTCTCCAGGAGCACCATCTTCACCAAGCTGAACTGAGCTGGGAGATAAAGGATCTCCGTGGCCCAATTGCCTTTTCACCACAATTCTCCAGTTTTTCTCTTCACACTTCACAACCAGGCCTTCGTTGTCAGACTCCATGACATTTTTATCTTTTGAAAACGATCATCCGGAGAATATTTTTGGAGACTCTTGATTTGATAACTGTATTTCTGTGGCCTTCTCTTTGGGAAAGTAAGAGGACGTCAAACTCTTGTATGATGCTCGTGGGACTGACGATGCAAGAACAACTAAACTGATAAACAGTAACCACTGAATCATTGTAGAACATCAAGTCTATTATATGCTTAGAAAGATGCGAGGGGCAGTGGTGTTCTAGTGGATAGGGCACAGGATCGCTGATCCTAAGGTTGGGGGTTTGAGTCCCCACAGGGTTGTCACTGTCCCCCCCAGTACAGCTAACTAGGTTATCAAAGGCGGGCCATGGCTTTCACCCTCTATGGTAACCATTGCTGACTTTCGTAAAGAGTAGCTGCAAAGCCGTCAGTGTGTTTCTGTCCCTTGCTAAAGGGTTGTGACAGGAAGGGCATCCAACGTAAAAACCCAGATGATTTGCTGTGGCGACTCTCGAGAACGGGAAAAAGCCGAAAGGAAGACAGATATGCTTAGAAAGATGAAGGAAATGGGCTGAAAATGCTTGGTTTTTATAATATGCTTGTAATCAGCTTCATCTGTGAATGAATGAATGAATGAATGAATGAATGAAGTTTAACGGCACTTTCAACACATATAGTGTGTTATATTGTGCCAAACATGGTTATTTTATATTAAGTATAATGACTAAGAGTTCAATTTCAAATCGCAAATAATTAATGAAGCTAAGGTAAACCAAATCATTTTCTTTGAACAATCAATTTTCGCGTAAAACCCAATCGAAAGATGAAAAGGTAATATTAATAAAAACGAGTCTGGCTAAGAATGTGCATTCCTATACATTTCCAACCAACAATAAAAGTCTGATGTTATTTAGGCGGAATTGCAGCACTCTAGCAATAGAATTCATGCTAACTATACCACAAATTCAGAATTTATAAAACATTTCAATATCTTTTAAAAACTGCAGGATTACTGAAGCATTAAATTTGTAAAAAGATCATACAAGTTTTTAACATGAAAATGCTGGAACCTTGTCTCAGCAAAATCTGTGCAATCTATTAAAATGTGCTTGACAGTCAGGGGGACTGAACAAGTGCCACACACAGGCGCAGGCTCCACTTTCAATAAATAGCTGTGTGTAATGTAGGTGTCCAATACGAGTCCTGGCCAATACTACTTCTTCTCTTCTACTTGTTCTACTTGAGTAAGAATATAAACTTTTTACACTGGGCTTTATGAGATGAAGTTTATTGTTAGTCTCTTCATCCCACTGGTTCTGCCACTGACTTAAAACAAAATTATTTACACGATACTTTACGTCAGTATAGGGGACGTTGTTCTCAGAAACACGATGATTAAGAGCTTCCTTTGCTAGTTTATCGGCATTTTCATTACCTTTGATGCCAACATGACTGGGGCACCAAGCAAGCACTATATTTTTTCCACCCCCAATGAGATCATGGCATCTTTGCAAAATCTTTAAACGTGTAGGGTTATCAAAATCATTACCCTGTAAGGCAGTTAAGCTAGACAAAGAATCTGAGAAAGTAATAAAATCGTTTCCATCATAAGAAGACACAATATCAAGTGCATGCAGAATCGCCAGCAATTCTGCTGTAAAAATAGAAGCTCCATCCAAAAGTCGGACCTGGACATTCAAACCATTGGCGACTGTAACGGCTGCTACTCTGTTGTTATCCTTACAGCCATCTGTATAAATAGCCCTACAGTCCCTATATAGATCTCTCAATTGACCAAACATCATCTGGAACACTGAAGGATCCGAAGAATTTTTAGGAAACAGATAATGACAAATTTACATGTGGTCTCTTTAATTTCCAAGGTGGGATATCAGGTATATCATATGGTTCTATATTCCTGAAATCTGGACACAGCTTTAAGTGAATCTTTAATTCTCAAAGCAAATGGACGTGTAGTTGTTGGTTTGTTTTTGTAGAACCGTGTGTTTCTGGTTTGAAAGGCTAGCTCATATGTAGGATTGTCCTTGTTTGCCTTCAGTTTTATAGCATATTGAAGTGCGAGTTTTTCTCTACACAAATGTAATGGTAGTTCATTTGCTTCAACATGCAGACTAGGAATAGGAGAAGTTCTGAAGGCTCCTAGGCAGATTTTTAATGCTTGGTTTTGGGATGGTTTCTAACTTTTTAAAATAAGATTTTCAAGCAGATCCATAAACTATGCAGCCATAATCTAATTTTGATTTGATTTAAGATCGGTATAATCTTAACAGAACTTCACGATCAGCTCCCCAATCCATTTTAGAGACAACTTTCAACAGATTTAAAGATTTCTGATATTTGGTTCTTAAATAGTCGATGTGTGCTTTAAAGTTGAGTTTTTCGTCAAAAAAAATCATACCAAGAAATTTAACCTGATCAACAACAGGAATGTCATGACTAACAAGTTTAAGATCTGGATCTAAATGCATTTTTCTTTTATTGCAAAAATGCACACACACAGTTTTAGAATTTAAAACCATTATTATCAGCCCACTTCTGAATTTTATTTAAGCATAGCTACAGTTGTCTTTCTATGGTGTGCATGTGTTTTGCAGGACAGCTAATTGCAAAGTCATCCACAAATAATGATTTTGATATACTGTACCGTCTTTAACGGCAAATGCTAAAATCAATAGATGTAAAGGAGCCTGAAGATGGATGAAGATATGTAGGAGATTTAGAATTTTAAATGCACAGATCATGACGTGTAACAAAATCTTCTACCAATTTGCCTCTATTGTCTGAATTTTGACAACCCCAAGTAGCACCATGTGCATTGAAGTCTCCAAGCAACAGAACAGGGGAGGGGAGTTGGTCTAAAAGTTCATTCAATTCATTTGCATGAAGCCTGTGTTTGGGAGGGATATATATATATATATATATATATATATATATATATATATATATATATATATATATATATATATATATATATATATATATATATATATATATAAGGAACACACTGTTATAGTTTTATGAAGTTTCACTCTCATGGCTACAGCTTATAGGTGTGTATTTAATGTAATAAGCTCATGAGGGACATTTGATTTAATTAGAATAGTACAACCGCCTATGGCTCTTCCATCAACTGATGACACGGATGTTTTACTGAAAATATCATATCCTTTAGGTGTTACATTATCTAGTTTATTTAGTAGTGTTTCCTGAAGACAGACAATTTGAGGAACACTGTCACAAAGAAGTGATTTAATTTCTTCATAATTTGCTTTAAGTCTTCAGGCCAAGTTATGTCAGTTTGTACTATTACGGAATTGTAATGGATAGTGCTTTGCAGTAGTAGCTGATGCATAAGTCTGTTGTGTTTGAGATCTTTTTTCCTCAACCAGTTTCCTTGCTCCCTTGAAGGTAAGATTTCTAGTGCATTTAATGGTTTGGATTTCTTTCTCCTCTAACCATTTCGGACATTTCTTGGGAAAGGATAGGTGATTTCCATTACAATTCACGCAATTGGCCTGTTCACTACAATTTTGGTCCTCGTGCTCTTTACCACATTTCCCACACGTTGGTTTGGGAACCACGTTGGTTTAGTTACCCTGATGGTGGCCAAAACATTGGCATTTGAAGCATCGTAGGGGGTTAGGTATATAGACAGAAACTGGGACATTTAAATGTCCCACCCTAACTTCCCCAAGAAGGGAAGTAATGCCGAAGGTGACTATTAATGTCCCAGTTGGAACCTTCTGGCCTTCTTTCTTGATTTTTTCTCTCCAGGATCTCCTCTTCACTCATGGCTCTTAATTCATTACACTTCATGACCCCTTTCCTCGTATTCAAGGAGTTGTGGGCCGAAACTTTTATTGGTACGTTGACTGGCATGATGGATTTTAGTAGGTTGGTAGCATGACTCTTCTGGCTTACTTCAATAAGAAGATCACCAGAACCCAGCCTTTTTAATTGTTTAGGGTCACTAGCAAGTCCTTTGATTCCCTTTGCAATAGGAAAGGATAAAGGCTTAACGGTTTCGTTTGATATGTACTTTGAATAACAAGGAAATGGGGCAAAGAAGTGCTGGGTCCATAGTCAGACTCACTGTCCAAGTCGTTATCTAATGATCTTTTAAATGTTTTTTTAGTAGTTGTGGCCATAGTAAAGGGATAATATTTCACCATTGAAGCTCCCCACCCTCCTTGGAGCCCTACTGGGGGACATGTATTTGTATGCGGACCCCCAGCATACAGATGTCAGGGATACTTACAATGGTATACTCAAGCACCTGGACAGAACTCGAGTACCCAATTAACCTGATTAAGCAGGTGCTACTAGAATTTTAAAATATCCGAGTGCTTATCACCACCAGCCGATTGACTTGTGCCAGGCCTCACAAACCTTTCATCTAGGTGAAATTAGGGCCAAAGCAACGTGTTGCAATGAAATCCTATTTTGGAGATTTCCTCACTCAGTTACCAGGATCCCCTCTTCCGCCAACACGAGTCGCAACCCAGGGCAAACAGGTCGCCTCTTAGTACATACAGAGGAGCATTTCACGCTTCTATGTTTTTACATTTGAAACTGGGTGCAATGAATAAATAAATAAATGAACAATCTTTAAATATATGAAATCACTGAACCATATCAATGACAAATCCATATTGAAATTAATAAAAAGGAACCAGTCCGTGCAATCACTTTTACAAAACAATGAAATGAAACCACTCTTTTTCCAAATCATGAAGTGTTTAAGATATAAGAAAATTTTACAAAATGAATGCAGGAAGAAAAGGAAAATATATTTATCATATCCTGCTGCCCCTTTAGTCGCCTTTTACGACATCCCAGGGCAGAGTGGGCCAATTCTACACCATCACCCACAGGGGGACCGTGACCCTGGTAAGGAGGTCTAAGGGTGTACTGTCACTTGCCCAAGGTGAGCACCCAGACTAGTGGAGGGAAGGAGGCGTCTTACTTCTCCATTCTAGACCGAAGTCAAGCTGGGTCTAGCCACTGCCTGGAGCTTCATCTGTGAGTGATCCACCAACCATTATTACAAATACATTGAAACACATTTACCGGTGAAAAGTTGCTTCTTTGTGACCGCCTACACGGTTTTGACAGTCAACAGTGCAACAAGAACTAACTAAACCTAACGTATTCCAATTAAATTTGATGTTGTTATGTTTCAAACATATAATTATAAGGATGCCAAAGGAAGTCAACTTTCAATTGAAAATAGTACCCCAAGCTTTGTTTTGCCTTAACCGGAAGTTGAAGCCAAATTACCAAGTGAAAGGGGAAACAAACTTCACCAGGATTTTTTGGCAGTGAACAGAATTCATGGTTCCATCAATCATGACTAGTCACATAGGTCCTGAAGCAGCAAAGCAGGCCAAGATCCTCACACTTCCACCACCATGTTTCACTGTTGGCACAATGTTTTTTTTTATGAAATGCAGTGTTCCTTTTGCTCCAGATATAATGGGATGCATTTCTTCCAAAAAGTTAAACTTTAGTTTCATCAGTCCAGACGACATTTTCCCAAAAGCTTTGGGAATGAACAAGATGATTCTTAACAAAAGTGAGTTGTGCCTTGATATTCTTTTTTGTCAACAGTGGCTTTCGCCTCAAAACTCTTCCATGGATGCCATTTTTGCCTCATTTCTTTTTGAGTCATGAACATTGACATTAACTGAGGTAAGTGAGGCTTGTAGTTGTTTAAAGGTGGTTTTTGGATCATTTGTGACTTCTCCAGTTAGGCTGTGCCGTGTTCTTGGAGTAGGTCGACCACTCCTGGGAAGGGTCACCACTGTGTCATGCCTTCTCCATTTCTGGATAATGGCTCTGACAGTGCTCTGCTGGGGTCCCAAAGATTTACCAATGATTTTGTATCCTTTCCCAAACTGAGACATCTCTATAATCTTTCTTGTTTGCTGTTGAAGCTCACTGGATCGTGACATGATGATGTGTGTTTAGTATGGCCTACCTGACCTTGTCAGACATGTTTTATGTTAGGGATCAATCAGGCCTGGGTGTGGCCATGAAATTTAACTCAGTTTCCCCAAAAATAGGATTAGTCCCAATTACCTCATCTTTTAACGGGGGTAGGGGTGGTCACAGTGAATGCAGCCGTGAAGGGGGGTACAAGCCACTGTCTCTCCCTCACGCCGGTCCAAAGCCCAAATAAATGCAGAGAGTTTTGTCAGGAAGGGCATCCGGCGTAAAACAAGTGCCAAATAAAATATGCAAGTCACAAAAAAGAATTTCATACCGGATCGGTCGAGGCCCGGGTTAACAACGACCACCATCAGTGCTGTTAACCAACAGGGCGCTAGTGGAAATTGGACTACTGTTGGTGGAAGACGTCGAAGAAGTTGAAGAAGGAGAGGTGGGAGGCGTGTCTGTAGGCAGAGAGAGAAGAGGAAAGGCATTAGTCTAGGACTGAAAGTAGGGACTTTGAATGTTGGAACTATGACAGGAAAAGGTAGCGAGCTGGCTGACATGATGCAGAGGAGGAAGGTGGACATACTGTGTGTTCAGGAGACCAGGTGGAAAGGTAGCAAGGCTAGAAGCTTAGGAGCAGGGCTTAAGCTGTTTTTTCATGGTGTGGATGGGAAGAGAAATGGAGGAGGAGTCATCTTGAAGGAGGAGTTTGTCAGGAATTTTCTAGAAGTGAAAAGCATGTCAGACAGAGTGATGAGTCTCAAGTTACAAATTAAAGGCGTGATGTTCAATGTTGTAGGCGCTTATGACCCACATTCAGGATGTGAGCTAGAAGAAAAGCAGAGATTCTGGAGTGAGTTAGATGAAGTGATGCAGAGTACCCTCAGAGGTGAAAGAGTGCTCATTGTTGCAGACTCCAATGGACATGTTGGTTCAGGAAAAACAGGAGACGAGGAAGTGATGGGCAGGTTTGGTATCCAAGACAGGAACGCAGAAGGATAGATGTTGGTAGATTTTGCAAAAAGGATGGAAATGGCAGTGGTGAATACTTTCTTCAAGAAGAAACAGGAGCATAGGGTGACTTATAAAAGCAGAGGTAGGAGCACACAGGTAGACTACATCTTGTGCAGGCGATGTAATTTGAAGGAAGCCAGTGACTGCAAAGTATGCAGGATGACGATGATGGTGAGGAAGCTGAAGAAGGCAAAGGCAGAGCAGAAGACAAAGTGGTGGAAGGTGAAAAAGGAAGAGTGTCGTGTTGTCTTCAAGGAGGAGTTGAAACAGGTTTTGGGTAGTGAGGAAGTGGTTACTGATGAGTGGACAACTACAGCTAATGTGATCAGGGAGACAGGTAGGAGAGTGCTTGCTGTGTCCTCTGGAAAGACAGTAGATAAGAAGACTTGGTGGTGGAATGAGGAAGTGCAGGAGTGTGTACAAAGGAAGAGATTAGCTAAGAAGAAATGGGACATAGAGAGGACTGAAAAGAGTAAACAGGAGTTCAGGGAGACACAGTGTAAGGTGAAAGTAGCGGTGTCAAAGGCCAAATAGAGGGCGAATGATGACTTGTATGCTAGGTTGGACAGTAAGAAGGGAGAAAATGATTTATACAGGTTAGCACAGCAGAGAAATAGAGACGGGAAGGATGTGCAGCAAGTCAGAGTGATTCAGGACAGGGTGGGAAATGTACTGACTGATGACAGAAGTGTGCTGTGAAGATGGAAAGAGTACTTTGAAGAGCTGATGAATGAGGAAAATGAGAGAGAAAAAAAGAGTAGAAGAGGTGACGGTTGAGGACCAGGAAGTAGCAAAGATTAGTAAGGGTGAAGTGAGGAGGGCATTGAAGAGGATGAAGAGTGGAAAGGCAGTTGGTCCTGATGACATACCAGTGGAGGTATGGAAGTGTCTAGGAGAGGTAGCAGTAGATTTTCTGACAAGAACATTCAACAAGGTCTTAGAAAGTGAGCAGATGCCGGAGGAATGGAGGAGAAGTGTGCTTGTGCCCGTTTTTAAGAACAAGGGAGACGTGCAGAGTTGCGACAACTACAGAGGGATAATGTTGATGAGCCATACGATGAAGTTATGGGAAAGAATAGTGGAAGCTAGACTAAGGGCAGAGGTCAGCATTTGTGAGAAACAGTTTGGTTTCATGCCAAGAAAGAGCACCACAGATTCAATGTTTGCTTTGAGGATGTTAATAGAGAAGTACAGAGAAGGTCAGAGGGAACTGCATTGTACCTTTGTGGATCTGGAGAAAGCATATGACAGGGTGCCAAGAGAAGAACTGTGGTATTGCATGAGGAAGTCTGGAGTGGCAGAGAAGTATGTCAGAGTGGTGCAGAACATGTATGAGAGATGTAAGACAGTGGTGAGGTGTGCTGTCGGCGTGACCAACGAATTCAAGGTGGAGGTGGGACTGCATCAAGGATCAGCTCTGAGCCCCTTCTTGTTTGCTATGGTGATGAACAGGTTGACAGACGAGGTTAGGCAAGAATCTCCATGGACTATGATGCTTGCAGATGACATTGTGATCTGTAGTGAGAGCAGAGAACAAGTGCAGGAAAATCTAGAGAGGTGGAGGTATGCCCTGGAAAAAAGGGGAATGAAGGTTAGCCGCAGAAAATCAGAATACATGTGTGTAAATGAGAAGGACCCAGGAGGAACGGTGATGTTACAGGGAGCAGAGATAACGAAGGTGGAGGATTTTAAGTACTTAGGCTCAACAATCCAGAGCAATGGAGAGTGTGGAAAAGAGGTGAAGAAGCGTGTGCAGGCAGGTTGGAATGGTTGGAGAAAAGTATCCGGTGTGATGTATGATAGGAAGGTATCTGCGTGTACAACTGTACAAGACGGTGATGAGGCCAGCGATGTTGTATAGTTTAGAAACAGTGGCCCTGGGGAAAAGACAGGAGGCAGAGCTGGAGGGAGCAGAGATGAAAATGTTGAGGTTCTCTTTGGAAGTAACAAGGATGGATAGGATCAGGAATGAGCAGATTAGAGGGACAGCACATGTAAGATGCTTTGGAGACAAAGTCAGAGAGGCTAGATTGAGATGGTTTGGACATGTACAGGGGAGGGGTAATGAGTATATTGGTAGTAGGATGCTGAGGTTGGAACTACCATGCAGAACGCCGAGAGGAAGACCAAAGAGAAGATTTATGGATGTGGTGAAGGAGGACATGAAGGTAGTTGGACTAAGAGTAGAAGATGCAGAGGATAGGGTGAGATGTAGGCGAATGGTTTGTTGTGTCGACCCCTGAAGGGAAAAGCCAAAAGGAAAAGAAGAAGAAGATGATGAAGAAGAAGAAGAAGAATCTTTGAACATAATTTAAACAATCAAAACTTGGCATATGTATTGATTCATGCATCTAGTGAATTGTTTCCAAAGGAATTTTAAGCCATTCTTCAGTTAGAATACCCTCCAACTCTTTAAGAGACGATGGCGGACTTGTGCTTTGCTGAGGACATTTTTCCCTTTCTTTCAAAGGCAGTCATTACTTTTGAGACAGTGCCTCTTGAAACACCGAACATTTGGGCAGTTTTTGTTACATTAGCGCGGACCATACGAGCACCAACAATTTGGCCTCTTTTAAAATCTGAGAGGTCTGCCATTATGGGGTATGATTAATGTTTTCAATATCTGAAAAAGGAAAAAAAAAACATTTATTTTACATCAACATATCAAATAACAAAATTATTATACAAAAAAATAACATATGCCAAGTTTTATTTAAATTATGTTCAAAGATTATGATGCTAAAATGTTAGGTGTTTCCATTATTTTGTCCACCCTCCTGTACATTGTAAATTCACAGTCTGTTTGCTTTTCAGTCAGAGAGATAATCGACATTAAACAATAATTCACCTCATGTACGAATGTCTGTCTCTGGGACTATTCAGTGAGAATTGTTAATTATATAACTTTTTAATATTTGCAGTAATATGATGCAGGATATTCGCACCAGTATGAAACAGTTTCTGACCGAAACTGCTTTTATTTTTAAAGTAGTGCCACTCTGGAGGGCAGTGCCCATTTTGATTTTTGAATTGCCTTTTTGTATTTAAAAATTGACTCTTATGCCCTCTTGTGGGCAAAATAGTACACAGTCCACCATAACTTAATGGAAGGCAAAATAAATACAGTATGTACTGTACATTGTTATAAAAACAAAAATGAATCAATAAATAATAATAATAAAAAAAAAAACAGGAAAAAAATAAACAAATCTGTGTTCAATAACCCTTTGGTGATTTCTGGCAAACATGTATGAAGAAGTTTAGTGAGTACAAACAACTTTTTAAAAACTGAGATGAAAACAGCACTCTTGTGATAGGAATAGTTTAATTGTAGTGCACAAAGGGGAGATATCAACTGGGAAGCCTGGACATTATAATCAATCAAGAACTGATCTGTACAAGATGGGATTAAATAAGATTATTTTTCTGTGTCATGCTTTTCAGTGTTTATTATTATTATTATTATTATTATTATTATTATTATTATTATTATTGTCGTTGTTGTTGTTGTTTAATTGCTTTTTCTTTGTTTTTTGTCTTCTGTTTGTTACATATTCACAATAAATTCTTTCATTCATTCTTGTACAAATCGAACTGAAGTGATGGCTGTAAATAGATTATTGACTGAGAGCTGCATGCTCTTTGAAACCCGGATGTGGGGTGGAACGTGGTGCTGTGCATGAGCCGCTCTCTGCTGGGCTGTGTACATTTTCCTCAGAAATAAAACTTTCAGTTTCAGTTCGGACGAAACCATTCTCAATAAATATTTTTCGTTGAAATCCCATTTCCCACTTTTTTTTTTTTTTATTGAGAATTTTGTCACACTCAGACAGGACACAGACCATTAAATATATAAGAATAAAAGGAGTAAAGTGATATGTTTTAAAATATTGCATATTAAATCACAAAGGCGAATGAATAACAGAATGGTTTCTTCCTTCCGGAGCAAAAGCAGGATGCGAACGGTTAACTGTGATAACGTCGTGATTCTTTCCTGACGCTCATTTCTCATCTCTTGTTGTAGAGGAATATGTAAGTATTTTAAATATCTGATTTATTTTTAACATAGGCATGGATTATTCTAAAATTACATCGAGGAAGCTGATGCTTAAAATATCTTTTTGGAGAATGTGTGAAATTTCCTCTGAAGGGCTTTTATTTTGCCTCCTGATAAGTGAATATACATAAACACAGAGCACTTAAAGAACAACTTACACTGATATACAGACTTGCGTTTGTAAGTAGTTACAGTGCATTCTTTAGAGGGAATGTATATTTAAACCTTGTATAAATAACCTATACGAGTTTGTACTGTATACACACTCTCTCTCTCTCTCTCTCTCTCTCTCTCTCTCTCTCCCCCCCTTTATTGCATGGTAGATGGAAAACAATGTCAGGAAACTTAATTAAAATTCTTTACAAAACGTAGTATACATAAATTATAAAGACATATAAAATATTTTAAAATTAAATGAAACCCACATAATTGGTATAATAAACATTAAAATGCCAAAAATATAAAATAAGTCAATGATAAATTGAACACTCTGAACATTATCAATACAATTATGTCCCGTGTTTAAACTGCCCAGCCAGCACACCCATGTGGGGCCCACATGGGTAAAAGCCGGGCTAGCTGGGCGGATCTGGGCACGGGCTCAGCATGGGTTTCAAAGCAGATTACTGCTGGGTCCCTTGTGGGTTACTGTGAATCTCGCCAGCCTTGACATGATAAAATTCAAGTTGCTGGCTAAACCTAAACAGCATGCCAGGCAGCATGCACAATCCAGTCAATCTGCCATTAAATATTAGGCCGGCAAGTAAATTAGCAGGAATAATAACAGTATTATGGGCAGGTCTATAGTATTGGCCTATAATTTATGATTAACATGAAGTATGTTCCGCACATAACGCCCTCTAATCAGTCTTTGATTTATAGTAGGCCCAGTCAGCACAGAGACATGGGGCCCAGCTGGGGGCCATATGGGCCAAAATATTACCTTGCTGTACAAGGAAAAGCTCATGCAGGACCCAGCATTTAAATCGTTTTGGTACAAAGCCCATGCGTTCCTATGTGTTGCCCATATTGGACCCACATTGTAGCCCATCTGGGCAAGCCCATTTTTTTACCCATATGGGACCCATGCTTTAGCCCATCTGTGCAAGCCCATGTGTCGCCCATGAGAGACCCATATTTTATCCCATCTGGGCAAGCTCATGTGTCACTCGTGTGGGACCCAAACTTGAGCCCATCTGGGCTATCCCAGTTGCTGCCCGCGTGGGACCCATATTTTAGCCCATCAGGGCTAGCCCAGTTCCTGCCCACGTGGGACCCATATTTTAGCCCAGAAGGGCAAGCCCAGATGGGCAATCCCAGATGGGGCCTACATAGAACCCATAGACAAATTCTTCTGGGGCCCAGATGAGTATCCCAACTGGGCCCCATATTTTGGCCCATATGGCCCCCAGCTGGGCCCCGTGTCTCTGTGCTGACTGGGACCTGGTTCCTCTCAAGCACAGCACAGCTGATCTGATCATATTTACAGAGAGTTTCACTCTTATCCAGTTCATTATAATACTGGAGTCAATTTGATTCTTCTTTCAAAGTTTTGGTGAGAGCTCAGAAATGTATCGTTCTGCTTCTCTTCCGTAACCTCCACATGGTGTAAAGCACGTGTCAGCCACAGGATAATGTTTAATCATATTTAATACTTATATTTATGATATATCTTTCTATAGATTTATTCCATTTCTATTTCTACTTGCTCTTCAATTTCATTTCACTTTCACTTTCACTTTAACTTTCGAACTTGGACAGCCCTGTTCGGATGTTCGTAAAATGAATGTTCGTAAGCTGGGGAGCGTCTTGTCTCTTTTCATTCAATATCTTAGTCATCATACAGTATATTTAAACAAACAGGAAAAAATTTCATGAGCATCAAACTGTATTTTAATAAAACAAAGAAATACGCAACCTTACTACGTACATGAATATTTTTCCCGAGTGTTTGGGTTCATGCTCAATCAGTTTAAGAACAGCTATCCCATAATACTAGAAAAGCCTGGTTAATTATTTCTAGGAGAACAGAAAAAGTAGGTGCATAGTTACCATTGTCAGGGGAATGTGTTTTCACTTGTGCCGGTTTTTGTTTCATAAAGTTGTAAACAGGTTTTGAAGGAATAATGTACGGTAATTTTAGTGTAGGGTGGGGCACAAGTAACAGATAGTCTAATTTTGGGGGTGATCATGGTATCATGTTGAAAAAGAGAATATCCAGAAATTCTGAAAACCCCCAATAGAAAAATTAATTGTGCTTGATTTGTATAATTCCTAATAAAAATATTTGTGTACTGTAGTTTGCCAACAAAGACTGAGTGTTATCAAACCATGCACAATGGAGTCTTCTGATGATGAGGTAAGCACTGAGAATAAATTTTTATTTGATTGTTTCGTGAACAAGGTAGTGAAGGTTTGGTGGTAATGTGCCGGCTTACCGATCTCAAGGTTGTCGGTTCAAGCCCCGGTCTCAACGGTTGTCGCTGCTGTCCCCCCAATGCAGCGAAATGGGTTTTCAAAGACTGGCCATGTCTCTCACTGTCTATAGTGCAGTGTTTCTCAAATAGTGGCGGGGGGGGGGTTTGACCTTGGGGAACATTCTTTTTTTGCCATACTGTAATAGAATTAGGTGTAACTGCACATCTACTACATTAGTTGGCAGTGGCGCTCTCATTGTTGTGCTATGGGGTTTTTTGCATCGAGCCGAAGATATGAAGTGCAGTAAACAACCCCTCAACAAATAATATGGAAACGTTTCTAAGCAGAAAGAGAAAAGTGGAGGGCTGCAAGTTGCAGTATCATGCTTCAAACCTTGCTACGAAAACCTGTGCACCGCAGAATCTGCTCATTGTCGCCATTAATCCGGCCTTTCTCATTTTGATAAAAAAGAAAAAAATCAGCACAAATTGTTTTATTGATTTTTGTTTTGCACGTTAAAGTGCTTGATACATTGTACTTCTGTGTTAATGTTGCTGAACTGAATTTGTTTTGTTATTATTTATTGATTTTATTTTTCAGTATCAAATGGTGCAATAAGTTGGTCAAAAATGTTTACAGTTTAAATAAGGATGTATTTCTTTTTTTAGGCAAATTGGTGCACTTTAAATATTTTCTGTTACAGATCAAAACTGTAGCTGGGGCAGTGGTGGTCTAGTGGTATAGGGCGCTGGATCGCTGATCCAAAAGGTTGGGGGTTCAAGTCCCACTCTCCACAAGGTTGTCACTGTCCCCCCCAGTGCGGCGAACTGGGTTATCAAAGGCGGGCCATGTCTCTCACTGTCTATGGTGAGAGGCATGTAAAAGAACCATTGCTGACATTCGTAAAGAGTAGCTGCAAAGTCGTCAGCGTGTTTCTGTCCCTTGCTAAAAGGGTTGTGACAGGAAGGGCATCCGACGTAAAAAACTCTGCCAAATCAAACGTGCGAATCAGATGATTCGCTGTGGCGACTCCCGAGTAAAAGGGAAAAAGCCGAAAGGAAGACAGACAGACAGATCAAAACAATGCTAATTAAGTTTTTCTTTATTGTAAGTTGAAATATATTTTTTCCTTTTTTGTTTTTAATTTTAATACACACAATGTTATGCAGAGGTGTACTAATAACAATTTTAGAGACAAATAATACTATTTATAGTCGCCCGCGGGGCGGTGGGCAAAATGTTTTTTTCTTCCAAAAGGGGGCTTCATAGAAAATAATTGAGAAGCACTGCTAGTGGGAGGCATGAAAAAGAACCATTGCTGACTTTTGTCAAAAGTAACCTGCATCACCATCAATGTGTTTCTGCCCTGTGATGGCCTGGTGAGCTGTCCAAAGTTTACTCTGCCCTCGCCCATAGTCACCCGCGACCCTAATTAGGATTACGCAACTCAGAAAATGAACGAATGTATGAATATTCTGCAGGCGGCATGGTGGTGAAGTGATTTGGCTTGGACGTTTCTGTGTGGAGTTTTCATGTTCCTATGCTTTTGTGGATTTCCTCCTACAATCCAAAAACATTATGCTAATTGACTCCTCAGTGTGAGTGAATGGTTGTGTGTGTGTGTGTGTGTGTGTGTGTGTGTGTGTGTGTGTGTGTTGGCTCAGCAATGGTCTGGCGAGCTGTCCAGGATGTACAGTCCCTTAGAGACCGTTGAGATGGGTGACACCCTCCCTGCAACTCTAATTTGGATTAAGTGGTTTAGAAAATGAATGTTTTTCCATTTAGCATGACATTATTTTGTTAAACGTTTGATCCTTATTCACTCATTCGCTTATTCAAATCTACTCAAATTTAGCAATTCAAAGACGCCAGAGATTTTTTGGACAATGAACAACAAATAAATTTGTCTGAAAAACAATCTCCAGAGTTGCATCCAGAAGATGAGACAGACATTTCAGAAGGTAGTTGTAAAAATGTTCACGGATCTTTTTTCTGACACGAGAAGAATTTGATCATCTTTGAATAATTGAATTGTTCATGTTCCACACAGATGTTCCTGCACCATATGATATTTCAGTGCAGGATATTGGAACCGATTTTGCCAGACTTGAGTGGAAGTGCCCAGACAGCATATCCAATTTTGAGCTAAGGTGTTCCAGCAGCACTTCTTCAAGCATCCAGACCATTTCACAGAATTATGCTGAAGTGACAGACCTGTGCCCAGGCACTGAGTACACTTTTGCACTGGTTGCACTTTCTGAAAATGGAAACCAAAGTCCAGAAGTCAATGTGTCTGCAGTTACAAGTAACAACAAGATTAATGTTGTGTAGTGACACATGTATAATATCTCCATTTAACTTATCATTCCATCGTCACTTAACTTTCTTTTCTTTACAGTTCCAAACCCTCCTGAAAACATCAACGTTAAAACTATTAGTAATACATCAGTTACTCTAACCTGGCAGCCACCTGATTCCTCAGAGAAGTACCATGTGATGTGTACCCACGATGGTAAAACTGTTCATGAAGAAGAAACAGAAGATAACACTGTTGTTATTAGTAACCTGAATCCAGGAAAACCATACTCCTTTCAAATCTCAACAATACTTAAAAATGGCAACAAAAGCAAAGGAGCAGTGACATTCGCACGCACTCGTAAGTACTTATCTATACTTTACATGTCATTCAATTTTATGGCGACTGGCTTTAATCTAAATCTTTGCCCTTTGATTAATAGAAAACACTCTTGAGAGCTTTCTTCAGGATTCGTGGCTGAAGAAACACCTCACTGATAAACTCTCACTGAGTGCTGTACTACAGATAGACAACAGTGGAGTGATGGCTGATCCTGCACGGTCAATATCAGATTTACTGTCTCATTTCCTCAAGAAAATTATGATGGTAAATGTGACTGCGAGAAGCGTCAAATATGCTGCTTTAACTGATGAGGATGAAGACATGACAGATCCTGATCTGGATAATGATCTGGAGAGTTTTATCCTTAACCAGGACTCAGAATCAGGTCAGAAAGTAAATCCCCTAGACATCATAACTGCACTTTTCCTTTGCTCAGACAGTTTTCTCCAACAAGAAATTGCCTTGAAAATGTCCATGTGTCAATTTGCTGTGCCTTTACTGCTTCCTAATTGTGACACACGGCAGAGCACGCTCATGCTTTGGGCTCTAAGAGATATTGTGAAGAAGTATAGACCACACTCCCTGTCTGATCCAAAAGGGTTTGTGGAAGACAGGGTTGTTCAAACTGAATTACCCTTAGTGTCTTTTGTAAGACTCGGAGACTGTAACATTTCCAAATCTCAAATCTTGAACAAGGTACTCAGTAACCCCCAGCAATATCATGACACATTTGTCCACCATGACATGGACTGTGGACACATCCCAAGAAAAATATCAGATGGTTTGGTAGAGATCAGCTGGTATCTACCTTGTGGAAATAAAAACATAGATATCTTCCCCGAACCTGTGGCAATTGCAAACCTCAGAGGTGACATAAGTACTTTTGAGACCCAGTACTCATTCCTTTGTCAGATGTCAACAGCAGTTTTTGTGTTCTTCGGTACTTCTGCCTCAAATTATCAGCTACTCACCAATACACAAGTAAAAGCACAGCTGTTTCTGGTGGGTAATACACAAACCGAAACATTGAAAATTGATTTGTTGAAAAAAACAGCTGCTGCATTAAACTTGAAAAAAAGCAGCATCATTCTAAAAACTGAAAAAAATGATGCAGATTTTGTTGCGAGACTGAAATTTGCAGTGAGGGAAGTTGTTAAAAACTGTAAAATACCTCCTGTTCAAATCAAACAGATGACAACAACTGCACATGAATTTGGAATTTTGATTGATGAAGACTGTGAGGAGTGCCAAACTGCAAAGAAAAAAGCAAAAGAAATCATTCGTAAAATACAGGACACACTAAAGTTTAAGCAAGAACACCTCCCTTTGCAGGGAGAGATTTGGAAGAATTTGGGAAAATTAGAGAAAGAGGAGTGCAGGCTTCGTAAAGCTGGGAATAAGAACCTTGAGGAATATAAAAGTGAACTGAAAGAACAGAAGATGAAACTGAGAGAGCAACAAAACAGATATGAAATGTCAGAAGCCATGACCTGCTTCATATCTGCACTGTCGACTTCAAGAGTTGAGAGATCCTACTTCCTGAAATGGATGCGAATGAATCTAGACAACCTGTCTTGTAAAAAACTGTCTGGTCTTCGAGAATTGTACAAGCAGAAATGTCAAGAATCATCTGAGAGGAAGGAGGAGCTTGCATCCCTTGACAAACAGATTTCAAACAGTGCTTTGGGAACTGAACACTTTTTGAGGGAAATGGGTCAGCTGTATGAAGCTGCTGCCAGTCTTCCAGAAGATGCACCTTCACGCCAACAAATGCTTCATTTACCCAGACTGTGTGCCACGCTCCTTTTAGATGGTTTCCCACTTGAACTAGTTGATGGAGATGCTTCAAATATACCTTTAAGGTGGATTAGTGATGTATTGAAAGAGCTGAATTCTTTAATGAAATCTGAAAACAGAATCATGGTGGTCACAGTTTTAGGAGTCCAGAGCACAGGAAAGTCAACACTACTAAACACCATGTTTGGGATTCAGTTTGCAGTCAGCAGTGGAAGATGCACACGGGGAGCTTTCATGTTGCTGATTAAAATCTCAGACAGTTTCAGAGACACACTTAACAGTGATTATTTGGTGGTCATTGACACCGAGGGACTGAAATCACCTGAGCTGGCACAGCTTGATGACAGTTATGAACATGACAATGAGCTGGCCACACTTGTTGTTGGTCTGAGTGATATTACCATCATCAACATTGCCATGGAGAACTCCACAGAAATGAAGGATATCCTGCAGATTGTGGTGCATGCGTTCCTCAGGATGAAGGAAGTGGGCAAAAAACCCACGTGTGCATTTGTGCATCAGAACGTAGCTGACGTCTCAGCGCACGACAAAAACATGAGAGAGCGCCAGCTCCTGTTAGAGCAGTTGAATGAGATGACCGAGGCGGCAGCCAAGATGGAAAATAAGGAAGACTACAAGAAGTTTACTGATGTAATGGAGTACAATCCAGATACCGGTAACTGGTACATACCTGGACTTTGGCATGGTAATCCTCCAATGGCACCAGTGAATGTTGGATACTCTGAAGCTGTTTATGATTTCAAAAAGAACCTCATGGACATTCTTGTTGAAAAGAAGACATCCACGAACAACATTGCAGAATTTTTGGAGTGGACTAAAAGCTTATGGACTGCAGTAAAATATGAAAATTTTATATTCAGCTTTCGGAACAGTTTGGTAGCTGATGCATACATGAAGCTGTGCACTGAATACAACAAATGGGAATGGTGCTTTAAAAAACACATGTACGAGTGGCTAACATCTGCTGAAACCAGCGTATCCAATTTTGAGATTATGAAATCAAAATCTGACGAGACAAACCTGCAAGACTTACTGAGAACTCTGAAATCTGAGGCGTCCTCTGAGCTTGATAAATGGGAGAAGACCACTTTGGAGAACATCAAGAAATACTTTGACCAAACGGAGGGTCATGTCTATCTGGTGGAAAAGTACAAAGAAGACTTTGTAAACAGTGCAAAATCTCTCAGGAGAGAAATGGAAAATTCAGTACTGAGTAAACTAGACACAGTTATTCAGATTAAAACAGGAAAAAATAAACTAGACAACATCAAGAAAACACATACTGACAAAATGGAAATCAAAGTGCGCAAACTCCTGGAGACGCTTCGAAAAAACAAAAATTCAGAGGGTATGTCTGAAAGTGAGCTTGACAGAAACTTTGAAAACCTCTGGAAGGAAACACTTGACGAGTTGTCATTTAAAGGCTTGCACAGAAAAAACATATCTGATAATATTTTTAGCCATTTACGGGAAAACATGAAACAGAAGGGAAGTGGTGTCTCTGAAGACTTAAGTAAAGTTACACTGAATCAGTACGGCAGGGAGAAATTTGTTGTTTCACCAGAAAACTTTTTTATGAAATGGATACATCGTGTTTACAAATCTGAACAGATAATGAGACTACAGGATTTGGCTGACAGTGTTATTACTGCATGCACAGAGTCAGTTATGAACAAAACGGCTGAAAATGTTGATTATCATGAGAACTACATTCTGGAGATCCTACATTTAATTGATGAAAAATTGACTTCAGGCAAGAAGTTGAAATTTTCTGACCAGTTTGAACTTTCTCTTAAGCTGCACATCTGTGCTATTTCTGCAAGAGAATTCCAGGCCATGCACAACCGATTCATCGAACAGAATGATCCACGCCGATGCCTTGAGCAATTCAAAGAAAAATACCGTCATGATTTCAAAGACCTGTTCAATAATCGTGATCAGTGTCAGAGGAAGGCTGAAGAATTCACACAGCTCTGTCTGGGTCCTGCAGTTGAGACATTTATCTGTAACGCACTGGGACTCGACATTATTGACACCATGCTGCAAGGGAAAACTTCAGTTCAATTCAGTACACGTGCATTTTTCCAGTACTCTATTTTAAAACAACTTCTGACTCAGGGTGATTTTCAGAATTATGTTACGTACACGCGTTCTTATGAGCATTTTGTGAAGGAATGGATATTAAAACAAATTACAGACAGATTTTCCGAAGGGAACAAACTATTCGAGCTGGAAGAGCAGCATCTCCGTGGAGCTATTTCCATGATAAAAAATGCCATCAAAAAATCACAACAGGCACATGAGAATGAAGATATAAAGGAGTTTATCCAGAACATTTGCAGAAAGCTTGGGAAAAAACTTGTCATTCCAACAGATGCCTTGGAAGCAGTGTTGGCTTTAAGTAATGCCAAACAAGAGCAATTTGCTTATTGGCTCACAAAGTCTGTGGATGAAGTGGAAGAGTCACTGAAGGGTAAATTTAAAAAGAGTGACATTCAGAGTAAACTGAAAACACTCAAAATCAAACCACAGGACGAGCTGTTCAAGCGTGTGTTTGGCTGTGGGGAACAGTGTCCATTCTGCAAAGCGCCATGTGAGGCAGGAGGAGACGCTCATGCAGACCACTCTGCTTCTGTACACAGACCTCAAGGACTTGGTCAATACAGATATGATCACTCAGAGAAACTTGTCACGAACATTTGCTCCACCGATGTGAACAATGAAAGAACTTTCAAATGCCTAGAGACCAATTATGAGTGGCATCCTTACAAGAAATACGTGGAGATCTTTCCAGACTGGCGCATCCCTGCAGACTCCAGCATTGAGGCCTCAGACTACTGGAAATATGTGATGGCAAAATTTAATCATCAGTTTGCAAAAGCGTACAATGCAAAACCTGCAGATATTCCACCAGTGTGGAACACAATCACACAGCAGCAAGCAGAAAATAGTTTGAAGGAGTGCTTTAGCACCAAATGAATACACACGACTAAAAACAATCAGAATAATGACGTTAAAATTACACTGCTTTTGGCTTTATTTGAAAGTGGAAACAGAATCTGTCCCTGCCGTTAATCTGTTATATGAAGTCCCTGTGGTCTTTTCTTTAACCATTTTCTTTTTTATAACTCAACTGGTAGAGAAAGCATGGTGTAATTTAAGAATATTTAAAAAGCATGGAAAATGAGAAAATGTTTTAGCTGTAAAAGAAGAGGAATCATTCTTATTTTAATGAGATTGACTTTATGTATCATTGTCTGTGTAACATTTTGTGGTGTCTGTGATGATTAATACAAGATCACACTTTAGTCAAAGCATGGATTGTAGTTAATAGGGATGCTGATCATATGATAGTGAAAACATAACAACATATTTGCCTGATAATCAAAATCAATGTAACTTGTTTGACTTTCAATAAAACTTTGATTGTATTCAAAACAAACACTTCATCGCATTCATGTCGCAGCATCTATAACATCTGTACATCTACTCACTCATGCAATTCGCTCATCTGCCAGCAGTGCACGGAATGAAGGTATTACAGACACTGGCCTACAAGTTTGGGTGATTTCCATGTTAACCATTAAAATGGGAAAATGCCAACACTTTGATTTTAAGTGTGGCTTAAAGTGCCACAGGGACTGGTTTGAGAATCTCCCTGTAAGTAATGTTTAATAAGTTGTTGATAAAATGCCCACATATGCTTCTTAAACACATTCTATATATATATATATATATATATATATATATATATATATATATATATATATACATATTCGCTCAGAGATTTCTTTCTGTGTCTTACCCTCTTGCTTGAGGGTGTCAATGATGACCTTCTGGACAGCAGTCAGGTCGGCAGTCTTACCCATGATTGCGGTTTTGAGTAATGAACCAGGCTGGGAGTTTTTAAAAGCCTCAGGAATCTTTTGCAGGTGTTTAGAGTTAATTGGTTGATTCAGATGATTAGGTTAATAGCTCGTTTAGACTACCTGAACATGATATGCTAATTTTTTGAGATAGGGATTTTGGGTTTTCATGAGCTGTATGCCAAAATCATCAGTATTAAAACAATAAAAGTCCTGAAATATTTCAGTTGGTGTACAATGAATCTAAAATATATGAAAGTTTCATTTTTATCAGTACATTACAGAAAATAATGAACTTTATCACAATATGCTAATTTTTTGAGAAGGACGATATATATATATATATATATATATATATATATATATATATATATATATATATATATATATATATATATATATATTTTTTTTTGATTTCTTTATTTTTTAAAACACCTTGATGCACTGAAGCCGAATTAATTGAATTCAATTCATGGCTCAGTGCATTGCAGTTATTGTTTTTTATATAAATATACATTGAATTAAAAAAATGAGGAAATGAGGGAAGAATAAGGGAAAAAGTTGAGGAAAATGCCACAAAAACAAGGCCAGTTATGCAAAAGAAAAAAAACCCCAAATCAACTCAAAACAAAAAACAACCCAAAATCTCCAATCAAAACTAGTTGCATCGTTGCATCTGTGTGTGCACGCACATCTGTATGTGTGTCCTTTTCTCATGCAATACCATCTGTATGTGTCTGTATTCATATTTAATTTACATCTTATGTTATTTATAAAAAATTGTCATTGTTATTATAAGCATTTATAGCATTGAATATGTATTTATTGATATTATATACACATACACATGTACATATACCTTTGTCGGGGTGGGGGTGGGATCCTACTTTGCGGATTTCGATGGTCTTGTGGGGATCTCGGTCCCAATTAACCACGGAAAGTGAAGGCTCCCCGTGTGTGTGTGTGTGTGTGTGTGTATATTGCCAGACCATTGCACAGAACTGCAACAGATTGCCAGACCATCAGAGGGTGAAACACACAACCATTCACATGCCTCCTTACACCTGTGGGCAAAACTGGCTAACCTCCCATCTTGTGTCCTCTCAAGTTTTACATCGATGTCAACACACCTGATCAAATTAAGAAGCATAATTATAAATAATTATATAATTAAGAAGCATAATTATGGAGTAAAGAAAAAATACAGTAACAGGCTATGAATGTATTTAATGTTTCCCAGATCAGAGTCACAGCATACAGTGTGTAATAATTTCTAATTCAAACAGAAATATCATTTCCTTATTTATATATTTTCCCCTTTTAATAATCATCTATTTAAAGTCCATTATTAACACACTTCCTTCATCGTATCGGGTTTCTGATTTTCAACAAAGAAAGTAAGAACAAGACAACAGGCACAGGTCTGGTCCACAGCAGATCTTATCATGTGAAAGAATCGTCCCAGAGGGGATTTTATGTGCTTCTTTTGTTTTATTTATATGTTTTCATTAGTTCAACCACAAAGCTGCTCGGAGTACCAAATGGTCCTCATCAATATGAAACTATGCCAGTGGGTTCCGTTCAGTGTCAAAGCGGAAAAGTTTACAACTTTGGAAAACAGGTGCACAGTGATGTATCGCCTCACACTAAGAAGGTTATGGGTTCGAACCTGGCAGAAGGACTTTGTGTGGAATTTGCATATATGTTCCATGTTTCCGTGGGCTTCCTCATGGTGGTCTGGTGTCCTCCCACAGTTCATGACTATGAAAGGGTTGGACCAACTCCCTACTCTAAATTGTCTATAGGTGGGAAGGTGGGTGTGAATGGTTGTTGGTCTCCATGCTAGCCCTGCAATGGGTTGGCCAATTGTTCGAGGTGTACATCGCCCCTCAACACAAAGTCAGCAGGGACTGCCTGTAGATTCCCCACAAGTGGTGGAGATTATGGATGGAAAGGGTCAAATATGAAAACGAGAAAAACTGCCTAAACGTTACATAATCAGAGGTAAGAGGCAGTTTTCCTGATAAAGAGGACACCTCACACATTCTCAATCCTCCTCTCTCGTTCAGATGCTTCAGTAAAAAGCCAAACACGTTCTTTATATCAGCCTTCATTACACATTCAGCAACTGCTCATCTGAGTGGCTGCAATTTACTGAAGTAACAACCAGTCCAATTGAGAGAAGGGGTTTCAAAGATGATTAACTATAGTAGGGAAATTCTTCATCTAAGTATTCGATATGATAATTTCTAAAACTGGAAAATCAGCAGAAAGAGACATTCGTATGTGTAGCCAATGAGGTCTGCTGTGAATTTACACTGGCACCTGTTGTCCCGTTCACAAAGAAAGTATTTCATTCACTCAAAACAAACAAACGAACAAACAAGAAACAGAAATATTTACAAATATTTTTGTTTGTTTTTTTTTCATACACTGAAAAATGTACAGGTAAATCCTCTTCATTTATATTATCTTTGCTTACCATATGCTTTTTCAGGAGAAGAAACTCTCCACTGTTTGCAATGTCGCCCCCTAGCGGTTCAGCATACAAAACAGAGAAATAAAGGCAAACTTCATGTTGTTTTTCTTGTTTTTTTTTTTTTTTTTCTTTGCTTTTTTTGGACACACTCCTTCTACACTTCCATTCTAGTAAGCTTTGTTAAGATTATCCAGGTGTCTTTCCACAAGCAATGATCACATGAGCACAGGGGTCCAACAAGTAAAACTCTGAATCATTATTCACAGTTGTTTTCCCATGAAAAAGTCTGTTATTTAAGTGATGATTGTTTTGTGTGCCTCTAAGTTTGAATCCAATATGAAATGAATCCAGTTTATTCTCATCCAGCATACAGGATCACCAGTATGCTGGTCAGCTAATGCCAGACAACTGTATATATTACAAAGCACTGTGCTGCATCAGACTGTGGCCTATCTTGAGTCTTTTAGTGTCCGTTAACTACAGCAGCAGTCTGTAAGTTCTTCAACATATGAGCGTGTAGACAAAAGTGCACCCTTCCACCCTGTCACTCTCAGAGAGGTCAAAATAAAAACAAAAAATATATGGCAGTGAACAGTAATGGACAAACATGTTGTTCTTTCATGATTCTGTCATCTCGGTTTTTTTTTTAATCATACGGACCATCTCTGATGGACACGTGCATACCCAATCACATGAGAATGTCCATATAAGTCTACACACTAATATCCTATTGAGGAAAAAAAAAAACCCTGAAGAAAGCATCAGTATGACGGATTTATCCTTTTTCTGTTGTACTTTGAGGCCTTGTTTTCTCTGCCCTGTTGTGTAGGCATCTTGGATATTCAACCTTCTCTAAACTTTCATTCATATTTAATTTAGTGCCTCCTTCCTTACCTGTGCTTATTGTAACCATATTTAAGGAGTGTGCAGCATTACGTCACACAATCATGAATTTGATATTTACATGTTTGCTTCATCAAAATTTGCTGATGAATGTACACAATAAAACATTCATCATATGTTCAGCAGCAGCTTGTGTACTAGTTTTGCCTGAATGCTGACAAAGGTAAAGAGATAATAATTTCAAAATGAACATGTTAGACATAAGGTGAAATTGACACTGGAGGGCCTGCAGCTTGTCTCGTGGTCTGTCTGGCACTCCGTCTCAATTTATTCCTTTCGCAATCTTTTCTACAGTTAAAGGTGTTGTTGTAAGGTGCGTCTGACATGCATCTCACAGCTCATATACATCATTCTGCACACACTCACCTTTCAGAATCCGAAGAATTCATATTATTTCTCGAGAAATAAAGATGCAAACAGGAGAACAAAGAGCAAAAAAAAAGAGAAAAATAAAGTGTGAATGCTGGAAAAAAAAGTGTAACACAGTAAAATATTTCCAAGCCCTATTTCACAAGCTGAGAAATGGCTACATACATGCATCATATGCATAACAACTCCATCTGATTATGGTAGTTCACTAGTAGACTGAAGATAAAATATCGCCTTCTACACTGGCCAAATATCAAACTATAGCACCAATAATTATACACAGCACAGACATGAAAGAACAGCAGAGGAACACCATGAGTGGCCAAAAAGACAGCGGTGGTGTACACAAGAGCAAAGCAGGTGTTTGCCATTTTCTTTGAGATGTTTTGCTAAAGTCGTGGGCAATGCTGCACTTTAAGATAGACAATCAGCCTTTGCTATTGATTTATATATACAAGACACTTGATTTTTCATTTGAAAAATGGGAACAGTTAAGACAAAAATGTCCGACAGAGAGCAAGCAGCCTGGCACTTGAACTTTCCTCCATTGCCAGATCCATCTCCACCCCCTACACACAATTACTTGGCACCATGACTGCTGATTGAAAGAACAGAATGGTGTGTGTGTGTGTGTGTGTGTGTGTGTGTGTGTGTGTGTGTGTGTGTGTGTGTGTGTGTGTGCGCATACAACGCTTTGCTTATAACATACTGTAAATGTTGTGTGTAAAACTGACCCTCCTGCACTTAACGCTAGATCATACCACATATTCAGAGGATTTGATGAGGACAGAAATGTTGTGTAATAAGATAAAGACAAAGAAAGAAAGAAAAAAAGACATATATGGTGTGGAGACAAAAATTTAAAAAAGGCAATAGGAATCTGTTGAAAGAAGAAATACAGGGCTGATAAATACAATCTTTCAGAGTAGAAATCCAACATTCTTTCCCCGCCCTCTATAAATATATGCATCAGACTAGTCATAACAGTCACATTCTCCCTGATGGACGATTCCCTCCCACTTTCCAGCACTGTGGAATTCAGTCCAATTCCAAAGCAACCATTAATGGACAATGTGCCACTGTGTTTTTGCGAATTGTAACCTGGTCACCTCTTTAAAGGCAGTTTCTCTAATGCCAGCATTTACAGCTCATTCCTGCTGTTCATGTGTGTCTTTAAGAGGACCACCGGGAGGCCCAATTGTTCTTCTTCAACAGGGAGGATGAGCAAGAAGGATGGAGGTGGGATGTTAAAAGAGGGCAGTACTATACACGGGTGGTGGAGTGCTGGTGAGGCAGTGTGTTGTTGTGGCCAGTGGTCGATGGGAAGGCGCTGAAGGCGTGGAGTTGCTGCATGCCTGCAATGCTGCTCGGTATCATGGTGATGGTATTAGGAGTCATAAGAGGAACATCATCTGGTGCCCGCCGGAGAGCCAGAGTGTAGTCTGGTGGACATGCTGGTCGCAGTGGCTCCACGTCACGCTGCTCAGAGCGCTTCATCTGCAGAGACATGAGCTCCTCCTCTTGGCTATGTGCCAGGTCATTGGCTGGCACACCACGCTGTGGAGATAGGCGGTGACGCCGGGTCTCATGCCTCCGGTCTCGTTTGTAGTAGAGTGCGGCAAATGCCAGGATGTTGAGGAACAGCAGAGATGCACCTACTGCCACTGTGACACTCAACTCAGTGGAGTAGTCACGTGTATCACGAAGAAATGGAGGAAAACTCGGTCGTTCCGAGCCCTCGGAATCCAGATCCGGAGGGAAGGTAGGGTATGGTGGCCGTGTAGCACGAGCATCGGGGCTCTTCCAGTGTGGAGGCCGTGGGGGCAGCCGGGTGGTACTGGAACTCAGGAGCTCCTCATGCAGATTATGTAGGTGAGGCACCAACTCCAGCCAGAAGGCTACCTTATTGGCCCGGTAGTTGTCACGGATACGTGGCTTTAGGCCAATGTGCAGGTACTGCTTGTCCTTAGAGTTGAACTTGGTCCAGATGACCTCCTCAAAGCGGTTTGGCTTTGTGTGGATGAACTTGGTGTCCTGGGGCACGGGCAGGTTAGGATCCCTGAAGTACAACAGGTTCAAGATAAAAAAGTTTCACTCAGAAGTTTCGATGCTTTTTAACCATTTTGCACTAAATATAATTACAGGGATCCCTCACTTTCCGTGGCTAATTGGGACCGAAATCCCCCTGCGACCACCGAATTACACCAAGTAGGATCAACCCCTCCCATCCCGACTGACGTATATGTACATGTAAATGTGTATATAATATCAATAAATACATATTCAATGCTCTAAATGCTTATAATAATAATAATAATAATAATAATAATAATAATAAAAAAAACATTAAAAACAATGCATAACATGTAACTAAAATATAAATACACACACATACAGACACGTGCACACAGATGCAGGTGCACATACTCAGATGGCAGCTCACAAAAATGTAACTACTTTTGATGTGAGGTTTTGGGTTGTTTTTTGTTTTGTGTTTGTTTCGGGATTTTTCTTTTTTTGTTGCATAATTGGCCTTGTTTTTGCGGCATTTTCTTTAACCTTTTCCCCTATTCTTTCTTAATTTCCTTATTTTTTTTAATTCAATGAATATTAAAAACAACAACAACAACAACAACAAAAAACCGCGATGAACTGAAGCCGCATGAATTGAAGCGCGAAGTAGTGGGGGATCCCTGTATACAAAATCAACAAGAATATTTTCTCACAAGTATTGTACCTGGGTGAGTATACACTTATACATTCCAATTGCAAGGCATCAAAACAACATAAATATGCTCTGCAAGGCAGTTGGTCGCTCAGAAACATACCCAGTCTTGGCAAAGTTGGTCCAGTAAGTCATCACCACTGCACTGAGCATGACATCATTCTTGGAGAAGTTGCAGGGGAACAGGTCTGTTGCTCCGATCATGGGCACGCCAAACACATACGGGATCTCATCCCCATGTGCAGCGTCTGCCCACTCGGGCCGGGTTTCTGTCTGGCAGTGGTGATAAAATGTGTAGAAATACACTGGGGACTGGTAATCTGCATGCAGCTTGGCAGTGGCCACAGCTGGAGCTACCCACTGATGATCAGTGAATAATGCCAGCAGGGTCTTACGGCGCATTTCACCATTATCACGATCTGCCCAGTCAGTGTACATAAATTTGATGGTCTCCCTTAAGATGTCTTTACCTAGAAAAAGAAAATAAAAAGAGAGAACATTTTTGAAAAATTTTGACCATTAGTTTCAGTGTACAGAGGAAATGCACCTACTTAAGGATTTTTTTTCATCTTTAAATGTATAAGTTTGTAACTATATCAATGTAGAGTAAAGCTTTTACAATCTTTGGAGACAAAGTCAGAGAGGCTAGATTGAGATGGTTTGGACATGTACAGAGGAGGGATAGTGAATATATTGGTAGTAGGATGCTGAGGTTGGAACTACCAGGCAGAAGGCCCAGAGGAAGACCAAAGAGAAGATTTATGGATGTGGTGAAGGAGGACATGAAGGTAGTTGGAGTAAGAGTAGAAGATGCAGAGGATAGGGTGAGATGGAGGCAGATGATTTGCTGTGGCGACCCCTGAAGGGAACAGCCGAAAAGAAAAGAAGAAGAAAGAAGTAGAGCTTTTACAATCACACCACATATGCATCCTATGCGTCACTAAATTTCCCGTCTGGAAATATTTATTGTTGATGATTAAAAATATTTTTGAGTTCTTAGATAAGAAACTCTGGAAATAATCACTGCCAGACAAATTCAAATTTTACAGTCTATTCAGAGACAATCCAGTGCTACCCTCTGCTGGAACAACTTAGCAATTGCAACTACTATAACGTGGACAGTGTTGAATGAGAGCACAGGTGGTGTAAGCTGGTGAAAGAGCATGATGGCAAATTTATTATTGGTTGTGGAACTACAAAATATTCTGATTGCATTTTATAATGACTACATATAAAAATATCGCTGGCCGAATTAGACCGACCTTCTGGATATCCATAGAGGTTGTCCACAAAGTTGGAGATAGTGTAATCAAAAGCTGCAGCTGAAATTCCTTCTTCACTTTCTGAGCCACCATCATCCACAAACTTCAGCCCCTCTCCCTGGTTCACACCAATCAGCAGGTCATAATTCAGGAACTCCCCCTAGTGGACACGGTGTGCAAGTTACATCATTCGGTCGTTAAAAACAAACAAACGAACAAACAAACAAAAAAACTAACAGACAAATACACAAAAATTAACAGAAAGATTATAGCTGTCCCATAAATATACTTGAGTAAGTATGAAAATAAATCTCTTGTCAGAAAATCAGCATTATCATTAATATTTAACACAATACAAACTGCTCTTTCAAGCCTGTATACAGTACATTGTGCCTGGCTTTGCTCATTAAAATATGTGATTGTTATTACAACCTTTTTTAAGAAGGAAAAAGGTTATAAATTTTCACACATGGAGGTGCCATTGTACTGGGAAAAGTGGCACATGACTCATATAGATGGAGCTGTATACTCATATGAAAGGAGCATGTGTTCTGCATTAAATGCACTGAGGTACTGTATATACCATGCATTCACATGTATGAGGAGACACCTGCCTGATTTATGTCAATGTAACATCGTATTATATGCAGATGTGCCCAGCTTTGTTTTATTTAGAATGTCATGAATTTATAAATAATTTGTTAGTTTAATATCTGTGTACTGTTATTTTTGCTGGGATCCTGACTTACTGGAACTGACTCATCCGCATGCTATTCTTGTGATTTTATTATTCACGATAGTTAGAACAGACTACAAATGGTGACCTTTTCAAACAGGCTAATGTACAATCAAACAAATTTTAACAGATTGCACTTTCAAAAATGGAATAAAAAGCACCTAATGATGAATATGTATATTTTTATACACAATTTGGTAACAAGAGAGTTCGCAAGGTTTGGAAGAGAGTTTGGACAGACAGTTAATGTAACTTGCAATAAGTGAGATTTTAAGCTTCAATAATAGATTTGATTTTTTTTTTTAAATATATGACGAGTCTCAAAAGTAATAGAACCACCACAATGAATATTTGGAAAGGCTTCTCCTATGAACAGTGATAGCACTGAGTCGTATTGTTATGTCCAATTGCACTTGTAGGAATGAATCTTGGACTCCTCCATGGAACATATTTTAAGTTGTCTCTCTCTTTCATTTGTGGATGTCATTTTAATTCAGACTACGGATTTCCAATAACCATCAAACCTGGAGACTGAGATGGCCTATCTTAAATATTGATTTGTTTTGCCAGCACTGACTTCCATACGACCATTTCTGAAATGTGTTTTGTGTGGCTTTTCTGTGACGTTATTTTGTGCACACAAGTACAATTAAACTTTTTATATTGCACATTTGTGCTTAATGGGAATTTGTAAGCAGTTTATTCTGCATATTATTTTTTATTACTTTACATCTTTTATCTTTTATTTGGCTTGTACAAATGAACATAGCGCATAATTTGTACATTTGTGAAACCTCATATAAACAATGAAAACAGCACTGAAATACTGGTAACCCATTTTTTTACAGGTACTTAAACATAATGTCGTATCTCCAATTGGCTGAATGTGTAACGAGTATTCCATCCAATCAAAATGAAAGATTTCTGTACAAAATGCCAACATAGGTTTTTCTTAAAAAATGAACACTGAGCACATTCTCCACTCCAGGTGGCCCTTCGGTTGGCACAGTTTAATGCATTCCTTGATTTATTTCATCAGGTGAGAACTAACACTGGGGAACTGTTTAATTATTTATTTTTCTACGCTCTTATAAGCTCATAGTCAGGAACTGAAAGTCCACTATCTCAAGAGAGAGACATCCTCATTCTGAAGCTGAACTCTAATGGTACCGACCTGCTGCATGAGTATCTCTGGGTCATCAGGCACCACATCTCCATCCACCACAGGGCCGAAGGCGACATGATAGCGTGCGGGTTGTATATCCTGATCCACTAACTCCCTGAAGCTTTTCCCCCTCAGGCATTCCACCAGATCAGCAGTTTCACTGTGTGAGCAGCCGACCTTACGTGCCAGGATCTTGGTGTACTTCAGTGGCTGATAGTTGATGGACCAACTGGAGATGGCTGATCCGCTTTGGGCAATCGCTCTCTGGAAAAGGCCTGCAGGACACCACACATAGTATTAGTAACAGTTTGTGAGTGCTCAAAAGATTGCAGGTTCACAGGGTGCACTGTTTTAATATCGGCTAAGATGAATATCTCTTTACTAGTAATAAATACCATTAAATGTGATATACTAAGCAGAAGAGCATCGTGTATAGCTTTGTAAAATGATTACTGTCATTTTCACTCTGAATTATGCTCTAAGCAGTAATAATTATTTTCAAAAAGTAACTATTATTCTAAAAACCATAAAAGCATGTGCGATGCTGTCAATTTGGAAATTCACCACCACTTACTTTTCCAGTTTGGAGCTCAACAGCAGGACAGCGCCATCTCATGGTATTAGGGCAGTGCTTCTCAATTATTTTCTGTGTCCACCCCCAGGAAGAGGAAAACATTTTGCCCCCCCCACACTATAAATAGTGTCATTTGTCTATACGTACTGTATCTACTACACTGTATACTTATTAACATTATGGAATACAAAAAAAAACTGAAGAAATATAGATCAACTTCCAACAAAGAAGAACTTTATTAACAATTTTTTTGTCTTTAAACAAAAAGATTTAAAGTGCATCAATTTCCATGAAATTAAAGAAACTATCCTTATTTAAACTGTAAAAAAATTTTATCAACGATTTGAACCATTCGATATTAAAAAAATAAAAGTAAATAAAATCAATAAATCAGAATAAATTCAAATTTACCAGCAACATTAACTCAGGAGCACAGTATATCAAACACATTAATCTAAAAATCAAAAATAAATAAAACAATGTGTATTATTATTATTATTATTATTATTATTATTATTATTATTATTATTATTATTATTATTAATAATAATATTATTATTAGTAGTATTTATTTTTTAAATTATTATTAGTATTTATTTATTTATTTTTTGTCAAAATGATTAAGTCAAGATTAATGGCTATAATGAGCACAGCTTTTTGAAGCCGGGTTTAAAGCACGATACTGCAACTCAGCTACTGCTCAATGGGACCTGGACTTAGTCTTCTGCCCTAATAGTTAATACTGCCTCTCTACGCTCAGCCAGAATTCACTCATTGTCAGTGATGTGAATCTCAGTCTCAATGTAGAGTCAGATGTCATGTCGATGAACTGGTCCTCCTCTGCAGAGCTGAAACCAGTCGGAGCTGGCGCATTGAAAGAATCTTTCACTCAGTCATACTGGGAGCTGTTTTCAAGGAAGTACTTTTTAAAGAATCCCATCAGTGATGAAATATGCTGCTTAATACACGGAATCACTGAAGTGACATCATAGTCAGCAGTGTCAATGAATCCATTCAGGTTCTCAAATGAATCAGTATTTCCTTCAAGTCGCCTACCACACATTGAAAGCTTTCGGGTGAAAGAGCTAATCTTGTCTCTGACCCAAGGGAGGTGTTTATCTTTCCCTTGAAGCTGTAGATTTAGTTCAATTATCTTGCTAAATATATCACTCAGGTAGGCCAGTTTCACAAGGAAGTTCTCATCACTAAATTTTTCTGCAACTTCATACAATGGCACCTCACCTTACAAAAGTCCCAATAAACAAAAAATCCAGGTTACGAAACGCATTTGCCTAAAATTTCAATCTTCTGGATATGAAACAAATTCACATTACGAAAGTACCATCTCAAAAATTCAAACAAGGTATGAGTTGCTCTCCTATTGGCTATTTCCCAACATCCCGCCCCGCTGGCCTTCCATTGGCTATCTCCCAACATCCCGTCCCACTGGCCTCCCATTGGCTATTACGGAGCTGCATCTCCATAATACTCTTGATGCTTTTTGTGTAAAGGAAAGAGTTACTGTTGTTTCGTGAGTTTTTCGAGTGTGCTCATTGCAAGTTTATTTTTTGGCTCAGGCCAAACCTGTCTACCATTGGTATGATATTGAAGCAGAAGGAGGCCTTAAAAGGTATACTTTTATAATTTTAAAGGGTTTAGGGGTAGTATCGGGGGCATAGGAATGAATCGGGCGTTTTATATGTAAAATGCGGCTCAACTTACTCATTTACTAAAAGATCAGATTACGAAAACACTTTTGGAATGGATTAATTTTGTAAGGTGTGGTACCAGTGTACTTGTGTTCCGGCTCCAAAAACATTCGTAACTGCTGTCTGAGCTCAAAAACCCGGGACAAGACTTTTCCTCATGACAGCGACCTTGCTTCACTGTGAAACAGCACAGCTTGATGTTCAGCTCCCATCTCTTCACAGATAGCAGAGAAGACTTTTGCTCTTAGTGGTCTGGTCTTTATAAAATTGACTACACCTATAATGTTAGACATAACCCCACTTAATTCAGAGGAAAGATGCCTTGATGCCAGTGCTTCTGTGTTGTATAACAGTGTGTCCTCTCAGCATTAGGTGAGGCCTTTTTGATGATTGCCCGAAGTCCCTTTCTCATCCCTGCCATGGTATGTGTATCATCACTGTAAACACCAATGCAGTTCTCCCACTTCAGCCCATTCTCAGTTAGGAAGCAGTTCAGCAGTTTGAATAGCTCTTCAGCTGTGGCTCTGTCTCTGACTTATTTACAAAAAAGTAGATCCTCACACGGAGTTTGTCATGCCAAAATGTATATAACTAATACACATAAATTCTTTGTTGCTGTCAGTTGCTTCATCGAATTGTAAGGCCAAACGTTTGTCTTCGAGTTTATCTATCAGCTTTTCTTTAAGATCGTTAGCGATATCATTTATGCGTCTGGCGACAGTGTTATTAGACAGAGGGATAGTTTTTATTTTCGCAGCATTGTTGTCATCCAGCATGACAGAGACCATGTCTAATGCTGCAGGTAGTATCAGTTCCTCTGCTATGGCGTGAGGTTTTTTTTGCACTGAGCAATTTGGTACGCCACCTTATATGAGGCTTACAGAGCTTGCTGGTTTGCTGAAGTAGCATTCACAAAGTGGAATGATTGCTGGCAATATTCCGCACGTTTTTGCTGAAAAAAAAAACTCAAGTGGCTGATCAGCGTGATCTGGGTGTAATGTCACAGTAAACACACCGGTCTTTTCTCGCTTCTCACCATAGTCACAGTGAAGCCAAGTGCTACATATGCTTCATCATACTTCCTCGACTTAACCTTCAGGAGACTTTCATTTCTCTCAATGTCTCTCTGTGTCTCTCCGCCTCTCTTTTCGTTCCTGATTAAATTTTTTTCCATGGGAGGTTTATTAACTTCACTTCATATTTTACCATTGAGCTACTTCTCTGTGGGCTCACTGACAGTAAGGGAGCCACTGCCACCTTCTGTAGTGGATGTACAATTACACTTTATTCTTCTTCTTCTTCTTTTCCTTTCGGCTTTTCCCTTCAGGGGTCGCCACAGCGAATCATCTGCCTCCATATCACCCTATCCTTTGCATCTTCTTCTCTTACACCAATGACCTTCATGTCCTCCTTCACCACATCCTAGTACGGCAAAAAAATGCAGGTTCCCTGGGGTCACACGCCCCCCCATCATAGCTCTATTTGAGAACCACTGTACTAGGGTGATGCTGCAGACAGACTTTAAACATTGTGACATTTCTATCTAACAGAATTCAGTTCAAGCATAAAATACATTCAGCACATTCTGGCTAAACAAGGGCATGCTATGTAAAAAGTACTTTTTTTTCTTTTTCTAATTATTTTCTTTTACTATTTTATCTATTCATGAATATTTAGTATGTAGAGACAGATTTACCTAATTAAGTATCCACAACCTACTAATCTATTTGCTGAATCAAAAGCTAAAGTCAGGCTCTGAAATGGTCTGGCATGATGTTCAGGGTGTACCTTGCCTTTGCCCTAAGTAGGCTGAGATAGGCTGCAGCCTTCCCGTGACCCTGGTAGGATTAAGCGGTTAATCTGGATGAAAACAGATTGAAAAGGCAGCTTTATCCTTTATCCTTCATGGGAAGCTGGATCTTATCTTAGCCAGCTCAGGCTAAAAATGGAGTTGGTGACCTGAACAGCTTGCCAGTCCATCGCAGAGCCAACACACACACACACACACACACACACACACACACACACACACACACACACACACACACACACAGCCGTTCACATGATTCAACAAACCTATTCTATTCTATTGTTATTTGTTGTTGAGCTGCTCAATCCTATGAGGGTTGCAGGAGGCTGAGCCTGTCTCAGCTGACACTGGAAAAGGATATACAGTTGGCCCCCTTCTTACGAAATTAATCCGTTCCAGCACCTTTTTCGGAACCTGGAGTTTCGTAAGTAGAGACGCATTTTACATGTAAAACGCATGATTTGTTCCAAGGCTTCCAAGACTATCCTTTAAAAATTATAAAAGCATAATTTTTAAGGTACTTACTTCGTGTTGACCATGTCTTCTTAGCAGCGTTATAATCTTACAATGACCATGACACCGGGAATCCCTTTCACCGGGAATCACACGTGTGTGTGTGTATGTGTGTGTGTGTGTGTGTGTGTGTGTGTGTGTGTGTGTGTGTGTGTGTGTGTGTGTGTGTGTGTGTGTGTGTCTGTGCACGTGTGTTGACCATGTCTTCTTAGCAGAGTTATAATCTTACAAATGTTTATGGAAGGTTAAAAGCCTGAGCCATAAAATGCAGTTGGAATGACACACAAACATGAACACAGTTCACACAAACTTGAACAAAGTTGGAACGACAACGTCATCCCTCCTAGCCAATGGGAGGCCAGCGGGGGCGGGATGTTGGGAGACAGCCAATGAGAGAGCAACTCGCGCATTGTTTGAATGTTGGAATGGCGCATTTAGCGTGCTTCGTAAGAAGAAGTTGCTTCATATACAGAGGACAAAAATTTAGGAAAATGTTTTAGGTATACTGGATTTTTCGTATTGCAGGGTTTTCTTAAGAAGGGTGCTGAACATTGAACAGCTTGCCATACCATCTCAGGACTATACTCACACACACACACACACACACACACACACACACACACACACACACACACACACATAACTATTCACACTCACACTTAGGGACAATTTGAAAACACCAATTAGCTGAATGTGCATGTTTCTGGACTGTGGTAGGAAACTGGAGTACCTGGAACCCACAGAAGCACAGGCAGAACATGGAAACTCAAAATAGAAATGCACGAGTGTGGGACTCAAACCCAGGACCTTCTTGCTGTGAAGTGCATGTGCTAATCATAGCTGTATGCCACTGTGTCACCCAGGCAGAATGCAATTAAAGTACAATTTTCATTATTTTATACATTTACCAAACATGTCACCATTCATTACTCGTGTTTAGTCAATTAGCTTATTTACTTTGTTCTTTCAAGTTATTTTTTTTAAAAATAACCACCCAGACAGATTATTATAGCGTGTATTTACTTTATTCCTTGAATAGGAGCTCGTGAAACCATGCTCATAATCAGCACATAATCATAATCAAAATTTAACTACGTATTTATATTCCTTTGGTTGTAGCATCAAATTTCCACTCATGAACTTACATGCAGTCTTATTTATTATTTTTTTTTGCATGTGTAACTCTATATTCTTGCTGGCTTTAAACATGCCAATCTCTGAACTGTACTACCGTGGAGTGAGTTCCTGGGGAGTTTAATACAGGTAACTGAACAAAGCTTCGCTGACATGATTGCCGTCTTCATAGACAAAACTTGTCATAGCTTACCTTGTGTGACTGACAGATCAGGGTGTGGTGAGGATAACGTTGAGGATGGGGATGTTAGGGGCAAAGATGGACACTTTTTTGACAATAGATGTGAGAAGAGTGTGATAGCATGAAGACACACACAGCAGTGACAATATGAGTAGTGACTGTGAATGGGTAAAAAGAGAGAACTGTTACACACACACACATGCATTTCATCAAATTAAATAAAGTATTAGGTTCAGATTTACTACAGATTGGCTGAATCAAAAACATGGATTATTAATTGCAAGCTGATTTAGTAATAGAATATATTTATAAATATATAAAGATATGAGAACCAGAGCGGTGTAACCAATAGAAATCTGTTTTTGAGGGAAAATGACATGGACATTTTTGCAATATAAAAAAAATCAGGGATAATGCTCACAATATGATTCAAGGTCATAATGAAGATGAAGGGCACACACAGATCTTATCCACATCTGTCAAAACACTTTATTTCTGCTTCATACATACTGCATTTTCAAAGGGGTTTAAAGCATTCTCTCACAAACTTTAATCAGTAGGACTGATACATGATGCTGTATGTATATGTTTTTTATTATTTTTTTATGTTTTTGTAAGTTTCAGTTTAACTCATCAATCTCTTAGTATAGTTCTTTGTAACAAATATACATGCATAATGAATCCTGCACGAACCATACAGTTAAGAGTAAACACACACACACACACACACACACACACACACACACACACACACACACACACACACACACACACACACACACACACACACACACACACACAGAGTCTTACCCTCAGAGTGATGGGAAAGGATTAGCAGGTTGATACAAGTGGCTCCAGCTCCTGAGCCGAAGATGGTGATGCGCTCTGGATCACCTCCAAAATGGCCAATGTTCTCGTTCAGCCAGCGCAGAGCCTGGATCTGGTCCAGCAGCCCATAGTTCCCTTTAGCAGACTGATCTCCAGTACTGAGAAATCCTGTGGTACAGTGAAACAAAACAACATCCTCAATTTTTAAAACATAACTGTTGAAAAAGCCCATCTCCTGAACTTGGATGAGGACAACATCGCCAGGAGCCAAATCAGTAATATTTTATAATTTTTCTCAAAACCCATATGTTGAGCAGTCATCCAATGTCTCAATTTTGCTTGCCAGTAAAAGTGTGTGTGTCCATCCGTAATGAGTTCATAGTAAAATATAAGTGTGTGTATAATACATTTTATATATCAGTTTTCCTTTCGGCTTCTTCCCTTTTTCAGGGGTCGCCACAGCGAACGATTCGCATGTTTGATTTGGCGTAGGTTTTTACGTCGGATGCCCTTCCTGTCACAACCCTTTAGCAAGGCACAGAAACACGCTGACGGCTTTGCAGCTACTCTTTACGAAACTCAGCAATGGTTCTTTTACATGAACCTCTCACCATAGACAGTGACAGACATGGCCCGCCTTTGATAACCCAGTTACCTGCACTGGGGGGACAGTGACAACCTTGTGGAGAGTGGGACTCGAACCCCCAAGCTTAGGCTCAGCGATCCAACGCCCTATACCACCATGCCATGACTGCTCTGTATAATACATTTTATATAATCAGTTATAATAAATACTAACGAAAGCTACTCAGGAACAGACTTCACCGGTGGAAAAAAACCTCCGTAATTCTTCAGCCAAAACAAAACAAAAAAACATAACTGGGGTAAGTAGTCAATAAAAAAATTATACAATTTCACTATGTTACTAATTTCTGCTTTTCAACTTTCTCTCTTTCTTTTTTTTACATTGTTTCTTGTAAAGGTGTGTCTTGATGACTGTCTTTTTTGTTAATCTTTCTTTAAGATTCACATAATACCCCAACACATTTAGAACACAAATCCATGAAACTCAAGTCAACATTGTTCTGCACCTCAGTGTGTTATGCTGGACTAACCACTCTCTTTCTTAAACTCTCCTTTTTACCACTCCAAATAAATCAAATATCACTGACATGTATTCATCTGCATATGTGTGTTACTTCTGCTAGCCAGTGTGGAATCTGGCAATAATCTGATGTGGGGTGTGTGTAGGGTATAGAAAATTGGAACTGGAATGAGTCCAATTCGATATCAATCATCATAATTATGGGTTTGTGTTCATTCGTTTGTGAGTGTGTGTCCACGATGGGTTTACAATTTGACAGAGAGAGAGAGAGAGAGAGAGGGAATTCTTTATTTTTTCACTTGCATGATACCCAATGTGCTAGCAGGGCCAAGTGTGTCGCTGCAACACACACACACACACACACACACACACACACACACACACACACACACACACACACACACACACACACAAGGAGAGAGGAAGTAAGAGTGAAGGAGTTTTATTGGTTTTATTTGCCATTCTAAAACAATAACACTTATTGCACAAAGCATAGGAGTAAACAACGGTGGATCATTCACTAGAATAAAGAAAAGCGAAAAACACAAAGTCCAAGTATTCATAAATTAATTATGTAAAGAGAAAAAATATAATAAAATTTGTTTAGTTATTACAATGTATTTAATTCTCTGTCAAAGGCGCATTCTGTGTGTTTGTGTTCGTACTGTGATGGACTGGTATAGCAGTCGTGGTGTACCAGGAGTCTACCAAGAGTCAGCTAAGTCGGCTCTAGCCTATGACCCTAGTACAGTGCTTCTCAAATAATGGGGTGTGCCCCCCTTGGGGATGTGTGATGCCAAGGGGAGCGTGTATGACCCTGGGGAACATGCTTTTCTGGAATTATCTTCCTTTCGGCTTTTTCCCTTTTTTTTTTTTTACTCGGGAGTCGCCACAGCGAATCATCTGATTCGTACATTTGATTTGGCAGAGGTTTTTTACGTCGGATGCCCTTCCTGTCACGACCCTTTTTAGCAAGGAACAGAAACACACTGATGGCTTTGCAGCTACTCTTTACGAAAGTCAGCAATGGTTCTTTTACATGAACCTCTCACCATAGACAGTGAGAGACATGGCCCGCCTTTGTTAACCCAGTTAGCTGCATTGGGAGGGGGGGGGGGCAGTGACAACCTTGTGGAGAGTGGGACTCGAACCCCCAACCTTTGGATCAGTGATCCAGCGCCCTATACCACTAAAGTGTACGGAAATTGAGTGTAATTGCACCTCCACTCCAGTAGTTGACTGTGGCGCTCTCATTGCCGCACTATGGTGTAGCGATTTTTCGCAGGAGCAAACGATATGAAGTGCAGTAAACCCCTCAAGAAACAATACGGAGCATTTGCTCACAGGAATGAAGAGAAAGGTGAGAGAAACGTAAATTAAGACATACAGTAAATAAGTTGAATGAGTTTAGGATGTATTTTTTAAATTTCAGGCACATTAGTGCACTTTAAATCTTTTCTATACAGATTAAAAAACAATGTTAATGAAGATTTTCTTTATTGTAAGTTGAACTATATTTATTTCTGTTTTGGTTTTAATGTTTATAAGGATACAATGTTATGCAGAGGTGTACTAATATAATTTTATAGACAAATAATACTATTTTTATTCACTAGTTGAGGGGGGGGGGGGTTTCTTCCTAAAGGGAGAGCCACAGAAAATAATATAATTCATAAGCACTGTCCTGGTAAGAAAACTAGTTTTAGAAATGAATGAATCAATGAATTGATGAATCTATGTGGCTGCCGGGTGTAGTAGTGTTCTGCCCATGCTTGTGTGGTTTCCCTCCAAGTTCATTGGTTTCCTCCCACAGTCCAAAAACATGCACAGAAGGCTAATTGCCCGTTCCAAATCACCCCTGTGTTGGCTCTACAATAGCCAGGCGAACCGTCCAGGGTGTACCTCGCACTTACCTGAGGTCGGCACCAACCTCTCCATGAACCCGATAAGGATTAACCAGTTTAGAAAATGAATTTTTAAAAAAAATGAATGAATGAATAAATGTATGCTTATAATGCATCCTAGAGGATTTCTGGTGATGTAACTGCAGAATGGTTTTGTATTAAAAATTATTTTAGCATGTTTGTATGTGTGCCAAATGGATTCGATCCCAGGCGAGCCTCCAATTTTGTTATGTATGGACTTTAGAAGATGGAAATTGCCCCGTGAAACCAGCAAAGCAGGACAGACCACAACATAAACTATATATAATTTTATAATATCAACAAAACAAGACAAAATAATAACTTGCATCTTCGAGCTAAACCAAATACAAATTAAACAAAGGTCCCAAGACAATAGAGATGGTCACCAAGCACCTGCAGAATGGTAAATTTAAGGCTTGGAATCAAGTGTGTTGAAAGAAACAAATGATGAACATTCTTGCATGGGTTGTGGGTGAACATGGATGATGGACTTTGATGTCTTGAACAATGAAACTTGGGTGACGCGCGTTCCATGAACCGCCTTGGATGAGATGATCCACCACGATGAGTTTCCTTAAATAATCTGCGCCAACAAGACCCGAAGAGACTGGAGCCAGTCGGCAACAGGTCCTTAATATAAATTCCCTAAAGTTCTAGAGATTTACATTCTGGAAAATTCCAAGTCACCTGACCCCAGACCCAAACAGCTGAGTGATACCATGGGTCACCATTTACAGCACACTAACTGAATATACAGTAATTATATACATTATGTACAACGTTTATACAGGCACATTTATATTTACATGCTCATAACACTCTCCCTCTTAAAGAAAAGAAAGTTTTGTAGAAACTTTCTGCTGAAAGTAATGTTAAATATTTCTATTCATTAAACACACAGCAACAAAATCCACAAAACATTTCAACCTCTATAAAGTGCATCAGCTCCAACTTTACCCCCATAAGATCATTATTGATCAACAAATCAACACCCATAACTGGGAGAGCATCGAGAACACCCACTTTATTTTCACCAGAAATCAGGTCTGCAGTCAAATTGACAAAATCAAGAGAACTGCCACCTATACCCTGGAAATAGCTGAAGAGGTGACAAGAAAAAAGGCACAACATCCTTCAAAATCAGAAACCGAAGAGCTCCAGTATCCCTCAATATACCATTAACGGGCCATGGGGTAGAATTATTTCCCATAAGTGAAACAGAGCCATTTGAAATGAACTGCTTCAGAAACATAGAACCTGAAATATGGTTCTCACAAACAACTCTTCACAGAACCACCTGGAAAGAAAGGCTTGGGCATGATAGACACACAACCATTTGGGGAACCTGTGGACTGATTTTTGAACTTGAGACTCAATTTCCATCAAAATTTGGAATTTCCTCAAGTTTGAAACAATTAGAGATTTGCACCAAATCAGATGTGCTCAAGGCACCGACTTCCTCAGGGGTAGAGGATTTAAGAAAATCCTGGAGTGTAAGCACTATTTTGCTGGTTTCACAATTTAAATATCAAGAGGTATCAATTTACTATTAAAGACTCAATGCCAAATGGATTCGATCCCGGACGAGCCCCCAATTTTGTTAAGTATGGAATTTAGAAGATGGAAATTGCCCCGTCAAACCAGCAAAGCACGACAGACCACCACTATGTAAACTACATACAATTTAATAATATCAACAAAACAAGACAAAATAATAGCTTGCATCTTAGACCTAAACCAAATACAAATTAAACAAGGGTCCAAAGATAAAGCTAGTCACACAGCATGGTAAATTTAGAGACGGCGCACACGCTGGCGGGGAAAGGCTTGGAATCAAGTGTGTCGAAAGAAGCAAATGATGAACATCCTCGCGTAGGCTGCGGGTGAATGTGGATGATGGACTTTGATGTCTTGAACGACACGAGTTCCATGATCCGCCGCGATGCGTTTCCTTAGATAATCTGCGTGGAAGAGACCCAAAGAGACTGGAGCCAGTCGGCAACAGGTCCTTAATATAGATTCCCTAAAGTTCTGGAAAAGTTCAAATCACCTGACCCACTACTAGGGCGCATCCGCAACTAGGCCCCCTAATGGAAAATTCCAGACCCAAACAGCTGAGTCATCCCATGGGTCACCATTTACAGCACACTAACCGAATATAATTATATACAATGTTTATACAAGTCACATTTATATTTACATTTATTTACATGCCCATAACAGTATGCCACCTTTACATATCAAAAACGACAGGTAAGATGGTGGTAGAGTATCTACTTACTGCCCTCTCGCATACCTATGTAGCATGCAGAATGTAATAAAACCTTGTTGATAGGCTGACAAGCAGCTGATTCATTAATACCCATTAAAATTGTTCCATGAATAAAGGAGGTTTTTAAAGCAGCTCCCCATTATTGCTTGAAAACATCAATCCCATTTGTGATGTCGAACATTTCTAATAAACAAACAAACAAACATACAAATAAATGCTGAGCTGTCAAGGGTGTACTTTGCCCTCACCCAGAGTCTGCGAAGATGAGTGCCAGCATCCCCGCGACACGGATTAGGATGAAATGGTACTCCTGACCAAACTATATTAATGAATATGTGGTTCTCTAGGTTCTTCAAAAATGCTAGTGTGTGCTGAGTATTAAGATACATCCTTGCTCTCTCTCTCTCTCTCTCTCTCTCTCTCTCTCCCCCCCCCCCCCATTACTTTTGGTTCCTGCCTTCTTGCTCCCTGTCTTGCCCTCTCAGCAGGAGTAATGGGGGGTGAAATGGGGGTGACAACAAGCAATTGTAGGCAGGTTCAGTGTGATGGAACGCATGCATGCACACTTACACACACACACACACACACACACACACACACACACACACACACACACACACACACACACACACCAGTCCTGGGCCCTATTGCTACTACAAAGTATAAAAGTTACAAAGAAACCTTCCAGAGGACTGTGTGTGTGTGTGTGTGTGTGTGTGTGTGTGTGTGTGTGTGTGTGTGTGTAAAACATCACCCACATATTTGAACCCTGCTACAGCACTACACCCACTCAAGTCTCGTCTCAGTAAGCTGCTTCGCCCACCACACGTCCTTCTTTATTAACAACTTGATGAGATTCAGATGCAAATAAACAGCACAGAAATAAATCTCAGTTTGGAAGTCACTGCCAGAAACTCAGCTTTACAATTATTATGATGGCCAGGGTTCCGTCTACAGTATCTGAAAAGAGATTTTTCATCTAAATACCAATGTCTTTTTTGACTTCACTTTGCTTCGCTACATCAACAACAGATTTCCTGGTTAGTTTATGGTTCTGTGTGTAGTTATATCTTCTTACCCATGACATGCTGAATAATGAGAACTCAAATTTGATGAAGGTATTATTGTAGTTGTGGCGTTTTTCATTCATTTAGTCATTTTATACGCTGTTTAATATTAATTATGTTCGCAGGGAGACTGGTGTTCATTTCAGCTGACTATGGGCTACGCCCTGAACAACTTGCCACACCCTGGCAGGGCTAACACACTCACAACCATTTACACTCACACGTTGGGGTGAATTGGACCAGCCAACTAGCCTACCATGCATGCTTTTGGAATGCGGTAGGAAACTGGAGTACCCCGAGGAAACCCAAACAAACGGGAAGAGCATGCAAACTCCACACAGAGTCCCCGAGCCCGGGAATGAAACCCAGGACCTTCTTGCTGTGAAGTGAATGTGCCAACCATTAAGCCACCGTACCACTTAGTTGTGTTTTTGAATGCAAAATTCTCTCATCGTTGAGAGGTCATGGGTTCGAATCACCATTAGACCACCACTGGGCTAAGACCCCTGGACAAGGTCTTAACCAAACATGTGCCTCTTTCTACCCAACAGTATAAATGGGTACCAGTAAAAATACTAGAAAGGTAACCTTGGGTTGTTGACAAGCACACAGGACTGATTGTATCGTCACACTGGAAACCAATCAGTTCTGAAATATCCATATTCCTGGCTTGCACCATTTCAGTCTGAGATAACCCAAAAAATAATTTAAAATTTAATGGATACTGTAAAAAAAAAAATCTCTACACTACAGAAAGCATAGATGTGTATATTCAGGTCAGTTCTTTGAATCATCTAAAGCAACTTGCTGTGTTTTGTACCTCTGTATTTACTGAAGCATAAGCACGGAGTTAACGATATGGCGCGCATGCACGGTTGGATGGACATAGTACAGTCAAGTTATGTTCCATGTCGATGGGTCTCTGCTAAAAATATGATTTCGGTCACCTGCACATTTGTAATGGCACCCATAGACTTAAAAATAAAATAAAATGTGCCCTGTTATACACATGGTTAATGGTCCATGGTGAATTCACCAAATCAGTGATTATTATTCTCACATAAAATTCAGGGAACTGTCTACAGAAGTGTATATCTGCAAATACAATACATAGCAAGACTGCACACTGCATATTTGTGACAGTGTTTGTAAAGTGAGATCAGGTTTTGCTCCGTGTGGTAAGGGTACAATGGCAGTAACCATCAATTGGGATCACTCCCGAGTACCACAGAGTCATGGGCCACAGCACACAGTTCATGGACCACTGAGTTACTGTTCCATTAGGAACACTTCACAAATGTCATCTATCCATTAGTCTGCATGTCTTCAATCTCAAACAGGAATGTTATCAAATTGTTCAACTGGTACACATTTATTTAAATTGTGAAACAGTAAACAAGCTGTATTTTTCCAAATGTTATTTTTCCGCATTTTGCTGCTGAGATTCTTCATTCATTCATTCATTCATTTTCTGAAGCACTTTATACTAATTCGGGTCAAAGGGAAGCTGGCGCCCATCTCAGCCAACTCCGGGCAAGAGCGGGGTACACCCTGGACAGCTCGCCAAGCCATCACAGGGCCAACACTCACACAACCATTCACACCTAGGGGAGATTTGATACAGTCAGCTACTACTGTGCATGTTTTCGGACTGTGGGAGGAAACCGGAGTACCTAGAGGAAACCTGCGCAAGCACGGGGAGAACATGCAAACTCCAACTCTTAACTTTCCCCCATATTCTTCCTTATAATTTCCATATTTTTTGATTCGATGAATATTAAAAAATAAATAAATAAAAAAACGCAATGCACTGAAGCCGCATGAAGTAGCGAGGGATCCCTGTATTGAGTTTTTGGATATTTACTTGCTGTGGTGCAGAAGGAGGGGCCTTCAAGCTTGCTATGATTTTTCTATACAGGCATATTATGAAATGGTGCTTTCAACAGGAGCACCTGGACACCTGCGGTCTAATTTTTTATATTTGAGATTCTTTTGGATATAATGTCTGACAAAAAAGGGAAACAAAAGAAACTCTTCCATGAAAAATTATGAATTAATGAAGTACATCTGAATCATAAATGAGAGTACATTGCAGTTAAGGGTTAATGTATGGTTTCTGTGAAATGAACCAAGTGGCGCTAGAATCTGATGCTATAATTCAATACAAATGCAAATCATCGCAAACCGTAATGATTATAATAATATTCATAATGATTATGCAACACAGTATCATTCTGCTTAATGGAAAATTTCATTTAAAAATTATAAATACAGTTGTCGCTGTGCTGTGTTGATCATTAAAGCAAAATGTGTTCAAACATGCGTCATTGCCAAAATTAAGATTATCTTAGTATTTCTGGAAAAAAAGGAATTTAGTGCAAACAGAAACTTTTGCATGATATTAATGTTGCCATCTACAATAATGTCGGGTACTATTCCAAATGTTCCCTCCCATTCTTCTAAGTTCCATTTTACCCAATGACTACAATAGCTTTCTGTAATTTCTTTTTTTTCGTTTGTAGTGAAATAGTCAGAAGTGCCCTATATAGGTGACCTAAAAGTTCATGCTTTTTGTGATGAGACACTTGCAGAAAAATTGGAGTGGGCAGGGCCTTAATTTGTTCATCATTGTCCATGAACAACTAGAGAATTGCAAGATTGTATGGCTATCAAAGTATAACATAACTCAACATTCAGCATTTTTCTTTGTCTTTTCTTTCGCTTTAGACGTCCACTAGAGCTGAATCCAGCACATGCTGGAAAAAAAAAAAAAAAAAAAAAATCATGGCTCAAAATCTATTATCTTGCGGCATAATTAAAATATGAAAATACGAGGATAAAACAACTTGTTTCATCCCAACAGCAGTAACTGTGACAGCTTCTGCTGAGTGTGGAAAATATTTCAATGTATTTGTCAGATTAAAGGTCAAGCGCATCCATATAGACTAAATGAGGATGGCTGAGGAGGATTTGGGTGAGTATATGAGCGTGAGGATTATCCATTTATAAGAATGTAGACAGAGGTAGATGTTTTGTGCATGAGGCTAATAAATGCCAGAGGCAAAAGGTGTTACAGTGAAACAGAGCATTTTACACCATCTGCCCTGTATCCTTGTGCAAGCTGCATGTTCGGCTGCTTGTCTCGTTCACGTGGCGCGAGCGGACACTTCCGGGTTCATTGAATGGAGCTGCAACTCCCGTCATGTGTGGCAATGGTGGTTTGAGGTTGTTAAAACCGGATATTATATAAGAACACCCCGAGTGCAGTTAACTGGGCTATCAAAGGCTGGCCACGTCTCTCTCTCTCTCTCTCTCACTGTCTATGGTGCGAGGTTGTGAAAAAACCATTGCTGACTTTTGTCAAGACTAGGCTGCATAAGTGTTTCTACCCTGGGATGGCCTGGTGAGCTATCCAGGGTGTACTCTGCCATCGCCCCGAATCGGCTGGGATGGGCGCCGGCCTCCCTGTGACCCTAATTAGGATGAATCGGTTCAGGAAATGAATAAGAACACTGTTGTCAGCTATAATATAGTCATTCCATTTGCTAAATGCCATTCTGTTTGTTAAATATGCTAATGTTGGAATAATAGTTGTTTGAACAAGATATGAAAACTCTGTTTGCACAACTCTGCCAGTTTGCTTTTCTGTTTGCCTCGTAAGAAACACTTCGTCTTAGCTTAGATTCAGTTTTTTGGTTTTTGCCTGTAAAGTTATTAAACCTTGGTTTGTGTCTCTGCATCCGGCAACTTAACCTGATTATCCTGCACCACATGACACGTTTCTCCCTCCTCGTTGTTGTATGATCAACAACATGCTGATTTTATCACAGAAACATAACCCAATAATAAGCCTTTCACTGACTATTCATGATTAAAAGCTTTTCTCCACAATCTACCCATTTCCATTTCTATATTGAATGTGCCTCAAGGGTGACTTTTAAACAGTGGCGATATTAAAGTGATACTAAAAATCAGTACACAGAGAATCACAATAAATAACGACAAAAATCAATATGAATCTAATCCGAGTAAATGACACAGCAAGTGTCAAATAAAAGGAAAAGGTAATATAACATGGCTTATTGAAATATTGTGCCACACTAAGCCACAAGAAGAACTTCAGTGGCGTAGATACTACAAGGCTCTGTATCTGTACTGAAGAATAACAGTATTCCTGCAAAAAAATTCTCTCAATTAATACTGATAGTTCTTTATTTATATTTATTTAACCTGGTAACTCAATTAAGATTTATTGCTCATTAAAAATGATAACAGCGTGATTTAGAGATAGTGATTAACAGAGTGGAGCTCTGGCGACTGTGAAGGCAATACTCCACTATAACACTCATCAAGCCATTTTTTTGTGGCCTGTGGATGGATATATTTACATCCTGGAAGAAAATGCTCTCATCAGAAGAGAAACACAATCTCAAATCAGAAAAAATTTGGGATGTTACGTTAACACTGAAATTAAACCTAAAAACAATGATTTGTAAGTGATCAGATTTAACTCATGAATTTTGTTATTTCGTTAAAATCAACCCATATTTATATTTATGATTCTTATAACACATTAAAACAAAGCTTTGGGTTTTTTTTTTTTTTTTGCTTTGTCATGTTGCAGTTTTGTCTCTAAACACTCATTCATTCATTTTCTGAACCGCTTAGGATTGCAGGGATGTTGGTGCCCATCTCAGCCTACTCTGGGTGAGGTGTACTCTGGACAGCTCACCAGGCCATTGCAGGGGTGACACTTTCACAGCCATTCATACTCACACTCACACCTAGGGGTGATATAGCACAGTCAATTAACCTACTGTCCATGTTTTTGGACTGTGGGAGGAAACCAGAGTACCTGGAGGAAACCCATGCAAGCACGAGGAAGAACATGCAAACTCCACACAGAAACATTCGAACTGGGAATTGAACCCAGGACCGTCTTGCTGTGAGGTGGATGAGCTGACCACTATGCCACCATGCTGCCTCTCAGAACATTTGAAGCACATTTAGAGACACAAAGTGATAAAGTGGTTTAGGTGTTATCTTTTCCCATTCTTCTTGCAAACAGGTCTTCTTCTGAGCCATGCATTAGTAATGTGTGCAGAAAGGTTTTGCCTTGTTGAAATATACACGGATGTCCCAGGAAAAGATGCCATCAATGAATTGTAAGTTACCTTTGCCAAGGACAGCGACACAACTTTATATCATGACGGGTCCTGGCTTGTTGCTGATAACACTTTTTATGGTCCTTTTTATCTTTGGGTTGGAATTCACTGCGCCGACTTCTTAAAAAAAAAAAAAGTCTGAAATAATGATTCATTTGACAACAATACACATTTCCACTGTGTGATGGTCTGTCCCTGATACCGCAGAGCCTAGAAAACCCAACAGCACTTCTGGACACTGTAATATCAGGGTTTATTTTTTGCACAGTAAAGTTTTAACAGGCATCTGTGGATGTAACTCTGTAATATAGTTTCTGACAAAGGTGATCCTGAGCCCAGATGGTAGCAATAAATTAAGAATTATTTATGATGAAGTGCAGTCTTAAGGTTTGGAGATTATGGGTGTTCAGTATATGTTTGCGACTTTTCCCTTTATGGGCTGAAATTCCTAAGTTTTGTTTGAACTATTTAATGATATGATGTTATGCACCACAGAGGGTGAAATACACAATTCGCGTCCTATCGTAGAAATGGCCATTTTTACTGCTCAAAATCTATCACAGTCCTGGATACTGTTTTTCAAAATCATGATTACATTCTCATGTTAACATCAGTTAACCAGTTTCAAATCACATCACTATTTAACTTTTTTATGTCATTACACATTCTAAAGTTCTCCTGTCTCAGCTTTTTTGTATGTGTTTCTATTCTGAAACACAGGGATAGATGTATATTAGCAAATGATCATGTTGGCGTAGTGGTTAGCACATCTGCCTCACAGCATGAAGGTCCTGGGTTTGAGTCCCAGGTTGAGCGTTTCTGTATGGTGTTTGCATGTTCTTCCTTTGCTTGCGTGGGTTTCCGCCGGGTACTCCGGTTTCCTCCCACAGTCCAAAAACATGCACAGTAGGTTAATTAGCTGTTCCAAATCACCCGTGAGTATGAATGCTTGTGTGAGTGTTGGTCTTGCGATGGCCTGGTGAGATGTCCAGGGTGTACCCTGCCCTTGCCCAGAGTCGACTAAGATGGGCGCCAGCTTCCCCGTGATTCTACTTGGGAGAAAGCGGTTTAGAAAGCAGGCCTCAGTAATCACACTAACAGTGAACACAATGCTTTAACAGAAAAACTCTGGTCATGACAAGTAGAAATGCACAGGAAATAACATTAATCATTTCGCACTTGTTTGCTTTCCCATCACAAATTATCATCCATTCCTACCCCAAGTAAGCAGATAATTATGTTACTGCTTTGGGTGCGTCCACTTCCTCCTTCTTCCTACTGGTGTCAGGCAGTTGTAATTTTAAACAGAACAACCTGCATCAGCCACCTTCCCCTTTTAAGTCCCCATGATAATTCCTGCATTAGATATCTTGGGCTTACTTGATTATGAGCAGTGGGAGCTCAAAGTTAAAGGCTCTGGGTTACTAAGCTGAAGGTTGTGGCTTTAAACCCTTGTGTTGCTAAACTGCTACTGTTTAGCCCTTGAGCAAGGCCCTTAACTGCCCAGATGTGTATGTGTGTATATATATATATATATATATATATATATATATATATACATACTGTATTCGACGTAATAAGCGCCCTGCTCCAATAACACCCACCCGGCCCAGTGTTTTTTATATTATGTGTAATAACCGCCCATGTTTACTCGGAGCAAAATCGTAGATCAAACTTACCAATTTTATTCGACCAGTCTCTATAACTTTAAAATGAGGCACTCACTGCCTGTAAAAATGAGTTTACACGGTATTTAAAGACCCCCTGCCACTGGGCAATGTCTATAATGTTCCTCAGTAACAACACATTTGATTGTTCCGCCATGCTTTAAAAAACAGGAAAATATTTTTCTGTGTTCTCTTGGTAAATGTCCAATAAACGATGAACCATTAGAAACTGCTACAGCAAAACTATGGGCTGCTCTGAATGAATGGACGACGAACCAGATATGGACCTATCAGAAAGTGATGACGAGTATTTTTCACTAACTTCATAAATTTAAAGAAGTTCCTGGACATGTGCTTTCGTTTATGTTTGTGTTGATTGGTTCAACTTTCCATGTGCTAAAGTTGACATTTGGCTCATTTTACTTGGGAAAATGTTTAAAGGAAATGTTTAAAGGAACAGGACCGGGAGGGAAAGTAAGGGAAGGAAAAGTCTTTTTTATTTATTTATGCTGTTTTCTGTTTATTTTCAGCTTTCATGTAAATAGTTTGGTTGATACCACAAAATGAATAACAAAAATACCAATAAAACTCTTTTATTGTTGTTATTATTCATGTTTTCCACCTCTTTCTTTCTTTCGGCTTTTTCCCTTTACCCGGGTACTTGGCTCAGTTGGTACAGCATCCGCTTTATCCTCCAGGAGGTTGGAGTTCAAATCCACACACACACACACATACATATTATATATATATATATATATATATATATATATATATATATGTATGCCAGATGCCATAAATGTAAATAATGGTTCAAGGTACTGCTGCTATTCACATGCCCGTGTCACAATGCAGTCCTTCTGGACAGATCTGAAAGGCACTTTGACATTATTACTATTTCCAAACAGTGTGATGCTCAAGCTGTAAAGTAATCCCAGCTACCTACTGCTGACTTTCCTCCATGAGCCTTTCACCAGTGGTGGGGATATTGTAGATCAAGAGTCATCGCATTCTTGGAAGAATCCCCTGTTGATGGATCCAGGCTTTGAATTTTACAGGTATTACAGACGTCATGACAGACTTCAAGGTCAGCACAGGAAGCCTTGCTGCAATCTGCATCCTTTATACTGCTTACTGAAGATCTTTGCTATTCACTTTAGTGGTTACTTTGTGATGGTGAGGATCTGCTCTCCATACACATTCAAGTTCTCTGACAACAAGCCGAGCTCAGTATCAAAGCCTGGATCTGTCAAGATGGCAGCATTTCCAGATGCACCACTGTGTCATTCCAGATTTTTAAGTCCTTTTAAAATATTCATAATTTTTCACTGCTAACACTAACAGCTGATCTACTTTCACGCCATCGTTTATATTAGAATAAACATATGCTAACAAATTTCATTTGAATCTATTAGCACCACCATTGTCTTTTTTATTAGTGAACGAGCAGCAGTTGATGGAAAAAAAAATCAGAGAAAATTTGGCAATAACAAATGAAACAAGAACAGAAAACAAGCTCCAATAAATGAATGCGTGTGTTGGAGCTGCTACGGAGAGGAGGTGTTCCTTGCAGGCACGTCCACCAGAGCAAAAAGCTTGGCCCCTTGAGCTCTTGAGCCACACACTCTGCTGTTGCTTGGCAACCATCAATTGAGACTAGAGACAAGATGCACCGATTCCAAATAAAGGACAAACCCTATATGTCCATCTTTATGTTCGTGACACTGTGGGTGTGAGCATGCATGCAAGAGAGCGGGTGAATGTGCCAGACCATGGGCTTGGGGCTAGATTTGTACTTAGAGTGGCAGCCTGTCAGCTCACTCATGAAAATGCAGCAAACGATTCTATACCTCAGAAAGCCGACTGAGAGAGACAGAGACATTGAGAGGAAAAGGGGAAAGAGGGAAATGTAAAAAAAAAAAAAAAAAAAAAAAAAAAATGCAGCAAGAGTGAATATGTGAGGGTGGAACAGAGATTTCAGATTTAGTTTTGCTGTGATTTGTTACCTAGTTAGTTCACTAATACAGCCTAACACAATTCGCTCAAACACACACACACACACACACACACACACACACACACACACACACACACACATATACACACACACACACACACACACAATGACAGAACAGGCAGGGCCACAGGGGGTGACCCGCCCCTACACTTTAAATCAATCTATTCTTCAGGATGCATAAACTTGTACACACACACACACACACACAGAGAGAGAGAGAGAGAGAGAGAGAGAGAGAGAGAGAGAGAGAGAGAGAGAGAGAGAGAGAGAGGGAGACACAGAGAGACATACACACACACACACACACACACAGACGGACTCTGCTAAGAAGACATGGTCAACACACATGCGCGCACACACACACACACACACACACACACACACACACACACACACACACACACACAGAGAGAGAGAGAGAGAGAGAGAGAGAGAGAGAGAGAGAGAGAGAGGGAGACACAGAGAGACACACAGAGAGAGGGACACACACACATACACACACACACACACACACACACACACACACACATACACACACACACACACACACACACACACACACACATACACACACACATACACAGAGCGAGAGGGACACACACATGCACCTACACTGTTAATTCTTTAGGGGGAGTTACTGCTCCACTAAGCAGACACCTACACCAAGACCTCACTATGTATTCATAACCAGTAACCAATATTTGAAGACATGTTGGCAGTAGTCACATTACTGTGTTGCATACCATATCTCACACACACACACACACACACATACACACACACACACACACACACACACACACACACACACATTCAAACATTCTCACAGTCAGTCACTTAAAGATAGAAAAAAAGTTGGTTCATTTATATAGTCACGAACATTAACCTCGGTTATTTACCCTTTTCACCCTCAGTTCACACACACTGATTTTTACACACACAGAATATTACTGAGATCTAATCGGGTGGGCCTCATGCTGTGCTGCGTAAAGCTCAAAAGCATTATGAGAATGAGAAATTCATCGTTTTTTCATCAATCTCATATTTCAGTTCGACACACCAAAGTTATTACTGCACTAATTAGCTCGGAGGTCATTTCAGGAAAAGAATTAAATCAGACCCTGATTATAATGAGAAAATGATGATAGGTTCATTAAATATGATGATGGCACTGATTAGCTAGAGTCTAAGGAGCTTTATTTTCAATACCCAATCAATGCGACAGAGTGAGAGAGAGTGCAGGGGAGTAAAAATAAAAAAAACAAAGCCCACAGACATTAAACATTGAGACCCTTTAATGCATGTAAACAGCTTCAGCAGCTTCATTAGCAGCAGCAAGATGGAACGTGATGAAGATGGCGTGTTTTAAAAGTGAAGAGCAGAAGACTGGAGATGTGATCTTATCAAACCTCAAAATTACAGAATTTTACTTGGACAGTCTCATTACAGCCAAAAGCACAGCAGCTCAATTTTCGCTATTCATAAGATGATTTCAGCATCACTTAACACACATTGACACTGAATCCCTGAACCCTGACTTCATTGCCTATTTATACTGATTGATATGGATGAACAGACAACTTAAATACATTGTAAATAAAACAGAGAAGCTTGAGTGAAGAAATATAACTTCAACTCACTGGACTGTGATAGGCCTGTATTGTTATTTAATCTTTTTTAGATGAAAACTGATAAATATGATGTGAAAGTTTTAAAACTCCCATTCCGTTGGTTCAATACAGCCACTTTGTGTACGTGTGTGTGTGTGTGTGTGTGTGTGTGTGTGTGTGTGTGTGAGGGGGGGGTCTGCAGGTCTGATGCAATCTCTCTTTAAATCTACCTTGACTGCTGGCTTGCTGATGTCATCACATTAAACTGAACCTGATGATGGAGGTGAATAGCCTCCCTCCCTCACTCTATCTCCATCTGTAATCTTGTACAACTCTCTCTTGTCGGGTCTCATTCTGTAGCACACAGCTATCAAAGCCCGGCGCATCTAAAAACCCTGAATCAGGAAAGCCAGCTGCAGAATTTTCCTCGCTTCCTCTATCTTTACTCTATACCGAAACAATATTGCCGCACAATCAACACAGGAACCACAGCATATCAGACAAAAAAAAAAAACCCCAGACACAGTCGTCATTGTTCTTGGAAATACAAACAGTGGCTACTTCTTTTGTGTGTATTTTGATGAGTATGTCAGAGACAATGTGCCAGTAACAAAAAACTCCACTCCATTAAAGAGGATCCTACACATATATTATTATCAGGAAGAGGCGGAGAAGAGAAAACATCTAATCTCTCTCTCTCTCTCTCTCTCTCTGTGTGTGTGTGACATTGTATTAGAAAGCCTATCTGTCCATTCTATGCGATTTTTGTGAGATCATAAAAATAAATGGTAATGCTTTTTGTGTTGAAGTAGAAAACATTATGTATTTCAAGTGTTGATTAACCCCTTTGACCCCAGAAGATATGAATAAACATGACTCAGTGAAGTATTAACACTATTCCAGACACCCTTGAAAAGTCAGTTCTCAGATCTGCCTTTCCAATGTGCATCAATATTTAGATTCTGTACCAGAATCATGCCAGAATCCTTGCTCTCTATTCCATATTCAGAAAGAGCGAAATGAAAATAAAATTGATATTGCTCTACCTTGGGCTTTAAAGTCAGTCTCAATTTGCATCTCGGCCCTTGCCCTCGCGCAGGGATCAATATTATTAATGACAAAAATATAAAGAGACAGAAAGGGAGGACATAACCACGGATCTGCCCTTGAAACAGAGGCCAGTAAAATTCCTGCTAATGTTCCTGAGAGCTAGATATCTTTTCACGACATCAGATGCAATGTGGGCAGCATCACCTCCTGGGACTGCTCATGACAACCTAATGTGACAAACTCAGAAAGCACCAGTTAATAATAGAGCCACTAATTGTGTTTACCGAAAGTTTTTTTTCCTCCACAACTTCCCTTCACGTACGTGTTTCCTCAGCTCTCACACTTTAAGTGCTACCAAGTTGGACGGGGTGTGGGTGTGTGGAGAAGCAAAAGGGGGGTTTGATAGTTTTTAAAATGGCATGACTGTTAACAAATGACATTACTTGAGTGCTGGAGTTTCTTTATAAAGATATGTGGATGACAGCTAACTAATGAGATGTGCTTCTGGGATTTAGGACACCATCATGCCATAGAGAAAAAAAAAAAAAAAAAAAAAAAAAAGCTCATGTCATGAAGGATTTGACTGCAGCTCCTTACCTAAAATAGCTCTTTTTCTAATGGGAATGGTCTGCCATTTGGGATGCAGCGGGTTTATTAAAGAAAGAGCATTGAGGCTTACTGAGAGAGTAAACATCTGAAAATGATACTGGAGGTCAGTTTCCTCAAAGGGCTTTAACCAGGAATCAGTACAGGCTTCACAGACTTAAATAGGGGCTCCGTAACCACCCACATAATTCACTTCGATTGGAGCAACCTACTTCAAACTCCAGCACACATTTAACAATGTAACTAGAGTTATTGCTGATGACAAAACATAACTTACTAGTCTAACATTGTTCCTAGAAAACACACTTCTTAGGCCCGGGACCTTAACAGAAACTAAAAAAGTAAAAAAAAAAATAAAAATAACAATAAATAAATAAATAAATACGTCGTGTGAACATGTTCTGGAATATAAATGCCCATTTGAAAGGGAACAGGGAAAAGGCATATTTTTCACATAGTGACTGAAACATTATTGTATTTCAGTGTCTGTGAGATTTATACCAAGCACCAGAGACTTTAAAGTGCATCATATCCTTTCATTTCTGCTTATTATATCAATTTTTCATTCCCTTCATACCTCATCTAAGGCAATACATCCTTTTTTTTTTTTTTTTAAACAAGTATTTTCTCTGTGAATAACACGACTACCTGTGGAATTCAACAGCATTCAGCAGGGATGTGATGTAATGGCATTATCTATATCTTTACCTGTTTAGTGCTAGTGCTCAAAACATTTAAGTAATCAGATTTACAGAGCTAGTCTGAATAAAGGAAATCATATTTTCTCTGAGAGTGAATTCTGAGGTGGAAAATGACAAAATCTATGTAATTCAAGTCTTTCATAAATACCTACCCACTCCTGAATTATGTCCTTCGGAACGCTCTTAGCATCCAAGACATAAATCTTCAGCCAGCTCCGGTAAAGCCCAGTAGTGATATCACATCAATATGTAATAACAGATGCTGCTCAAAAGATGGTGGTAGTAAACTGGTTTGCATGTCTGCCTCACAGCAAGGCGGTGCTGTGTTTGAGTCCTGGACTCGGTAAGGGTGTTTGTGTAAAAAGTTTGCATGCTCTCCTTGTGCCTGAATGGGTTTCATCTTGGCACCCCGCCTTCCCTTCTTATAGTCCAAAGCCTTGAAAACATGCGGTTCATTGGCTGTTCCACATTGCCTCTAGGTATGAGTGTGAAGAGTTGTGTATTTTTTGCCCTGTGATAGAATGGTGAGATGTTCAGGGTGTACCCCGCCTTCGCTCAGAGTCCGCTGAGATCCCAGTAGGGTTCATGTTTTCTCAAATGAGTTATCTTGTCTCTTATCTGTATGAACCAGCTGCAGTTAACCCCAAAAATGCGGAATCTGAAAAGCCAGAATGGCATGGTGACCCATCAAGGTTGAGTCATCGATTCATTGCTTTTATGTTGTATTACATGTTGAAATACTTTATACAGCTGTGAGACATTGGATATTCCTGGACTTGCTGTTTGAAAGGCGCTTCATTGGACTATAATGAGCTCACCAGTGTGCAGGGACTTTTGAGCATGGCTAACAGGAAGTGCACAAATCTAGTGGAAAATCAATAAACAGGAGGGACCTAGCCTGAGAAGCATTGCTACCAAGCATCTTATTGGCTAATGTCTGGCCTTTGAATAACAAAAATGGATGAAATCTTACTCTAGATTACTTTTCCACTGAATAAAACCTGCGAAATCTACCGTTTTACTGAAACCGCCTTTTGCAGCTTGAACATGGATAGGTGTTACAACAATTTCAACCCCATTAATAATTACATGACATATTTTAAGTAAATGCTTGCACTGCTAATCAGACAACAAACAAGAGTCACTTAACATAGAGGTATGTTTAATTGTGCACAATGTTATGGACTCTGCAATATCTTAAAAACCAGCAAATTTAGGGTTGAATGGTGAAGTCAAGAACTGGGATCAGAATGGGCCCCTGAGGTTGATTACTAACTGACGCTATTCTATTGAGTTTATTTTGTAGGATAAGTGCGGCACATTGCTGGAGTCACTGTATACTGTATTCTGATGTACGCTAGTCCTACTCACACACATATGCTTAAACCACCAATTAATTCTGCTGTACTGGCAGATCCTTTATTTGTTTACACAGATGCACACACCTCTTATCTTGCTCTTGCCAGGGTCTGCTGTGAGTTCGGTGAGTTCTATCTGCTCTACCTAAATAGCACATTTTAATTTTCAATCTCAATCACCACATGCAGAATGCATTTATTAATTTCTTAGTTTTTCCGAGCTGTAAATGTGTTGTTCGGACTGCAGAGAGTACAATAATGCACAATACTGTAATGCATGTGATGTCACCGTAGGTCAGTGTTTCTCAAATAGTGGGGCATGCTCCCCTTGGAGGTGGTATGATGCCATGGGAGACGTGGTGTGATGCCGGAGGGAGCGTGTATGACCCTGGGGAACATGCTTTTCTGGAACAGTGTACGAGAATTAAGCGTAATTGCACCTCCACTCCAGTAATCGGCAGTGGTGCTCTCATGGTCACGCTATAGTGTAGTAATAAGTGCAGTAAACAACCCCTCAACAACACGGAAAAAAATGTAACAAGAACGAAGAGAAAGGTGGAGAGAGACGGAGATATTAAGACAAATAAGGTGAATGAGTTTAAATAAGGATCTTTTTTTTTTATTTCAGGCACATTGATGCACTTTAAATCTTTTCTATTACAGATTAAAAAACAATGTTAATGGAGTGTTTCTTTATTTTAAGTTGAACTATACTTCTTGCTTTTTTGTTTTTAATGTTAATAAAGAGACAATGTTAAGCAAAGGTGTACTAATATTTTATAGATAAATAAGACTATTTATAGTTGCTCACGGGGTGGTAGTGGTGGTGGTGGTGGTGGTGGGGGGGGGGTGAAATGTTTTTTTTACTTCCTAGTGGGGGCGCGGCAGAAAATTATTGAGAAGCACTACCATAAGTAGAAGTGGCAAAGGTTGAATTCAGGAAAAACATATGAACACACACATAAAAAAAAACTAAATGGGAAAGAGCTGTTCTGCAATTGACTGTAATACATTCAACAAGAATTAGAGAACTATTTTTTACAGACAGCTGAAACCTATGGAAAAGCGGCCTCCTATTGCTAGCTATTACAACAATGAAAATGAAATGCACAGGAAACTAATGCATTTTTAATAATAAAATATGTTTTGAATTTTATTGATTTTTTTTTAAATATAAAAAAATCAAATTGGTAATTCAGTACTGTGAACTGAATCAAATTGAGAACTGTGCAAATCGCTATATGTCAAGTATCCATCTAATAAAATTTTATCATACTTTAGCTTTTGGGTTTATGACATTTCATAATTTTCTGTGAATATTTTCTTTAGTCTTGGGATACAATGCTGTTGCAAGTCATTGGAATTTCATTCAATTCATTCATTCATTTTCTCAGCCGCTTAATCTTAATTAGGTGCCCATCTCAGCCGACTCTGGGCGAGGGCAAAGTACACCCTGGACAGCTCACCAAGCCATCACAGGGCAGAAACATGCTGACAGCTATCCAACCTACTGTTTACGAAAGCAGCAAGGTTTAAAAATTTTTTTTTTTTTTTTTTTACATGCCTCACACCATAGATGGTGAGGGACACGGCCAAGCTTTGATAACCCAGTTATCTACACCGGGGATTGGCATTTCATTGTTTTATTATGTATTATTGATTTTGTAATTGTTATTGCAGAATTTATATATTAACTTGTACCATTTTTTTCTACTGAAGCAAATCCACTGGCAAACCTAAGAAGGATTGTAACTTCTACACACACATGAATGTTTTTCAAATTTTGTCTCCAGATTTTTAATCAGAATAAAGTATGAAAATCTCACCACTTGCATCACTTTATTCGTGTGTCCTGTGGGATTCTAGTATGTACACCCATGTCTACTCTCACCCTCTAATCATATCTGTTTTTGTTCATAATACATTATCTTTTTAGTGCACGCATTCTAATAAGGTTTGGTTACATCACTAGTGCACACAAAGAAAATGTCTTTAAATGAAGCATCTCGACTTTACTGAATGATCAAATATTATATATTTTTTGATGCATAAATATTAATAATGTTTCATATTCCTTTGTCTTTCCTTCATTTTTTTTACATTATTACAAGTTATCATTAGGAAGAGTATGAGACAGCAAAAACATGCACTACTAAGGCAGGAAAGAAAAAGGAAAAGCTCTCATACTTGACACAAACGCACCTTTCAAGAATACACCGGTACTGACCTCGGCACACGGGACCAGAGCCATGTCATGGCGATGATGGGAATTAAATTGCTCAATATCTTGCCTATTGTCTGTAGCCCTGCCTTGTTTCTCAATAAGCCAGTGCCAAATGTTCCCTTTCAGAGAACAGGCATGCATGTCTTACTCGGCACTCTTCAAAGTCTCACTCATTCACATTGGAATTCAGGTACACATCTTCGGTCCTACTCAAGCTGCTCAGTCCTGTTCTTGTTCCTCCAAGGACAATTCGCCACATCTCACAGGGCCATGGTGTCTTGTCTTCTCAACAATTAAAAACATATTAACACTTATTACATAATCTCAAAGACATTGATTATATTGACTAGGATGTTAAAAAAACCCCCATTACTATAAGGTAGGGGGGTGCGATGCAAAAGCACTGCTTGTATATATTTTACACAGAAAACAAATACAAGCAGTATCTGTATTCAGACGTACAACTTAAGAGGAGGGCAGCACAGTGCTGAAGTGGTTAGCACACACACACACACACACACACACACACACACACACACACACCTCACAGCATAACTTAGGCTCAGGCCTTTCTATGTGGAGTTTGCGTATTCTCCCTGTGCCTGTGTGGGTTTCCTCTGGCTGGTCAGTGTCCTGCTAAAGTGCAAAGGCATGCACCATGGGCTACCTGCCTGTTCCAAATCCACCATAGGTGTGCATGTGAATGTGAATGATTGCGTTTGAATGTTGGCCCTGTGATGATCCCGGAGCTGTTTAGGGTGTACCCCGCCTTCGCTACATGTTGGCTGAGATGGGCTCCAAAATCGGCTTGACTCTAATAGTAGGGATACGTGGTTTGGCAAATGAGTGAGTGAGAACATCTTGTCCCATGCGCAACACAAGGCCACAAGTGACATTTCATATTCTTTTAGAAAAAAAGCCTTTTGAAATTTTGAAATTGCCTGAAAAGCCCCCTGTTAGTAATGTTTTCTCCATTTTGCAGAAAGTTTGCAGTATATAGAATGTGCATTACTGGTTACTTATGACCCTGTGTTGCTCATGGGACAATATGACAACATGAACTAAATGGAAGTCCTCAATCTTCCCCCAACGTAAACAAAGATGTTTACATACATTTTAATCTTATTGACTTATTTCTGTTATGGGTTGACTTTCACAAAATATCACCAGTCTAGATCACGTAGATCATCGAATGTATTTTTTTTTTCAAAAACCTTCCAGTAATAGCATGATCAATTATAAACCACTGACGTGCCTCTACAATTGAGTTCTATAGCACTTAAAATATGCTTTGTTTTCAACAAAGCAAAGGTAGATGTTTAATGGATACATGCATGAAAAACATGATATTCAGTCAGCTCAGCGGGAGTCAATAGGGAGTGGGAGGGCAAGGATTCAGGGCTGCTGATTACTGATTGGAGGAACTGTCAAAGTGTCTTAAGTGACATTTTGATCAAGAGTAGCATTAAAGATTTTCAAGTTTCGATGTGATGGCACAGTGGTAAGCATGTTTGCTTCACAGCAAGAAGGCCTGTGTTCAATTCATGGGTTTGCGTGTTTCTGTGTGGAGTTTACATGATCTTCCTGTGCTTGTGTGGGCTTCCTCCAGGGACTGTGGTTTCCTCACACAGTGCAAAAAATATGGACAGTAATTATATATATATACTGTATATGAGATTTCCTTTTGTCTTTTTCCCTTTTTCAGGGGTCACCACAGCGAATGATTCGCACATTTGATTTGGCATAGGTTTTTTTTAATGTCGGATGCCCTTCCTGACACAATCCTTTTAGTAAGGGACAGAAAAACGCTGACGGCTTTGCAGTCTACTCTATTATGAAAGTCAGCAATGGCCTCTCACCATAGACAGTGAGAGACATGGCCCACCTTTGATAACTCAGTTAGCTGCACTGGGATGTATATATACACACACATACATACATGTATGTAAGTATGTACGTATGTACGTACGTACATACATACATACATACATACATACATATACAGTGGTACCTCACCTTACGAAAGTCCCAACAAACGAAAAATCCAGGTTACGAAACGCATTTATCTAAAATTTCCGTCTCTGGATACGAAACAAATTCATGTTACGGAACTCGCCATCTCAAAAATTTAAACAATGCGCGAGTTGCTCTCCCATTGGCTAGGAGAGATGACGCAGCTACCTCCCATTGGCTAACTATCAACATCCCGCCCTGCTGGCCTCCCATTGGCTGTCTT
>CM045745.1:23442781-23450281 GCA_024760905.1 Plotosus lineatus
CACAAATGCAAATTGATCTGTCGCTCCAAGGTTCTTAAAGCAATCGCAAGGTGGTGATTGACAACATGTTCATGTGCCAGGTTTATCTGATCCGAGTGTCAACCTTTTCCTCCCTCTGTTTTTTTCTCTTATATCTGTGTCTGTCATTAAACAGAAACCGCAGGCAGTAAATTGGATTTTAGTATAAAGGCTCTTCAACATAAACAATTTCAATGTGATAAAATCAAGGTGTACTGTAGTATCTGAGGGTCAGGAAACGGAAGGATTAAAGCTAAAATGTCAGGCCTGGCCAAATATATATGGATATATGCAAGTGTTGCTTTTATTTTCGACCAGATCTGACCCCTTTTAGAAAGACATTTATGCTCAAATACTTTCAGTTCTGCTCTGACTGTTCTCTCTTTACATGTTTGAGAAGGTGTACCAGCATTGACAGGAAATCCCTGTACAATATACAATTGTCAAAACTGACTTTACTTTGTTCTGTCAAATGATTTGCTTAACTCACTTTGGTATGCATCACCTCGACCCAGTAAGGATCTCACCCCCCACCCCACCCCACACACATTTCCCCTTTAAAAGGCATGAACAGTTTGAATAACAGTCAGCCTTGATCTCGACATGATGATCACCAGCAGCTAATCACAGAGACAAAAAGAGGGTTACTTGTTCACTAAGTACTGTTCAGGCTGTGATGAGAGAAATAAACCTCCCCATTGCTTGAGGCATTAATATGTTAATAATCCTTAAAAAGAAGCAATGTGCATGAATATTACACCAATTTGTTGCTGTATTTTAAAATTCCATTAAGCAAAACTTTCCCAAGTGAACTCCTGGCAATCTTTGTTTTGAACATTATTCTGCCAGCAGGGTGTGTAATATACATTAATGTTTTTAGTAAAAAGTGGGATAATTTAGCGCCTCATTTTGGCAACCGGCCCTGTGCACACTGTCCCAATACTTTATTAGCTGCCAGTGAACAAAGGAAGAGAAGCAAAATCTGCAATCTAACATTAAAAGGATGGTTAACTGCTTCTATTCCTATTGGTCCAGCCCCTGGCACATGCCCACCCTGTGTCATATGTGTTATATTATTCGACTGATATATGTAGTATATTCCAAAAAGGGTTATTCAGTTCATTAGAAGACGATGTTTTAGTGGAACAAACATATCATCACTCATCCGAGTTCCTCTGTCAATCAGACTGTGGGTTTCCCCGACCTTATAAACTGTAGAGTTGGATAAGCATTGCAATGTTGTTTTGTTGCTTGATTGCAACATTCATATTAATCTGCTTTTGTGTGCATCAATTCATCATTTGTTATAAATTTGTTCAAAATTAGTTGTTTACTAGCTAAATACAACACAAACTGATCCTGTGTCCTAGGAGGACACAAATACAGATATGTATAGAAAATATGATTAAAAAGTAAAAAGAAGGTTTCAATGCGCTTCTGGTCAGAATCAATGTCTGTATTGGTGGGGGGGTTTCATACAGATAAACAACTTCATTTAGGCACAAGGGGTCAGGAATAGCCAATATTTGTCCAAAATTTGTTTATTTATTCTTAGTCATTGCTGGACAAAGTCATTGTGATTTAAACTAGGCTTCTAGTTTATAAAAATTTGGGATTGAACAATCAGTTCAATTTGTTATATTATAGCACATGTTGAGGGCTGGCGTGAACAATAATATTACACTCATCTGTACTTGAAAATTAATTTTGAGCTTGATGATGTAACTGATTTTTAACTCTGAACAGTTCACTAGACCATCGCTGGATAACACATAGACACTAGAGCCCTGCGCAGGGTGGATTTCAGCCCGCAGCCCGCGGGCCCCCGTGAGCACAAATTTAAAGTCAGAGTTTGCAGGGTGGGGTAGGTCAATTTGAAACTTATGTGGGGTGGGGCGGGCTATGTCACGGATTCATGCGGGCTGTTGCAGGGCTAAAGAGCACTTCAACAAATTATGCTGCTATATACAGACGCTCCCCGACAGAACTCTCCGCTCTGCTGGTGATTCACATCAGTGCAGGCTGAGTTCTAAATGAGTTCAATGGCGCCCTTGCTCACTTGAAAGACCGGAAGTCCGTATATCCCACAGCAAGTACATTACTTTCGGTTTTGAGCGCCTCACATATTGTAAGCATCGAATGGCTGTTTTAAGCTTCATGTAAAGCGAGTCAGCTCAGCTTCATGTTATGTGACTCTGGTAAAAACACATATCTGGCCAAAATGTCCTACCCTGGAAAATCTGCTGGCCAAAACTTCCATGGCCAACTTCCTGCATTGATAACTGCATTATCATTGAAATTGTGCAATGTTAGTTGTTGATTTTAATGTAACTTTTAATGGTTTGAGTGAATTAAAGAATGAATATTAATATGTAGTTATGTTGAGCGGGCTGCGGGGTGGGTGCAGGCTCAGAATCAGGAACTCACTGCAGGGCGGGGCAGGCTGTGGGCTGAAGTATTTTGTGTGGGGTGGGCTGCGGGCCAGGTCAGAATTTCACTTGCAGGATGGGGCGGGCTGACCTTCAAGGGTAAATGTGTGGTGTGGGCTGCGGGACACAATTCTAATTTTCGGGGTGGGTGCGGGCTTGTGATCTTGGCCCGCGCAGGGCTCTAACACACACACACACACACACACACACACACACACACACACACACACACACACACACACACACACACACACTTCACACTCATATGCACAACAAGGGGTGGTTTGGAAGAACTAATTCTACAAATCTGAATGTATTTGAATTGTGGCAGAAACAGAGACACCCAGAGAAAACCAGTACAATCATGGGGAACATATAAGAACTCCACGCAGAAATTCCTGATCCCAGGACTCTAACTCAGGACATTTTGCAGTCATGCTAACCTTTCAGTTTCATAAATAAAAGAAAGGGGAGAATGGAATGTGGCATTGTCTTGCACCCCCAATGCACTATACTTGAAGAATCTAAAAGGATTCAGAATCTATAAACTAGAGGTTTAGCATGTTTTTTTTTCTTACAAATGCTAACGTGGTGCATCCCTGTTTTTAGGCTGATTTAAAGCCTAAGTGAGGACCTAAGCAAGTTTGTAAGGAATTCATGTCAGTGCAGAGAAAGAAATGGAACAAATTCTGCACAACACACAATCAAAAAAAAAAAAAAAAAAATCAGGAAGGATTTTTGCTGCAGAAAAATAAGACGAAATACATAACATGACAGCCTGATTACAAGCATACTTCAGTTTTTATTGGCTTTACTTTCTGAAGGCTCTTCATATAACTGAAAAATATGACTTCATATCACTAAAATTAGAGTTGTGATCATACCACCTACACTTACCTACAATGTGGAGTATGATGAACATTTATGAATAAAATTCATTCCATGTTATGTAACTGTAACCCTGGTAAATATCATAGAGGTTGATACTGCTATTGAGTAAGTAGTATTAAAATCATTTAAATATACAGTGGTACCTCACTTTACGAAATTGTGGTGGTCTAGTGGTATAGGGCATGCTTTTATAACTTTTAAAGGGTTTAGGGGTAGTATTGAGGGCCTTGGAATGAATCACACGTTTTACATGTAAAATGCGGTTCAATGGGAGGGAGCTGCGTCATCCCTCCGAGCCAATGGGAGGCCAACGAGGCAAGATGTTTGCACATCATTGATGGGAGAGCAGCTCGTGCATTGTTTGAATGGTGCGTTTGAACGTTTGAACGGCGCGTTTGAATTTTTAAGATGGCACTTTCGTAACGTGAACTTGTCTCGTATCCAGAGACAAAAATTTTAGGAAAATTGCGTTTCGTAACCTGCATTTTTCGTTTGGTGAGACTTTCGTAAAGTGAGGTACCACTGTATATGGAATCTTGGAAGGGAAAAAAAGATCATAAAAGGTTTGAATGAATTTATATATATATATATATATATATATATATATATATATATATATATATATAGAGGATTTTCTGAGTAGATCCTTCCGTAGGAGAGTGCTCAATACTTTTTGGTAGAGCAAATAAACAAAAATAAAAGGACAGGACAAAGACTTTCTATTGAAACTCCATTTATCACTACAGATCTGTTTCGAGGGGTGGTGAAACCATCCTCTCTCTTCAGGTGATTATAGATCTATCTTCTATAATCACCTGAAGAGAGAGGATGGTTTCACCACCCCTCGAAACAGATCTGTAGTGATAAATGGAGTTTCAATAGAAAGTCTTTGTCCTGTCCTTTTATTTTTGTGTGTATATATATATATATATATATATATATATATATATATATATATATATATATATATATAAATACGTATGTATGCTTGTGTGTGCTTGAGGAGGCTCTATAATCCAACATTCAATATCATAATCAAACTCATCCTTTAGGAAGTGCCCTGAAAACACAATGGTAAACAAGCAAAAAGTGCAAGATGGGTTCATATGACTTCAAAAGAAAAAAGGCAGAGCACAAAATTAAATAGAATTGATCCCATTTAGATTAAAGGGGAAAAACAGAGCAAAAACAATCAAGAGGAATGCTCAGGGTACCAATCGGTGTGGCTTTTAATTGCTGGAACACAGTCATTGTCTGGCATGCATTTTATTTGTTGCATTCATTCTCCTTTTTCAAAACAGCATGTACTGTACACTTATTGGGTCCAAACTAGCAAGCTTGGTAACTGCAACAGAATCTGATATACTTTCAAGAGTAATTGTACTCTTAGTTCTTGATGTAATAAACCAGTATGAGGATTTTTAAAATGTTTTATATTAGTTATAAGGTCAATATGTCACATCTAAGACAAACTGTATGATGTTCATATAAAACTAACACAAATGCTGCAAGAAAGAAAGAAAAAAAATCCTTCTACGATCCTTCTGTGAGAGCAAGTTAATGTACAACTGCTGTTATGTACCTCTGTTACATGATGCACGTATGCTTAATCTAACACAGTCATAAAAAATGTTGCGGGTTTGAAGTGGGGCATACGTATACCTGTGGTAAAATCCATACCATGACCCCGAAATCATAGGAAATTCATATGTCCCTCATAATACAGTTCTAGGAAGTTGTAGGGCACCGGACAGTAGACCTATAAAATAGACCCATCATTGAGAATTACCTACAAACATGTTCAAAACTCCACTACAAGATTCTTTGGTGACAGTATTCATCAAAATACAAGCGAATTTTTAAATAACATACCCACAGCAATCCTAGGAATTCTGTTGTGTACCTGTTATGCATAGTGAGCTTAAAGTTCTATCCTGGAATTCTTTACTTCCGGCAAGGTAGGATTGTTACGTTTGTCTTACTGTCTACTTGACTCGGTTGGACTTAATAGGTGTCAGTATTATTTTTAAACACAGTGTTACTTCACCTTACAAAAATACCGTTCCAGAGGTGGTTTCATAACCTGGATTTTTTGGAAGGTGAACTGCATTTTACATGTAAAACAAGTGATTCGTTCCAAGGCTGCCAATACTACCCCCTAAACCCTTTAAAAATTATAAAAGCATACCTTTTAAGGCCTCCTTCTGCTTCAATATCGTACTGGAGGTAGACGTTTGACCATATTCCTTTGCGATATCACTCAACCACATGCCACGAGCCCGCTTCTTCTTTTCACTTTCACCGGGAATCACATGCGCACGCGTGCGTGTATGTGCGCGCGCGCGTGTGTGTGTGTGTGTGTGTATGTGAGCATGTGTTGACCATGTCTTCTTAGCAGAGTTATAATAGTACAAATGTTTCTGCAAGGTTAAAAGCCTGAGCCAAAACATAAACTTGCAATGAACACACTCGAAAAACTCACGAAACAACAGTAACTCTGTCCTTTACATGAAAAGCATCATGAGTATTATGGAGATGAAGCTCCATAGTAGCCAATGGGAGGCCAGCGGGGCAGGATGTTGGGAGATAGCCAATGGAAGAGCAACATTGTTTGAATTTTTGAGATGGTGCTTTTGTAACGTGAACTTGTTTCGTATCCAGAGACAAAAATTTTAGGTAAATGCGTTTCGTAACCTGGCTTTTTCATTTGTTGGGACTTTACTAAGGTGAGGTACCACTGTATAGGATTCTCAGCCAGTTCTGTAGTTTTATTGTGGTGCTCAGTCAGCAGTAGTTTCGGGCTTCTTTAAAGTGTGAATTGAGGGCAGGAGCCAGAAAGTACATACTGAATGTATTCCCAGCTACAAACATCATGTTTCTAGTGTGTAGCAACATAGACCACTTTGTTTTAACACGAATACTTTGAATAGTAGTAATTTCAGAGTTTTCTTTCCTTTGTTGAAGTAGAATTATCAGGCCTAAGGTTATTTCATCTCTACCATTATTTCCCACTACTCTCTTGACTTTCTTGCACTAAATGAAACATGGATTTCCTCACACAACTCTGCTTCACCAGCAGCTCTTTCCTCTGCTTATGCTTTCTCTCAGACTCCACGAGTAACTGGTAACCACTGGGAGATGTGGTGGTGCAGGTCTACTCCTGTCTAGGAGATGGTGCATCACACCACTCTCTCTGTCTCATCTACACATCTCCTTTGAGCTTCATGCAGTAAAAGTCTCCTCTCTAATCAACCTCCTCATTATTGTTATTTATAGCCTTCCTGGACCCCTAGGGCACCTTCTAGAAGAAAGGGACACACTGATCAAAACTTTCTCTACTGACAACACCCCTCTCACTCTTCTGGGAGAATTTAATCCACCCTCTGACAAGCTCCAGTCCTCTTGTCTTCTCCCTCTTCTTTATTCCTTTTCTTTAACTTGTAACAACTGTTCTCCCACACAAAAAAGAGGGAATCTCTTGGATCTTCTTTTCACTCGTCCCTCCACAGTCATAGGCATTAATGCCGCTCCACGACATATCTTCGACCACCACTGGTTTCATTTACTGTCAAGTTACTTATTCTATTGAACACTAGCTCTCAGTTTTCGTGCCCCACTCGACAAAACCTCCACACTGTATCTCCTTCATCTGTTGCTTGTTGTACTTTATCTTCCTAACCCAGTCTCCTTTTCTTTCCCACCACTAGAATCTGCTACTGACACTTTCATTTCTTCACTCTCTGCTTTTTTGGGTCTCCTCTGCCCATCATCAATAAAAAAATCCAAGAAGACTTCTTGCTCTGCTCCTTGACTCTTGGAGGTGCTATGAAGCAATCATAGATAACTTGGAGCAGGTGAGAGAAAGTGGAAGAAATCTCAACTTGAATCAGATCTGGCTTCCTATCATTCTGTCCTATCCACATTTTCATCTGATGTGACTTCTGCTGGGTAATGGAGACCCAGTGGTAGGGTGCTGGATTACTGATCGCAATGTTGGGGGGTCAAGCCTCACTGCCACTGGTTGCCACTTCTTTCCCCCAGTGCAGCTAACTGGGTTATTAAAGGCCGGCTAAGTCTCTCACTGTCTATAGTGAGAAACATGTAAAAGAACCATTGCTGACTTTCGTCAATAGTAGGCTGTATAGTCAGCAGCGTGTTTCTG
>CM045745.1:23455281-23457781 GCA_024760905.1 Plotosus lineatus
AGCCTTTCCTTGTTGCCGTCTCACACACACACACACACACACACACACACACACACACACACACACACAGACAGTCCTCCCTCCATTACGAAGTCTATTCACACTGCTGCAATGCTGCAGCTTTAAATCTCCTACAGGTCGTCACTTGTTGTGCCTGACAGAGCTCCTGAGACCCCAAGTCCCACACCAGAGGGAAACCAGGACAACTGCAGCAGCAGAAATATAATGGAGGACTGGACAAACAAGGCACAGTGAGAGAGGCAGACAGAGATGGATGATGCTTGGTCTAGTGACATGAGCCTCATAAACGAGAACAGAACAAAAAAGGTATACGTTTGGAGAAATCGGAAGAAAGGATAGAAAAATAAAAAGACAAGCAAGTGGGAGGAAAGGAAAGAAGAGAGACAGGTGTGGTAGAGTATGTGGAGATGGAGGGATGGCTATTAAAGCGTGAGATGAAGGGAGTGGAAGTGGAGGAGACAACGAGAGAATGATGGATGAGAAAGCAAGAGAGAGAGAGGAGGAAAAGCTCACGCAGACCTAACACGTGCAGGACACAAAGAGGAGGAGGGACAGGAAATGTGTGAGCAGTGCAGGAGGGAGGGTTAAAGGAGAGTGTGTGTGTGTGTGTGTGTGTGTGTGTGTGTGTGTGTGTGTGTGTGTGTGTGAGAGGAAGAGAGAGAGAGAGGGAGAGAGAGAGAGAGAGAGAGAGAGAGTATCTTGCTGACAAACACACACTGGCAGGATGTCAACAGTTGAACTCCAGCAGATCAGCTGGACATAAGATTGGAATAGTCTTCGTTAGGTCACTATTATCTAATTAATTTTATGCTAATGGTAATTAGCTTACTTATTACATGGGTACAAAATTGGTTTGAAAATAGTTCTACCAATTTAAAAAATATTTTTTTGTTTCCACTAATGACACACATGATCGAAACAGTCTGTTGTACTTAAAGATACCACACCAACAAAAAGGATGTTGCCGAAGGCCATCATTGAGTAAATAAGTATTCAAATGAATCTTATAATAATTAATCCTAATTAGGGTCACTTGGATGCTGGTACCCATCTCAGCCAATTCTGGGCGAAGGCAGTGTTCATCTGAAACAACCCACCAGGTTTAGCAGGGTCAACACACATCCAACCATTCATCCTCAAACACTTCCAACCAGCCTACTGGACATGTATTTATGGTTAGCGCGCACGCCTGACAGCATGAAGGTTCCGGGTTTGATTCCTGGCCTTGGGGAGTTTCTATGTAGAGTTTGCATTTTATTCCCGTGTTTGTGTGTTTCCTCCGGGTACTCTGGTTTCCTCCCGAAGTTCAAAAACATGCACAGTAGGTTAATTGGGTGATCCAAATCTCCCCTAGCTGTGAATGGTTGTGTGAGTGTTGGCCCTGCGATGTCCTGGCGAGTCGTCGAGGGTGTCTCCTGCCCTCAGCCGGAGTCGGCTGAGATGGGCACCAGCCTCCCCGCAATCCTAATTAGGATTAAATTGTTGAGAAAATGAATGAATGGATAAGAGACTACACTGCTACAACTACTATAATAAGACTACTACTACTACTACAGTCATACCTCACCTTACGAAAAATCCAAGTTACAAAATGCATTAAAAATTCAGCAGCCACCCGAATCCCCCGAAACCTAAATACTGTACACTTGTAGCATCCTGTATTTTGTTTTGAAATTGGCATGATAGAGTTACTTTCCCATTGGCTATCTCCCAACACCCTGCCCCACTGGCCTCCCATTGGCTAGGAGGGAGCTGCATCTCCATGATACCCATGATGCTTTTCGTGTGCCTTCGACCCATTGTTCGTCACGGAGTTCTAACATGCATAAAGGACAGAGTTACTGTTGCTTCGTAAGTTTTTTGAGTGTGCTCATTGCAACTTTATTCTTCGTAATTCATCATGGGCCCCAAGAAAGTGATTCCCGGTGCGACTGAAAAGAAGAAGCGGGCTTGTGGCATTCGGTTGCGTGATATCACAAAGGAATAGGGCCGAAACCCGTCTCCCATCAGTACGGTATTAAAGCAGAAGGAGGCCTTAAAAGGTATACTTTAATAATTTTTAAAAGGTTTAGGGGGTAGTATTGTGGGCCTTGGAATGAATTAGGCCTTTTACATGTTAAATGCAGCTCAACTTACGAAAAAAATCAGGTTACGAAAACACTTCTGGAACGGATTAATTTCGTAAGGTGAGGCATGACTGTATATTAAACCAGATTTTTTTCATCATCAGAATTGCGTTTGATTCCATGATTGTCTTAGAAGCACTAGATGTGAGTGCACCCTGGGTGTAACCATCACAGGGCACTATGCATAGGCTTACATTCACACTTAGGACACACACACACACACAAACACACACACACACACACTGAGAGAGAAAGAGAAAGAGAGAGAGAGAGAGAGAGAGAGAGAGAGAGAGAGAGAGAGAGAGAGAGAGAGATTTATATTTCCCCCTATTTGTCCTGCAGTTCCCCATAAT
>CM045745.1:23460281-23475281 GCA_024760905.1 Plotosus lineatus
CCACTAGGCTCGGGTGTAAAACCCCAACAGACTTTACCTTACCTTTTACCTTGCTTCCTGCTTGGCGCTCAGCATCAAAGGATAGAACAAGCAATAACTGGCGCTGCATGACAAGTGCCCAGAGCACAAAGCAAATTTCAATGTATGTAATGTACTTTGACAATAAAGCGTTGTTTGTTGCTTGTTCTCTAGCACATCCCAAAGACCTTCAATAGGGTTAAGATCTGGACTCTGTGGTGCCAGCTCATGCTTCTGAACCCACTATTTCAACCCAAATTTTATGTCAATTCTATCAGAGAATTAAAAAGTTCATTGATTTGTTAATTGGCTCAGTTAGTACATTCTGGTCATCAGCTGACTCCATTTTATTGCCATATTAATGTTGCCAAGCCTCGACCTGACCAATTGAAGAGACGATGCCATGGAGGTTACATTCTGTAATCAAGGCTTAAAGGCACTTCAATCAAAATGAGAATGTGTGAGCTTTTATGCTGGAGAGCCTAAATTAAGTGGTGTTGAATGTGTACAAAGTGTTGCTGAAGTCTCGTTAACATCCTGTTAGTAATTGTGATTGACCACAGCCGGGAGCTTGTCTGACCGCACTCAGTGGGTTGAACAACGCCACATGATATCCCAGGCCATGATGAGCATAAACGTCTGACTTCTTGTTATTGAATGAAGCAGCGAGAAAGTATTCAGGCCGAGTAATTAAAATATGTATGCTGGAAGTAAATCCACTGTCCATTTTACTTGGAACACCATTCAATTCTACTATTTGTCATTCTCTCATCAACAAAATATTCCTGTAAACAGGATGCTAAGATACACCTTGTCAATTTGTCTGCCAAAGTGACTGGTAATCTGAGTGCAGTGACTTTTAGATATAATTAGTGGGTGGGTGGGTGTTAATTTTAAACCTGTTCCTGATCCTGCTAAACAAGGTCAGCAGACTGTTGGGTATCCACCTTAGAAACTAAATAAAAGTCTTCTGCACTGAGAAGCTTGGCCTTAATTATAAAGAAAAAAACATGAGACGGGCTTCATATTAGCAGTGACCACACTGAGAACACATGGTGACCTTTGATGTCTGTGTCTGCCCTATCACTGAAGCCAGTAAAGCCACACTGAGGCTTCTCTATCATCAAGCCAATTAGCGCAATGCTCAATAAGCTTTAAACTGAGACCCAGCAGAGAGTACTGAAAGCTTAAAAAGGCCTGATTGGTGACAAATCTTGATAAGAATAACAAACATGATCAAATTGGATGCTTTGACATCATGATGTCATATTTAAATCTAGATTTTCCATATACCTCTGTTTTTTTTTTTTTTTTAAATAACGTGGATCTTCTTCTTTTCCTTTCGGCTTTTCCCTTCAGGGGTCGCCACAGCGAATCATCTGCCTCCATCTCACCCTATCCTTTGCATCTTCTTCTCTTACACCAACGACCTTCATGTTCTCCTTCACCACATCCATGAATCGTCTCTTTGGTCTTCCTCTAGGCCTTCTGCCTGGTAGTTCCAGCCTCAGCATCCTATTACCAATATACTCACTATCCCTCCTCTGTACATGTCCAAACCATCTCAATCTATTTTAATAAAGTGGATAGGTGTGTATATTAAGACCATAGTCTAGAATATTTTCTCTCTCTCTCTCTCTCTCTCTCTCTCTCTCTCTCTCAGGATCGTATATTGCTTCACCCTACAATCTTTTTCAGCTCCACCACCAAATCTCTGCATGCCAACATCACTGTGGCTAATTACGAGTTGAAAATACTGATTGGTTATGTACATGTTAGTACATTGCTAGATAGCTGCATTGTCTTAAGACAGGAAAGAGAATATTTGGTTCCATTCAATTGTTAAAAAAATAGGCAGAGTCCATATAGTAAATAAACACTGGTGACTTTGTGTTAGTTCAGTAGACTTTAAGACTATAACTTCAACACAACATACAAGAAGACATTGCCTCCTCTATGATTAAAATGCAGAAAAAGAAAATTGGTTGTTTTCCCAGAATGTACTAGCAATTAGTTTAACGAATTAGTAGCTGAATTAGCAGATTGACACATGGTGTCAAGAGTACACCCACACATGCGCGCGCGCGGGCACACACACACACACGCTTCTGTCAAATCCCTGAAATGCAATCACTACTGACCCTTAAACATCATGTTCATTACTATATGCCATGTCCCACTAGTGTGAGTAAGTATGTAAGAAAGTATTAACGCAGTGATCGCAAGTTTGAATCCAGGTTAATGCCATAGCCTTCCATGACCAGGAGTCCATGGGAGTTAATTGGCCGAGCTCTCACTGGAGGGAGGGATGCATATGCTCACTGGAGGAAGCATATGCTCACTTCTCCATCAATCTCAGTGATCGCCAGCCGTCTGTGTGCTCATTTGTATGAGGAGGCTTATAGCACTTTCATTGCGAGTGTGTTAGACTGCAACCAAATACACATGTGCAGCAGTTTGAAAAGAGTCGGGGGTGTTGCGTAATGAACTTTCAGCCAGACCCAGAAATGCAGGAGACAGTGTGAGCTGACACAGAGCCGATTTATTACTTAAAAGGGAATCACTTAAGTAGGAGGCAAACACGGTAACTACTGGTGACGAAGAACACAAACATTAAGCACTGGGAAACTAAGGCGCGGGAAAGTGGTCGAGCATGGAGCTGGAACCTGGAGCCAGAGAGAACACAAACAGTCTTCTGGCACCGAAGTGAACGTGCTGCTTGTCTTTATAGCGTAGTAGATTAGGGAGTGGGATCAGGTGTGCGCACTACAATCAGCCCGCGTAGGTCAGCAACGCTGGGGAGAAAACAAAGTTAGACGAGCCGCCACATTCAAAGTCCCCCCAAACACAGACCATAACAGGGGGGCTAGCATTGCATGTCATGGAGGGGGCGTGTGCATGTTTTCGCCCCTCCCTGGACGGTGGTAGTCATAGCAAAGTCCAATACGATGGCAAATAAGTACAGTGCAAGGCTATTACCTTGCATGACTCCAGCGATGATAGTAAAAACTGAGTATCACCATCTGGGGAAACTACCTTGGCTTTCATATCTTTATAGATGAGCATGACCGCTTGGATAAGTCTTTCAGGGATATTGTACGCAGCTAAAATCTTAAACCTTACTTTGCGGTTTATGGAGTCGAACTCCTTATTGAAATCAATAAAGACCATAACAGATGGAAGATGTTTTCTTTTGACCCCTTTCTATAATGTGGCCGAGAGCAATTTTTCAGTGATAGTTGATCTGCCGGGACAGTGACCATTCTGAGTGTGTTGAAAGTGTATGTCGATCTTTGGGTGTATCAGATTCTGTATCATCCTGTTCGATAACTTTGTTTCAAGAAAAACAAAACTAATTCCCTAGTAGTTCAGGTAATGTTCAAATTCCCAGATTTTGAGATGGGAGTAATGTTCAAGGTTGACAGCTGGCTTGATTTCTGCTGTTCCATCAAGATCTTGATTGTGAAACTGAAGATCATCAATGTCACATCTTCAGGCATTATCATGTCCCCTCCTGGAGCTTTCCCTTCCTTTAAAGGTAAAGTATTTTTTCTTCAATTTTTACTTTACTTGAAAGGCTTTTTACACCAGAACCTAGTGGCTCATCAGGCCGGTGCTTATACCCGGTTTCCATAGCGTGAAGCGACTCGGAGTTCAACTCCTCCTGGATGGGCTGCTAGTCCATTGCAGGTTACCGTCCCAGTATATTTTACTGGTACCCATTTACACTGCTGGGTGAGCAGTGGCACACTTGTGGTTGAAACCTTGCCCAGGGGTCTTAGCACATTGAGGGTCTAACTGGGATTTGAACACACAGCCTCCTGATCATGTGCCCAGCACTCTAACCGCGACACCACTGGTCCCCTCCTTTAATTGCTTTTATTGCCTTTTTGTATTCCTCCTTCATGAATTCTGTATGTGTAATATCCTCATTCATTCATTTTCTGGAACCGCTTAATCCTAAGTAGGGTCGCGGGGATGCTGGCGCCCATCCCAGCTGATCCTGGGTGAGGACAGAGTGCACCCTGGACAGCTCGCCAGGCCATCGCAGTGTCTGTAATATCAAGATCTTTTAATATACGTTCAGTTTCAATTTCTTCTGATAATTCAGCTGAAGGTACATCAAGTAAGTTTTTGAAATGGGCATAGCATTGTTTTTTTTTTTTCGTTCCCGTGGAGTTCTACCTAATAGCTTTCCTGATGAAGCTTCCTTCCGATTGGTAACAGCATTCACAGTCTTCCAAGCGTTTATGATGTCATTTCCCTGGAAAGTGTTTTCTGCTTTGGTTATTTGCTCACTTGTATGTTCAAGATCCTTGTAGATGGTTTGCAAGTTGGAGCGTTTCTTCACTTTCTTTGTTTTCCGAACTCTGTACCGTTTAGTTAGGGTATGTAATTTCGTTCTTGCTTGGATGACCTTTTTTATTACGATGCCTTAGTTGTTTGCTCTTCTTTACAACAGGCAGAGTTTCTGATACAGTGTGTTCATTTGCAAAAGTGTGTGTAAGTGTAATTGGAGACTTTAAACATCAGTAATTATATTTTTTATGCAACATTTCTTGCCTAATCAGGGAAACTTGAATGGCCACAACATGAACAGCAAGAGCAGTGGGTATGTTTGTGTCTGGATTTTGGAGGATAGATTCAGGAATGCTAAGTAGGGCAGTGGTGGCCTAGTGGTAAAAGGTGCTGGATCACTGATTCTAAGGTTGGGGGTTCAAGTCCCACTCTCCACAAGGTTGTCACTGTCCCCTCCCCTTATCAAAGGCCAGCCATGTCTCTCACTGTCTATGGTGTGAGCCTTGTAAAAGAACCATTGCTGACTTTCATAAAGAGTAGCTGCATATCCGTCAGTGTGTTTCTGCCCCTTGATAAAAGGGTTGTGTCAGGAAGGGCATCTGGTGTAAAAACCTATGCCAAAATCAAAACATGGAAATCAGATGATTCGCTGTGGCGGCCCATGAGAAAGGGGAAAAGCCAAAAAGGAAAAAGAAAGAAAAAGATTCAGGAATTCTAAGTGCAATTATGCAGGTATTCTCTATATCACCCTCCATTCATTCGAGCAAGTAGGGATTTGTTTGTAGGCATGTCACAATTCATAATGGTAGCCATTCACTTCCCAGGCATATTACACGAACATATACAGTGTTGTCTTCTGGAATTAAAATACTTGTTTACTCCTGTACCCGACTGACAATAACTCCTGCAGCAAGACAAGGTAAGAGTGCAGAAGTATCATCAAAACAAAATAGTGGCCATCAAAACAGACTCAAACAATGCAAGCAGTGAAAAATTGGTAAGTTTTAAGTGAGCTACCCTAGTTTTATTTCTCTTGAGCGCATATGCCTTCTTCCATTTCTTAACACTTCATGTCAGACTTTTCTGCTTTTTTATGATGCATTACAAAGCTTAAGACCAATCCATCAGTCATGTGGTCTTAATATTGTTATTGTAAACAGACAAAGAACCAAAAGATAATGTTATCGTGGTAAATAAGAGTACAAAGTCCATAAACTTGGGTGGATTCTCCAGGATAGTAAACAAATAATAAGAGATAAAACACAGTCTGTTCAATTGCGAATTGGAACTTTTAATATTCTTCTTTGTGGGTGTTTATATTACTGCTTTGAAACAGTAGTGGCAGTACACAGCGATCCCTCGCTACTTTGCGCTTCAATTCATGTGACTTCAGTGCATAGCGTTTTTAAAATTTTTTTTTTTTAATATTCATAGAATTAAAAAAATAAGGAAATTAAGGAAGAATAGGGAAACATGTTAAGGAAAATGCCAAAAAAACAAGGCCAATTATGCAAAAAACAAAACAAAACAAAACAAAAAACCCCCAAAAACAACAATCCAAAACCTCCCATCAAAACTAGTTGCATTTTTGTGAGGTGCGCATCAGAGTGCGTGTCTGTTTATGTGTGTATTTATATTTTATTTACATCTTATGCATTATTTTAAAATGTTTAATTGTTGTTATAATCATTTATAGCAGTGAATATGTATTTATTGATGTTATATACACATATACATGTAGGCATACGTCAATCAGTTCGAGGAATTTGGTGGTCGGGGGGGGGGATCTCGGTCCCAATCAAAGTGAGGGATCCATGTAGTTTAAAATAAATTAACATCAATTCAATAAATGAGTTTGGCACAACTGGTTAATGATTAATTCAGCAGACTAGCAAATCAAGCTAACTGTATATACATTCACCAGAGGCTTGGTAGTATTTAAGGGTGTGATCAAAAAGTTCTGGGACTATTACTATAGCATATTTGTGACACTGGAGCATGTGTATTTGCAATTTGTGCAGCGTGCAATCATTTGAAATCGTACTCGTAATTTGAAAGTTGTAATCGGACATCCTTGATAAATTCATTGAATCATTTGTGCACCAACTGGGATAGGACAAACTTGGAGAGCAACTTTCATCAACTCCTGAGTTATATATGAATTTTAAAACTTTTTGCCCGGCTCGTTGCTTCATTACCATAGGCTTTCTGAAGCTCTTCAAGGGTCTCCACTAACAATGTCATGAATTTGACTCAGAATCTGATGTTTGCTCCCTGCTCTATAGGAAATTTGCAACTGTGCATGGACCAGCGCCACAAAAACGTGCATAATGCAGGTCTTATTGTTGACAGCACAATGCCATGAAGCATAGTGATGAGACTTACAGCTTACTACTGCTGCACTGCACTAACAGTCCAGGAATGTTTTCGTTACAGTTTCTGTTTGTATATTTTCCTTGCCAAGTACTACGAGCTTAATACCATCCTGCATATGGAAAGCTATATACAAATAAGGATGATTGAAAGCAGCATGTTAGTGAAGTGCTTATCACTGCTGCCTTACAAGGAGAAGGTTCTGGGTTCTTGGCTAAAGGCCATTCTGCATGTGTTTTCTCTGGGCACTGCAGTTTCCTTTCAAGATTCCATATACAGTGGTACCTCACTTTACGAAAGTCTCACCAAACGAAAAATGCAGGTTACGAAACGCATTTTCCTAAAATTTTTGTCTCTGGATACGAAACAAGTTCACGTTATGAAAGCGCCATCTTAAAAATTCAAACGTGCCAACATCCGGTGCGAGTGAGAAGAAGAAACAGGCTGAAGTGATATCGCAAAGGAATATGGCCAAAGTAGTGTACCATCGGTACAATATCGAAGCAGAAGGAGGTCTTAAAAGGTATGCTTTTATAATTTTTAAAGGGTTTAGGGGTAGTATTGGGGGCCTTGGAACGAATCACACGTTTTACATGTAAAATGCGGTTCAATTTACGAAAAATCCAGGTTCAGAAAAAGGCTCTGGAACGGATTAATTTCGTAAGGTGAGGTACCACTGTACATGTAGAATAGGTCAATTGGCTATAAATTGAGCATATGTGTAAATGTGAATGCAAACGGTTGTCTGTCTCAGCCTTGTGATAGTGACCTGTTCAGGGTGTAGCGTACTGCTCACCTAAACCAGTTGAAATTTGGCTCCAGCTTCCCCCAGGACTCTGACGATTTGTTGTTGCTTATGTTATAGGAGGTGGGGTGGGGAAAAGCTGAAATTGTTTTTTTTTACTATATTCAAATAGAAAACAAACATAAGCAGGCACGCAGCACCATACATGTTGATTAAAATGCAAGCATATTTGTACTTTGACTGCATTATTAAACCATTTAGAAAGGCTTTCTCTGAAAAACGCACTGCTGTTGCCATGCTATTGCAGTATCATATGTTGTATCTATGCTTTCTACTTCAATTATTTAACCTTCCACTTAAGTGTTTAAACATAACTGACTTAATCACTTGAGATCAGGCAGCTTCCCCTCTGGCTACACACACTGTACACTGGTATAATCAAAGCTGGGAAGAAGGCCGAGAGAGATAAAGAGTGAGAAATGGAGTGAGGAGCAGATGTTGTCGCTTTCTCTGAGCAGCTGGTACAGTGTGTTAAGTGCAGAGGGGCAGTCTGTGTTCAGTATGGCTGAGGAAGTTGAGAAGTGGCTTGATGTCTCATGTGTCCATTTCCATTTCTTTCATTTCAAAATTTCTTCTTCTGCCCTGATTTTTCCTCTGTTCTTTTCACTTATTCCCATGTGCCAAATTTTATGTTTGGGTACCTTTTGCTTTTTTCTCTATCACCTCCCTCTCTACCACACATCCAAGACATACTGATGGGATTGGAAAAAAAAAAAAGTATCCCTGTTATAATATCTTGCCCCTTTTAACCTCTATTACTAATTGGGCTACTTGAGGTAAGAGGTGAACATGCCAATCATATGGAGGGGTAGAGAAGATGAGCAAATAAGAGAAAAGGAAAAAAAGAAGAGGAGATGACTAGCTTAAAGGAAAAGAGAAGAGGCTTCATCTGCTGTGTTTTGGAGCTAAATGAGTGAGAAGATAGTAGGCTTGGAGCAGCTGGAGTACAGTCCGAGCATCTCCTCAGGGGACAGATTTCACAGCAAGAGACAGACATAGAAAAAGAGAATCCCTCCATTCACATCCCATTACACTCAGTTTCACACATCCCGTTTCAAAATCCCTGCGGTTACACCAGTCAGATGGAGGTCAAACAAAGTCCTCGACTAGTGGGCAGGTTTGGCTGATTTGCCATTCACGAGTGCTTGACAATAATATACTTGCCCCATCCCACACTCTGTTGGCATGACAGAAAATAGTCAATGTTCAGTGTATTAAAAGATTTTCCACTTTCAGCTACTGAGGGAAGTTAAATTTGATGGGATGAAAAGAGACCATAGCTGTCTCTTCCGCAACATCACTGTGTCCAATTCCCACTGGTTCAAATGGGCATCAAACACAAATGTCACACTTAATGTCTGAGCCCACTTTAAAACTTGATACACAATGTACCAGTTATTGGAGGAAAAGTTACTCATAAATTCTAAGTCTGATCGTCTGTATAGTAGAACATGCAGCGATTTAACAAAGCAAACCATGTAACCACCCCCAGTGCAGCTAACGGTTTAGGTTATCAAAGGCCGACCATGTCTCTCACTGTCAGTGTTGTGAGGTGTAAAAAAAAAAAAAAAAAACAACATTGCTGACTTTCGACAAGAGTAGCTGCAAAGCCATCAGCGTGTTTCCGCCCTGCGATGGCCTGGCGAGCTGTCCAGGGTGTACTCTGCCCTCGCCCGGAGTCGGCTGGGATGGGCGCCAGCCTCTCCGCGACCCTAATTAGGCTTAAGTGGTTACAGAAAATGAGAAATGAACCATGTTACCACTGACACTGTGAGACTGACTGTCTATACCGTGCATTTCCTTACCGTTTATGAACGGAGGATCTTGTGTCGGTGCTTTAACAGCTAGTAAGTTTTTTATCATATACATGCAGAACTGTAGGACCTGAGTCCGAAGGAACATCGTGAAAAACACCATCGTAGAAATTGCAAATATCCTCAATATAGTCAGATTTGTCTTTTTTCAATTATAAGAACATTCATACATTTATTCATTTTCTGAACCGCTTAATCCTAATTAAGGTCAAGGGGAGGCTGGTGAATATCTCAGCCAACTCTGGGCAAAGGTGGGGTACACGCTGGACAGCTCACCAGGCCATTTCACGGAATTATAAGAACATAATTAAACAAATATAAGATTATTTAAACTATTTCTTCACGTTTTCACTAACTCCAAGCTTCACATTTTCTTATGCTGCAGTATTGGCAGATACTTTTGTACACATTAAGCATTTATTTCTTAATTTATTTCTCAATTTTTATTTTTCAGAACACTTTATCTTTTAGCAGTGTCACAGGGAGCCTGGTGCTCCTTACAGACAGATCCAGATGAAGATGAAGTACAATCTGAACAGCTCGCCAGATGATCGCCAGACCAACAAAGACACAACAATTCACACTCAGGTTGTATAGCTCATCCACTGAGCCTTATGTGCATATCTTAGAACATCCATTTAGCCATATGTGCCTCATGTCTTTGGACTGTGGGAGGAAACCAGAGTACCTGGAGGAAAACCACACAAGTACAGGGAGAACATGCAAACTCCAAAAAAAAAAAAAAAAAAAAATCCCTGCACTGAGCCTTTGATTTGAACCAGGCTGAATATTACTGAGGTGGATGTACTAACTACAATGTCACCATGCTGCCTGGGTTATACTGGACTTTTATTAACTGATCTCAAACACTTGTTCCAGTTTGGCAGTTATTCCAGTTCGACTTTACCAGTTATTTTTTTTCTGAAATACTACCTGATTAAAAATCAAGGATTTGATAAAAAAATTTAATTTATTTCCGAGATGGCCTGGCGAGCTGTCCGGGGTGTACCCCGCCCTCATGTAGAGTCAGCCGACATGGGCACCAGCCTCCTCGGTACCCAAAATAAGGATTAAGCGGTTCAGAAAATGAATGAATGAATGAATTTAATTTATTTAAATGATTATTTTGTATAATTTATTCAGAGGGTCTCGGTGGTAATGTGCTGGATTACCAATCCAAAGGTTTGGGGTTCAAGCCCCACTGTCAACGGTTGTCACTGCTGTCCCCACAGTGCAGCTAACTGGGTTATCAAAGGCCAGAAATGTCCCTCACTGTCTATGGTGAGAGGTTCATGGACAAGAACTACTGGTGCCTTTCGTCAAGATCAGCTGCATAGCTGTCAGCATGTTTCTGCCCTGCGATGGGCTGGCGAGCTGTCCAGGTTGTAATCTGCCCTTGCCTCGAATCGGCTGGGATGGGCACCAACCTCCTTGTGCCCCTAATTAGGATTAAACAGTTCAGAAAATGAATAAATGAATTTATTCAGAGCTATTGAGAGCAGGAGTGGACAGTGAATGCCTGTAACCATTCATATAACTCAGTCTTGACTGAACCGCTTAGGAATAGTTTTTTACTTGGTTTTGACAAGGGCCAGTCTAGGACTTCTCTTGAATCTATCAAAAGTGGTCTTGACTTCATTTAGAAAGGAAAGTATATAAAACTTTAGGACTCCTGGGATTTCTTTGTTTTATATTTATTTTTATTTTTTACCGAGATAGAAAGCACCCGCGATAAAAAAAGCCCTGATAGCAGGTACTCACCATTTTAATGATGTTCCCCAACTTTCACAGTAAATGTAATGTAATATGTAAATGCTAAAGCGGTATTATGTAATTTACTGATTAATTTTTGATTAATTGTTGGCAAATGTCACTGGACACTGCATCACACCATCAAAAACCGCATACTGTATATCTTTGACTTTTAGCACGTAGACCTGGGTTTGATTCCCAGCCTGCGCGTTTCTGTGTGGAGCTTGCATGTTTTCCTCATGCTTGCGTGGGTTTCCTCTGGGTACTCGGGTTTCTTCCCACAATCCAAAAACATGCACAGTAAGCGACTTGGCTGTTCCAAATTGCCCCTATTGTGAATGTGAGTGTAAACGGTTGTATGAGTTTTGGCCCTGTGAAAACCTGGCAAGCCCTGCCCAGAGTCAGCTGAGATAGATGCCAACTTCCTGTGACCCTAATTACGATTAAGTAACTTATAAAATGAGTGAGTGACTTTTTTTTTTTAAAAATCAATAACAGAGATAATGTTTTAGAATGCAAATAACAAGTGTTTGGAGTTTTACACATCTGTCTTTGAATCCCAGACACACCATTAATCTTTTCATCCTGTTCAGGATGCTTGGGGTAAAGGCTTGGGTAATAAACAGGGAGAGGGGAGGGGCTAAGAAAGAGAGCAGGATAAAGCAGAGACAACAGATAAAAACCCCAAAGGAATATATAGGGATGAGATACAGGAGAAGAAAAAAACAACAACAAAAAAAACATAAAAGAAATGAAATAAAATAAAAGCTCAGTACTGTGTGTGTGTGTGTGTGTGTGTGTGTGTGTGTGTGTGTGTGTGTGTGTGTGTGTGTGTGTGTGTGTGTGTGTGTGTGCGTGTGTGTGTGACATGTGGCATTCACTTCTATATCTCAGTATACTTATTCATGTCATCCATCTATCTCTCCCCAATTTTTCTTCCTACCCAGACTCTTCCCCCTCTGGTGAATTTTTCTATCAGAGTCAAGATACCCTGGCTTATCAATTCCACCACCGGTTGCTATGGAAACTGTCCGGATGGTCTGGATTTAGAGAATCTCTTCGTTCGTGTCTTAATATCTCACACAATCTTGTTGAGGCAAAATACATGCCACACACACACACACACACACACACACACACACACACACACACACACACACACACACACACACACACACACACACACACTCCATCAAGACCTGCATATATCCTTTCTTATGAATGCTTGTTGTCCTGAATGTCAGTTTGCTTGGTAAAGTTTGTATGAGTCTTCCTATACGGATGTGTGTCTTATATTCACACAGAATGACTATTTTAGGATATTATCTGTTCTAGTCAATGCATGGCTCAGAGCAGATTTAAAAGGCATCTGTGAATTTTATTTTTAGCTAAAACTTCCACACACTGTCTCTCACATTTTTTCTACAGAATTCTTTTCTGATCAACACACACACTAACACACGCATGTGTCTTACGGTGAGGATTTCCATGTACATCATTAATAATACAGCTGTTTAAAACTATGCTATATTAATGGCATTTGGCAGAAACCTTTATCCAGAGTGATTTACATTCATCATTCCTATATATCTGAGTAATTCAAAGTTGAGGGCCTTGCTCAAGGGTACAACTGTGGCAGGCTAATGGTACTGGGGCGTGAACCCCTGACATTCTGATCACTAAGCGAGATCCTTATCCAATAACCAATACTGAGCCACGACTGCCCTTCATATGTTAAAATAAATAATCCATTACAATGTCATTTTAGTTTTGTTTTAAAGATAAACAATCTTCCTTTTTACACACACACACACACACACACCCACCCACACACACACACACACACAAACACACACACGTAATGGATCAATCACTGAACAGCATGTGCAGGAAGAAATTAGCTCCCCACAGACATCCCTACATCCTGCTTACTGTAATTCAAGAATAGGTTTTACTAAAAACAAACAAAAAAAAGGAGGATCACCCCCCCACCCCCACCCCCGGGAGTAACATGGAAAACAGAATGAGAGAGAAGTGCAGTGAAATGGAGAAGCCAAAATTTTCTTGCTTTATTAGCGTGAAAACTGGTACGCTCGGCTGATGGTCGAGACAGCATTTTAATCACCGGCCAGACAGACAGGAATGAGGCGAGGCCTGAGTGTTAATCACATCCACTGCTACGGCAACCGCCACCAAGGCAACAAGGGATGCTGAGTAGAGAGAGGAAAAAGGATAGCCTCACTGTGATCTCCAAAACCACGTTCTCTCCAGGATGCAATGTGAGAGATATGATTAATGTGTGTCGCGAAAAACACAGAACATTTAGACTTAAATCAGAGCAAAGCCATACACTTGCTTTATTTAACAATAGAGTGATTCATATCAGAGTGCAATTTATCTTCACAACATGAGAGAGAGAACGAGAGTGAGAGAGACAGATAGAGAGAGAGAGAGAGAGAGAGAGAGAGAGAGAGAGAGAGAGAGAGAGAGAGCGAGCGAGAGAGAGAATGTGTCTAGGTCTAGGTAATAGTGTTGTGGGGACTTAAATCTGTTAGCTTAGCCACATTATGCAGTGTTTTCTTTCTTATGCAGGCAAAACACATGATCTCAAAACGTAAAACAAAGAATTTTAAGGTGAAGGATTTGAAGGTTAGGTTAAGGTCAGGAAAGTTGTGATTATAGTTAGGGTAAGTCTCCAGAAAATGCGATACGTGGACAGTAAATGTGTCTATGTATTTTCTGCTGAAGTTATGGAAACCAAATTATTGTGTGTGTGTGTGTGTGTGTGTGTGTGTGTGTGTGTGTGAGTGTGTGTGTGTGTGTATGTGTGTGGTGACTATAAATCAGTCAATCGGTAGATTGATTAGAGAACATCGATGTATTATGATTTTACTGTAAAGACACTTATAATCTCTCCCCCTTATGCCGGTCCCAAGCCTGGATAAATGCAGAGGGTTGCGACAGGAAGGGCATCCGGCGTAAAACTTCTGCCACATTTAAAAATGCAAATGATCAATACAGAATTCATACCAGATCGGTCGAGGCCCGGGTTAACAACGACCGCCATCAGTGCTGTCAACCAACAGGGTGCTGATGGAAATTGGACTACTGTTGGTCGAAGACGTCGAAGAAGGAGAGGCGGGAGGCGTGTCCGTAGGCAGAGAGAGAAGAGGAAATGCGTGAGCCTAGGACTGAGAGTAGGGACTTTGAATGTTGGAACTATGCAAGGAAAAGAGAGGGAGCTGGCTGACATGATGCAGAGGAGGAAGGTGGACATACTGTGTGTTCAGGAGACAAGGTGGAAAGGTAGAAAGGCTAGAAGCTTAGGAGCAGGGTTTAAACTGTTTTATAATGGTTTGGATGGGAAGAGAAATGGAGTAGGAGTCATCTTGAAGGAGGGGTTTGTCAGGAATGTTCTAAAAGTGAAAAGAGTGTCAGACAGAGTGATGAGTCTCAAGTTAGAAATTGAAGGCATGATGGTCAATGTTGTTAGTGCTTATGCCCCACAGGCAGGATGGAAGCTAGAAGAGAAGGAGAGATTCTGGAGTGAGTTAGATGAAGTGATGCAGAGTACCCCCAGAGGTGAAAGAGTGGTCATTGGAGCAGACTTCAATGGACATGTTGGTGCAGGCAACAGAGGGGACGAGGAAGTGATGGGCAGGTTTGGTATCCAGGACAGGAACACAGAAGGACAGATGTTGATCGATTTTGCAAAAGGATGGAAATGGCTGTGGTGAATACTTTCTTCAAGAAGAAACAGAAGCATAGGGTGACTTATGAAAGCGGAGGTAGGAGCACACAGGTAGACTACATCTTGTGTAGGCGATGTAATTTGAAGGAAGTCAGTGACTGCAAAGTAGTAGTGGGTGAGAGTGTTGCCAAACAGCATAGGATGGTGGTGTGCAGGATGACACTGATGGTGAGAAAGGTGAAAAAGGC